>CM051496.1:8991280-9025818 GCA_028031935.1 Paedocypris micromegethes
TTTTTTTTTGTTTAAGTTCCTTCTACACAAGAGGCGTCTTTAGCAAGTTGTGGTCATTGTTCCAGTGTGCGATCGTCACAGCCGCAGCGGCCTCTGTTCTGTCCTTGAGCATGGTGAGCCATCATTCTGCCTTTCTTTCAACTCAATTTTAGAACATCTAGCAAATATGCTTTTCCTCTAGATCCCATTTACGGCTGTGACCGGAATGCCAGTCGGTAAATTTATACCAAAAGTTCGAGAAGCCTACAGCATCGTGGAGAGGTTCCATCTGGTCGGTGCGTACGGCATCCAGCACAGAATGGTTTCTTCTAATGGACGACCTGAGATCATTTTGGAGGGTAGCAGTAATGGACTAACATGGAAGGTTTGTGTTTTTCCAAAACTAACTTTGGATGAAGGGTCAAAGGTCATCGATAGTTCTACTTTCTTGTAGGAAATGAATCCCATGTATAAACCAGGCAGTCTCAAAGCAGTTACAGAAAGTACAGGACCTTACCAACCTCGTCTGGAGGGGCTCATGTGGCAGGCAGCGCAGGGGGGCCATGACCAAAGCCCCTGGTTTATAGGCCTCGTACAGCGCCTTCTACAGGGAAAACCTCAAGGTGTGTCTTGCACAATTAGACACACACATACTTCGATGAACACACACATGCACTCACTCACACTCTCTCACTCTCTCTCTCTCTCTCTCTCTCTCTCTCTCTTAATTTAATTATCAAAAGAGCTAGTGTATTTATTTTATTGGTACATTTTACTTTCTATGTTTTTATTTGTCTTAAATAAATGAACATTTTACTGGAAAAATGTTTATGTCTTCTGTGTGTAATGTGAAGTATTGAATTTATTACATTGACTTTTTCTGTTGTAGTGACCAGTCTTCTTCATTATAATGAAGCACTGCACCCCTTCAGTCGGACCCCACCGGTGCTTATCAGAGCAAAACTCTACAGCTATCGTTTCACAGGTGCGGCTGGAGACATGTGAGTGCGCTGCCTAACTACACGCTTCATCTATTTTTATTTTCAGCAGTTGCATTATTTTAAACAAAGTAATGTTCACGTAATGTTGTGAAGGTTTGTTATACCAGACATTTGGTGGGATCGGCAGTATAAGAGTGAGTATTTTCCCGCTGTGACACTTGAGGACGCAACTCTGAAGAAAATGCTGAAAGATTCTGGACTGGAGGTAGATTTTTCACTTTTTTGAAATATTTACAATATTTATTAAATATCTATATATATATATATATATATATATATATATATATATATATATATATATATTGACCTGGCATCAATCCATAATTTTATTATATTTATTATTGAGCAATTTTTAATTATAAGCCCTGTTATTAAAAACAGTTTTTTTTTTGTAGGGGACGTTCCCAGTACAGACCAGTTTGGATACACCTGTGTCACAAGCCCTGAGATTCATTCGGGGTCAGTTAAAAGGTCTCCCTGGACCACTGGTGGTTTGGACTCTGCTAAGCCCTGTAGTCATCATCTTCTTCATCCAAGCCTTCTTCTCCAGAGGCAAAAAAGCCAAATCAGCATCAGCTGATCACAAGACTAAGAAATCCTCAGAGATATCTGAGAAAAGCCACACATCATCCACGTCTAGTCGCAGCACTAAGAAGAAAGACTCTGATGAGAAGAAGCAGGACTCGGACAAGAGTCCCCGTAAGAGAAAATGAGCTCTTGCTGCTCTGTGTCGGACTTTATGGAAGATACGATAACAAACGGTTCTTTCTCAGGTCTTTTCTGTCCAAGGGCTTTTAAGTTTTTGGTCTGTTATGCATGTCTGATGTACCACGACACCTTTGTGATTTTGTTCCTCTTTGTCAAAGCCACTCAAAGAATGTCATTGGACATTGCCTTTATTTGTTTACCATCTGTTACCTGTTGCTCCTTTATTCCAACACAGCAGACGTCCCAAAGAGTGGAAAACAAAAGCACAAATGTCATTTCTTTGCATTTAACAGATTAAACTGCTGATAAATTACCTCTTGTTTTTGTTCCTGAAATCAAGATTCATGTTAATATTATAGAAATAACATGAGTTTGAACTGGTAAAATGAAGCTACATTTAGTTTTAATCATACTCCACTCTGTATTGTCCTACAGGAATTGCCAGTTCTGTCAAAACGAATTCCACCTGTCAGTCCATCAGTACTACGTTAAAGACAATGTCTGCCACAAGGGGGCGCAAAGCTTGACGCCACAGAGATTGGACATTAAGTAAGAGTGGAATTGTACAGTAGTGTAAAGAAATGCTGAAAAACAATCCACCTGAGGCAGGATTTAACACGAATAAGCCTATTATTTCTTGCTAAATCTAATTAAGCCTAATGCATCTCAAGTTCAGTTAATGTGCACCAGATGAATCAAGGCTATTGAGAGCTTTGTTTATGATGTGTGAAACTACCTAATATAAACTATTATTAATACTAGTTGAATTATTAGTATTAAATCCTTGCAAGCTTTAAACTGCTGTAAAATCCACCGAACAATAATGTTGTTACTAATGGCTATAATTTACGATAGTGTTGAAAAAACTTGCGATTGTGTAATGGAATGGAAGTACAAGCACATGTTGTGCAATTGTCTTGTAGATAAAGACACATTGCAGTTAAAATATAATTAGCCTCATAAATAACTTAATTATTTTTGGTTCGAAGTTTTTCCAGCTGCCTTAGGTGTTTTAATTTAAATATGTATTGTTGTTGTTATAATAATAATAATAATAATAAAAATGCACAACTACAATTTCAATATAAACTATTAAAAACGTTACGTATAAAGCTTGTTTTGTTTGTTGAAAATGTTATTTTCGCTTTGTTTTAGTCACATAAAAACTACGTTGCTGTTGTCTTTCGAATTTTGACTGACAATTGACCGGTTTTTCTATTAATAGTACAGATTCATACAATTTTCTGATTGATTAACGAACGATTTAAAACAGCAAGTGCTGTTCACGAGTAGTCGACGTAATTACTTGACTAAATACATGTGGGGTACTTGGGGGGGGGGTCATGTGTGTATCAGATTGGATTCTTTGGAAATGTGTTTTTCTCAAGTATGCATATATATTGTGTGTACAGTAATTCAATAGAAAACAGATTACGAAGATCCTGATCTGGTTCAAACATCCTTTCCTTTCTTCTCTCTCGTAGGACACACACGCGAAACTCCCATCCCATGCGTCCCTTGTGAATGGAACCCGGGTGAGTCACCGAGCTCCACTTGAATAGTTTTCTGTATTTTACACATTATACGTGAGTCAAAGCGCCCTACCTCTCCTCAACTCTCCGCTCCGTCCGCCCCTATTCAACTGACTCGAGCGCTGCAGGCTGGATTCGCGCGCACTCTCCATCGGACCGGGAGGAAAAAGACACGCCAAAGCCACGGTTCCCGTCCTGTCATTAACCGCCGCCGAATAAACAGGCGTAAACATGCCTGCATTCCGCTGTCAGCGCGCGTAAAGAAAGTGAGGAGCCGCTGCTTGTTTGTTTTTAATATTCCCATGTCCCACATGAGGGAGGCTAAGGTGAGTCGGCGCGCGCGCACACACACACACACTCACTTTCAGCACTTTCCCTGCACGATTTCGGGGGGATGCGACCGAACCTTCCGCCTGGATGATCGCTGTGTTGTGTTTGTCGTTGCAGACTGGAAATAGAGTTTGTGTGTTCGTGCTGGTTTATGTTGGACTCGTCACGTGTTCCGGAGCCTTTGGAAGCTTTTTGTCAGACGATGTGTGCAAGCTGAAGACTTTGGTAAGGGTCTGTTTGTTTTCCTGATGTTTGAAATGTGTCGTTGTTTGGACTGGCCAAAAATCGATTTGGATGGAAACAGGTAGATACGATTTGCTCAAGGTCTTCGTGACTGTTTTAGGTAATTTATGAAGTGGTTTTCGTTTTTGATCCTTGATTTACCCAGATTGATGCAACACGTGGACACTATAAAACTTGTAAAAGCCGTTTAATATCGATACATTAAACTAATTTAATGCTGACTTGATCTATCTGTTTCTTGTAACTCATGTGAATCTTTAACAGTCATTTAATATGTTCGGTACAGTAAAGTTGATGTTACTCGTTGTCTTCTCAATCCCATCAGAGTGAGAACATCCCCAGTGACTACAGAATATCCTTCAATTACATCTCCAAATCCGTGGTGAGCTTTGAACTGTGACATGAAGTAAAATTGAATCAAAATAAAAACTTCTATGAAAGTTCTATTCTTCTAAATCAAATTGTTTTCCAAGGGCGGAGCTTGCTGGTTGTGTCTCAATCTGTATCCAGTGGAAAGCAGTTTAAAAACATTATCTCTCAGGTTTGGCAACCTGTCTGCCAACAGAGCAAATATCACCATTTTTATTACCATGCTTCAAGGCTTCCGATTCGATCTGGACCACGAGGAGCTGGTAACTTCCGATTGTCCTCTTATCAATAAGCTCAAACACAATCACGGCGTCTGGCGTCTCACTTTCATCTGTTTCCCAGGAGGTGACGATGCAGACGTTTAAGTGCCATTACAAAAGGGTGAAATGGGCCAGTGGCAGATACTTCACTCACGTCCGAGAGGTTCTCTCAGCAGCTGGTTCCATGGCTGGAGAGTTTCATGATTGCGTCCCACCTCCGTGTCAGACCCCTCAAGTCGCTCCCATCACTCCAGGTCAGTGCAGCCACAGACTGTTTGTCACATTTACCATATCTAGTCAACTTTGAGTGGGGTTCTGTAGAAAAGGGTAAGTGATCATTCCAGGCGATGCAGATTCTACATTCTATTCTATTTCAAAGCTGAAATTCCTCTGAAATCTGCTGATCTTTTTGAGGGGCCGACTACACGTGGGCCGACGCAGGAGTCTATTGAACCGAGTGTGTGCACGTGTGTGCAATGCAAACAGTACATCAGATAAATTGCTCGACTTTCTGTTTGCAGGAAAGAACTTGTGCGCGGCTCTTTAGTAAAGTAGGTGTGTTTAAAAGGTGTTTTTGGCTATCAGCTGGCTTTGAATAGATTGATTACCATACATATTTGTGTTTTACCTAATTTACACTTCAAATTGTGTGTTATTATTAGACATTACACAACAAACACACATACTTTAATGTTTATTACACACAAAAACATGTATTCATTTTTTTTTGTGTGTACATTTATACTATATCTTACATGTATATTCCAAATAACTAAATTTATTTTGCATTACAGTACATCTTTTTGTAACAATTTCTTATTGAAACGACCAATACAATAAAACAGGTTTTAAGGATTATTGAGGAGGTAAAAACATTGTGGAACTTGTAAATCCATCTTCTGACGCAGGGCGTCTAATGGAGCGTTTCAAGCTTCGTCGTCAGACATCTACATACCAATCCCACCGTACACGTAAATATTAAATAGAATGTGCCTGAATTGTCTTCTAGGCCAAAGACGGGAGCGGGACAACAAACAATCTGCGACTCCTGGCCTTCTGACTCTGCTGATTATTCCCAGCATGGTCGTTCTGCTTCTCATTGTCGGAGTGGTGAGTTACTACCATTATAGTGAACACTTGAAGGGAAGCCCTGAAGGTGCGCAGTGACATTCTTGTCATTTTTGCCGCATTGCTTTAACAACTTGCCAGTCTTGTGTGCTAAATCACCAAAACGCCTACCTACAAAGACTCCTCCACCTGCAGATGTTTAAAAGACTCGGCTGTTGCCCGCAATCAGTTGCACTTGGTTTACATGAGGCCCAGGACGGAGCTGAAGAAAGCAGACTTGAGCCCCACGGTGGAGCTGCACAGGGAGGCCCTGTCTCTGATTGTCAGGAGGACGGGTACCGATTCTTTTTCTTGATCTCTTTAACAGGTTAGTAGAACAAGACCTAACAGCTCTTCACCATCATACAGGGTGTGGATGGATTCTGCAGGGTGTGCAGACACAGAAGTCTAACCTGATATCAGGAGGAGGGCAGAGTGGTTTTCAGCGGCATTCTCTGTGTTCATGAAGCAGAAGATGAAGGGAATGTTTTCTTTGTGGTACAAAGGAAAGACTTGCAACAAGATGCCTCAGATGTTTTTTCATGCCAAGTCGTCAACTTCTTCCTCCTTAACACAAAAAAGCATCAGGCTACAGAGGCGACTCGCAGTTTTAAACCAATTCGTGATTCCAGAATGAGTGATTGTGCCTGGGAAAACCTTCACAATTTCATCCAACAGGAAGCATGGCTCTTTGATGGGCTTGTTGACTGGTTTGGTCGAGTGCCGGCGGCAACACTTTGGCTTTGAGGAACACCACTGGTCCCCAGGCCGGAGTGTGGAGGACAAATGGCTTTTTTGTGCCGTCGCATGAGGAGGACGGTGTTTTGGGCTTCTCAGAACAGAGCATGGACTTGTCTAGAAGCATTTGATTTAGGACTTGAAAAAAATTTACATTTTGATCTTTGGCTCATTTGCAGAAGCTGGTGGTATCAAACATAGACGGCAAAAAATGGACGTTTAATGTCTTTCCCATCCATTTAGGCCACAGTTGGGACACATTCACAAACTTTTTCTCTGTAGCAGATAGTTTCAGGTCCGTGTGTGTCAGACTGTATGGGCACATGCATGAACAAGAGACAATTGTGTTTGTGACAATATGAGAAAAAGCAGAGGGCATGTGATGAAGACATAACCTCAGCTAATGACTCATCCGATCATTTCATTATTTAGTTGTTTGGGTTTTTTTTTTTTTCAGTCATTGTGCAGTTAAATGAAGAGACTAGCGGACTGAAAGAGCAAATGCAATTTTTTATTTGTTTTATTATCATGTTTCTAATCAGACAAAGTCACACACGTGTATAAAGGCCCAAGTGTGCGTGTGTGTGTGTGTGTNNNGGGGGGGGGGGTATTTACAGTGTATGTGTGTGTGTGCGTGTGTATAAAGTAGACAGAAAGTAAAAACCATCGCAGTTAAAAGAAAATATCCCCAGCAACTCAAATTCCCCATCGACTCGATCTGGCCGCATCTCTCTTCTTTTTTTCCTAGTACAAGGTAAAAATGAGTGTAAACACATGTAAAAACTGATATTTTTTTTTTCATTTGATCTCGTCTTGGTCCAGTCAATGGCGTGCGCTGTCACAGCTCATGATGAGCGAGAGCGTGACTGCCAACTCATAACCACACAAGGTCAGTGATGTCAGTCGGGCCGTCAACCACACGACCACCCAGACAAAAGACCCTCTGATTCCGACAGAGCGGCTGCTCTTTATGTGCTCGTCCATCATACTTCAGTCAAAGCGTCACTCTTGACCTGCCGTGACACATTCAGCCGCAAAACCAGCCTCCGGTCACACCAGCAATTATATCTTGACTCATAAAGTCGGACTTGACGACGATTAATGCAGATAAGTTAAAAAATATTAAAATGAACACAAACTATGAAATTGTTTATTTTTTTACATATAGGTACTTTTTTATTTAAAATTAAAGAAATTCTGTATATACTTTTCATATACATATATTTTTATATATAAATGTTTCTTTGAAAATGACTTTTAAAAATGGTTTATTTTTCTATACGAGTGTCTTGATGCATAAATGTACTATGTTGATGCGCAAGTATGTGCTACAAGTGTAGTCTTGGTGAGTGTGGGAGTATATGCACACATGCTGTATAAATAGTATATAAATTACATGTATGTATGTATTTATATATACACAGTATAAACAAACATAATTAAATAATTAAATATCTTTGTTATTTTATTTTTATAATAAAAATATGTATGTTGTAAATTATACACAGCAGTTGTTGTGAATATTCTGTGAATTAGCACTGAAATAAAATTAAACCTTAAAACGATACAAATCAGCCACAAGTGTCTGTCATCACAAGCCCTTGACTCCTGACCTGTTCTTGAGTTCTCGTTTGAAAAGTTTCTGACTCGAGACGTTTGGAATGAATTCTTTCAGAACGAGATGCTCTTTGTCTTTAAATGACAAGATTTCTGAGAACAAGCAGCAACTTGAAAATCAAACCTGTGCGACCCAACAATTGGCTTGTGGTTTTCAGAGCTCCTCTCCTTCCCATCGGCTCAGAGTCTGGCAAGTCTGGCTTTAGTCCTCATCATCATGGTAGTGCGAAGTGCTCTTCTCATAGTCGCCGATGAAGCTCTGCTGAGGATGATGAGATCTTCTGTAGCTTCGTCCGTCATCCCCGTCATACACACTAGAACTGTACAGCTCGTGATTTTCAGCGACATTTTGGCCTTTCTGGTCCGTGTGAGCGCTTGGGATTTGCACATCAGTTTGACTTTCTTCTGTGTGGTTTAGAAAATTACCAGGATGGAGTTTTCTGTTCCTGCGGTCGATGCACTTGTAGGTATAAATTCCCAAGATCAACTGCAGAATCTGAGCACAAGATGACATCCGCCAATCCATCGGTTATACAATTGCAAGCTTAATTGATTTCAGAATTTGGTTGAACTTCATGTCAGTGAAATATAGACTAATACATACAGTATGTCACATAAGTGAATCCACCCCTCACCTCTCTGCAAATGTTTAGTTATATCTTTTCTCGTTACAACACTGCATAAATCACTCCTTGTCACAATATCGTCCCCTCATAATAACTAAATAAAGCCAATAATAGCTGAACCCTTGGAAACAAAAAGGAGTCCACCCCTAGGTGAAAATGTACAAATTGAGCACAATTAGTCGTTTTTCTTCTTTGCCGTGACTCAGTGTGTCGGGTCTCCTCAGATAGCACATGAGTTTATTTGGTGTGAAAGATTTTCTACTCTCATAACCTGCCCACTGAAAGTTCAAAATGGCACCTCATGATAAACAACTCTCAGAAGATCTGAAAAGACGAATAGTTGCTTTACATAAAAAAATGTCCTAGGCTACAAGCAGATAGCCAAAACTCTGATAGCACAGTGGCCAAGATCATCCAGCGGTTTAAGAGGACAGATTCTTCTCAGTACAGGTCTTGCCGTAGTTGGCCAAAAATGCTGAGTGTATGTTCGCAGCATCAAATCCAAAGATTGGCCTTCGAAAACAGACGAAGCAGTGCGTCCGGCATTGCTGCAGAGATGTTGAAGTGATGGGAGGTCAACCTTTCAGTGCTCAGACCACACGCAGCACACTGCATCAAAATGTTCTACATGGTTGTTGTCCAGGAAGGAAACATCTTTTAAAGATCGCTTTAAAAGAGACAAGAAAGCTTGCAAACAACTTGCTGCAGACTTGCAAACTAAAGACCAGGATTGACCAGGAGGACCAGGTGGTGGGGCTGTATGAATGCTGCCGGCACTCTAACATCTTCTGTGAAAAACTGAATCAGAGCATGATGAAAACTGGCAGAGCAGTGTTCCAGCATGATGATACCTAACACACCTCCAAGATGACCACTGGCTTGCTAAAGAAGCAGAGAGTAACAGTGGACTGGCCAAGCATGTCTCCAGACCTAAACCCCACCTCTGGGGCATCCTGGTGGAGGAGCACAAGCTGATGTTGTGATGAAGAAGTGGAAGAGAATTCCAGTGACAACCTGTGAAGCTCTGGTGAACAACATGGTCATAAGATTTGAAGCTGGTACATGAAAATGTGTTGAAAAAGTGCTGAAACTAAAAGTTTGCAGAGATGTGAGGGGTGGATTCACTTTTGTGACATACTATTTATCAAAATGTATTTGTCAGGTCCAACAAACTAATAGACTAATAAAACAAAATTAGCTTCAAATTTCTTGCAAAGGGCACTTTTTTGTTCACTCTACCTGAACCAGTAGAAGCCCAAGGTCCATTCCAAATATAACGATGATGTTCATCTCAAGCCAGTTAGCAAGAAGCGTCTCACAGCCCTGAAAAAACACATTGGCTAGAAGGAGACACCATAAAGTAAAGGTTAAGATGAAAAGGACACACGTGTTACCGTTTTGTATACGTTTGAACCCTTTCCAAAGCGTTCGTTCTGGATTATAGGGCAGGTTCCGTTGAAGCAGGAGCAGGGGTAGATGTCTCTCTCCTCAAGAGTCTCGATCACGGTGTTATTCCACCAGTCATCTGAGGTCAGTCGACCGCAGCATTTCGCCTTCGGCGCAAAACAAACTTCACTGTGAGAATGCACCTACCGCGTCGCTCTTTTGAGAAGAATCCCACTGTCAGCTCATTAAAAATGACCTGCCGTTAGTGGGAAATGGCTCACACACCGAGCTCTGAACGCTGTCTAGAAGGTTCCAGGAAGTTTGCGTTTCATTTCCTCCGTAGTACCTAATGATATTGTCCACGCTGTTCCTGAGAAACGTCTCAATCTGGAAACAGTCCAAATACCCAAGGGGAATTTACGTTTTTAGGAATTATATTATTGTGTAAGCATTTCATATATATTATATATATATATATATATATATGTATATGTATATAAACATTAGAAATAATGATTTTTTGACTTGCCGTCTGTCGTCTTATCAATAAGATGCTGGTGATGAAAATCTGGCTCAGTAGGATGACTACTAAAAAGCTTAGATACTGGAAGAAAATAAAAAGAAGAAATGATGACATCAATTTCCATTCAAAACACCAATATGTCAGTATAATCTTTAAATGTAATGTTTACAGTACAGTCACACAGCACAAACAGTATACACAGACAAACACACTGTAAATGTCTGCGTGTGCATGACTGTGGGCGCTCGTGTGTGTGTGTGTGTGTGTGTGTGTGTGTGTGTGTGTGTGTGTGTGTGTGTGTGTGTGTTGCAGTTACAAATATGATGAAGCATCGGTTCTCTAAACAAGCTCCAGCACAACCCAGCAAGGACACAACAATGACAACAATGCCGATGAAGAAAAGCCCACCGGCAACAGCCTTTACGTCCTGTCCTGGAAGAAATTATAATCTTTAATGTAGTAAAAATAAATCCTTTTACAGAACTGTCAAAAAATACTGACATTACAATACACATATTTCAGACTTTTGTTGTAATCAGAATTACAATCATAGTACAATATCGGCTTGAATAAATGACATTTGAAATGACGACGTACCTGTTTTAAGCACACTTATGAAGCTGCTTTCATCAAAGAAGATCCAAGCAGAACAAGCAAAAATACTGATTCCAAGAATCTGTCAAGAACATTAGGTGTTACTGTACGTGTGGACACTTGTGGTAAGATGTTTTACATGTTTCCAACAGAAGTCAAGCTTTTCGACAACTAGTTATATACTGTATTTTCACCTACTTCAATAAAGTGTCAACTAAACCAGGAAAATAGCCAAAATATTATTGTCCACTCTATGAGTCAAATATGTATGTTTGTTCACAAAAGTAGAGCAAAGAGTAAATTGTCATTTATTATTGTCCACGATATTGGTAAAATGACATTTATTATTGTTCACTATATAGTATGAGTCAAATGTGATGAAATAATGAGTAAAATAACAGATGTTATTGTCCACTATATAAGCAAATAAAGCACAGTAAAATCAATTTAATAAATATTTGTAAGATCATCGTGAAATCAGTCTTACCACAAAGAACGAATTGACAAGCATTAGAAAGAACTTCAAGATGTGAATTTTGTCATTTGTTTTCATGTTGATGTCAATCTGCTTCAAGCTGTGGCACACACACACACACACACACACACACACACAGTAAAACTTTTAGCTACCATCACAAATGACGTTTTTAAATGCCCGGAAGGGCCTGACCTCTTGTTATTTGTCCAGAATCTTATGATTCTTCTCTTGTGTGGCTGATTACAACCCTCGTTCCTTCTCAGTTTGGAGAATCCACCTGTTTGCTTTCGTTTCCTGGAGACCCTTCTTCTAAACCTCAGGATTAAAGTTCACTTCCTCATGACAACTGCAATAATTGACTTTAACAATCGCTTGTGCTGTACAACAACCGTTTCACACCCTTCATGTTCCAATGTGCAAATAAGCTTAATGCACATTACAAATTCCCTGTACCTGTAAACATTTTACTTGCGCTTACAATTTTGACGTAGTTACGAGAGAGCGTCAGCAAGAGACATATTGCGCCATCTGGTGGCGAGCGGTAACTTGATCAGTTTCTCCAAGTTGATTTTTCCTGCCTGACGATCATGGATAATCGGTGAATCGTTTACTCGGGTCTTAGTGTTTCCATTTCCGGTTTGGTCGCCACTTGAACGAATGTGTTGAACCGCCTTGAACTCGTGGTGCATTTAATCACTCAAAACAGCGATGTCTACAGCTCTGGAAAGCTACATCAACCGTATCTTTTACTTGCGTTGTCTGTTTGCTCGCACACGCCAATTAGTACGTAGTGTATGTGTTAATATGGATACACGCGAGAACTGGCGCGTAACAATGATTTTGTGTGGACTAGCCCTCCTGCACAAATACGCAAATCTCAAACGAAGCTTAAATGTGTTTTGACTAAACTAGTGTGTTTTCTTTAACTAGTAATTTTAAGGGACCGTCGCCATCGTCACTTCGGATGGCAGGATGATCGTGGTGAGTTTCACATCTGCATGTTCGATTTTTGTGTTTAAAAAATAATAATGTCATTGCCATGTTTTTGTCAATAGGGGACGCTGAAGGGCTTCGATCAGACGATCAACCTCATCCTGGATGAGAGTCATGAGCGGGTGTTCAGCTCTTCTCAGGGGGTCGAGCAGGTGGTCCTGGGACTGTATATAGTCAGGGGCGACAACGTGTACGTTACCCTCCAATGTGCCGTTTCTAGTACGCGACACTGTTGACTTACACGCGTGTTTGTGTTTTAAAGGGCTGTGATCGGCGAGATTGATGAGGAGACTGACTCGGCCCTGGATCTTGGAAGCATCCGGGCCGAACCTCTGAATTCTGTGGTGCACTGACTTTTTCCTCCACACAGACTTTAAATCACCAGTAAATTCCACGACTTGAGCATTTCAGAGCATTTTCAACTAAAGGCAGAAGTGGCAGTAGAATGAGCATTTTAAGAATTTGACAGACCGGAGCAGTGTGTTTTTTTATGTGTTTTGAAATAAATATTATTTCCTAGTTTGCTTTGTGTTGTTTTTCAGGAGTTGCAAAT
Source organism: Paedocypris micromegethes (assembly GCA_028031935.1). Classification (NCBI taxonomy): domain Eukaryota; kingdom Metazoa; phylum Chordata; class Actinopteri; order Cypriniformes; genus Paedocypris; species Paedocypris micromegethes. Next base: position 9,004,318 of record CM051496.1, read on the forward strand.
ACCTAAAGTGGAACAAACATTTTGGCAGTTGACCACTGCTTAAAGCTGCCCACTACTCTGGGTTTGTGTGTGTAACTTCACTAAATAGTTAAATGCAGAGCAAAATGTTTATGTGGTTACAAGTTGTGGTGAGGAAAAACTCACTTTGCTTAACTTTTTAATAACATTTGTTTTGTTGTAAAAATTATACTGTATGTGACTGGCATCTTCAGCATATCAACACAATTCTGAACAAGGATATCCACTTTCCAGCTTTTGCTTGAGCAGAGCTCCTGTAATGTTCAACGTGAACCTCTGCTTCACATTCAAGTGGTCATGCACCACATGGAAGTTCCTGTAGAAGATTGACCAAAAGCAAACTACAGTACCGTGTCAGGGGTCAACGCTTTTAAAGATTTTCTAAACGCGGAGATCAGAGTTCAGAGTGGGTGCGTGTGTTCACAAACATATTTTGGTCTTCAGAACAAGGTCATGGTGCTTCAGGATGGTTTGGATTGATGAATTCAGCCACACGTAGAGCAGGCCTGAAGGTGGCGCTGCTGCCGACGATCAGCGCCCTCTGCAGGTCGGAGCTCTGTTGTGCGCTCAGTGCTGGTGTGTTGTGGTGGATCCTGATCCAGGATTGACCTGAAAAAACATTTAGCATTAAAACTGGTAGCTTCCGTGTCTCCATAAAATATTCAACAATTTTTTAAATTTAAAGCAGAAAAAAATCTCCACTGAAAATACACATTTTTATTTATTTGTTCGCAAAAAAAAAAACTAAAACTTCTCTTTCGGTAACAAAATTATCAAAATAATGCCACTAAAATAATACAATAAAGGTGAAACATGGCTCCGCCCACTGCATGCAATCCTTTCTGAACACCCAAAGGCGGGGCCACATTTCAGTCAGTTTGTGATGACTTCCCTCATTCGCGGGTTCATATTTATGTTAGGTAGTGAACTGGGGAAAATCCATGCTTGTTTGTGATGACATCACTCATGGGCGGAGCAACATTTCTGTCAGTGAATTTTGGGGACTGAGACTCTGAAATGTCATGCTACATTATTTTTAACATTTATTAACAGATAAAGCTCGTCTTGTGGCATGAACAGAAAATTTCAAAATCAGAATAAAATAAAATGTCAGTCTAGTTCGTAAATCTCTTATTTGAATCTGAATAACGAGATCTTTACGTGACAAAAGCAGAACGTATTTTATGCTGGACGTTTTTTTTTTCACTGACCTTTCTTAACCTTTTGACCCATGCCAACCAATATCTCAGCACCCACACTGTGATCGATTTCCTCTCCCGATTTACTGCGTCCGGCCCCTAACTTGTGCAGCACTTCAGCTAGGGCCAAACCATCCATTTCCAAAACGGCTCCTGTCAATCAAACAGTTAACACATCATGCACACAATGTCTGCCACTGAGATAATGGACGTGTTAATTTTCTGAAAAGGCGCGGAAAGGAACAATGCCGTTAACAGTGAATATTAATAATCATGTGTAATCAAAGCAGGGCGGTAGGCTTTATGTAAAGTCATTAGCACGTCTGATTACCATCACGTAGCACCTCCAGCTCGGTCTGATGGGTCGCCTTCTTCATGCACTGGAAGTACTCGGCCTTGTCCGAACACAGGGTCTGGGCCACGTGCGAGGTCACTCCCTGAGCCTCCAGCATACACTGAAACTTCTTCAGAGCTTCACCGTTGCTCAGTTTCATGCTGATTTCGTTCTTCCCGTCCTCCGGAGTGGAGCAGCGGCCGCACATCCATAACAGAGTCCCACCTCAACACCACAACACCATTGAGGCTCACAAACAGCAGATGCAAAATCCTAAAAGGACGTCTCACCAGTTATTGTCACCAGTTCCTTCAGATCATCCGGTCCACGTCCTTTAAGACACTCCAGGGCTTCATACACCTCCACAGTGTTTCCTACATTCCTACCAATGGGAGAGTCCATTCTGCTAAGCACCGCCCCCGTTTTAACACCTAGACTGTTTCCTGCAGTGACCTGAAGACACAGAGGCACCGTCCACATCCCACTCTTGAATTGCATTGCCTTGTTATACTAACGGTCCGTATAGTTAATCTAGTAATCATACCAGTGACTGAGCAAGATTACGAGCACTGTCCAGATCTTTATACAGAGCGGCCTTGCCAAACTTCACATCTAAGATTAGAGCTTTCAGGCCCTCGGCTGCTTTCTTGGAGATGATGGATCCTGTTGTCGTCACAAAGACATCGTTTAACAAAGGAATCCTATAGATGTGGTTTTAAACGCACCAGTGATGAGAGGAAGACTATCAACAGTGGACGTGGCATCTCTGACCGAGTACAGAATGCGATCTGCAGGCACCAGACTGTCTGTCTGACCCACAATGCAACAGCCGACATCCTGGAGGATCTGCTTTATCTAGAACAAGGCAAACAGTATATTTAGTGTATCAGGATTTTTTTTTCAATGTAACATGTTTATTATTAAAGCTTTCTCGTTGTTTTTGCAAATGTAGACAATATACTGTAGGTGCATGCAGTTTGTTTATGATTTAAATTTTTATAAACGTAACATATATAACTTGTAGATAGACAGACAGACACATAGATCGGATGTAGGGATGGATGCATGGATGGATGGATGGATGGATGGATGGATGGATGGATGGATGGATGGATGGATAGATAGATAGATAGATAGATAGATAGATAGATAGATAGATAGATAGATAGATAGATAGATAGATAGATAGATAGATAGAGAATATATTATCTATTCTACTTTAGATTATTTCTGCTGTTGTGATGCAATTTCACCGCTGTGGGACAAATAAAGGCATTGTCATTAGTTAATTTGTTCATTAATTGATTTTAGTTTTATATTTTGGTTATTATTTATAAATGATGAAATAAGTGCCTGGAAATTGTTTTTGTATGACGGAGACGACATGCTGTGATCAATCAGCTGAAGAGCGACGTTCATTTGCATTGATTAAAATATAACATTGCTATCAACTGTAAAAATATATTTCCATCCATGTTCAATATCAGTGTCCGTGCTGGAAAGAGAGACGTGTTGAAGGTTTTATCTGGGAAGATGATGATGTCGCAGACTGTCGGAGAGCATTAGTCAGTCCGCACCGCTGAATCACTTTGATATTTTTATTTTCCTGACCAGTTCTGTCTGCTACACAGTCTGCTACTGCAGCTCGGAGGATTTGATAGATTTATTGTGTTTTTAACCCTATATTTGTGGCATAACCCATTTTACAGACAAATATTGATATTCAGAATAACTATCAACCTGAGAACTATATACAGTTTACACAGTATATTTGTGTGTGTGTGTGTGTGTGTGTGTGTGTGTGTGTGTGTGTGCGTGTGTGTATGTGCTTTTCAGTCAATTATAATTATACACAATTACAACTTCTGTAAGGTAAGGCAGCTATAACACTGCAACATGGGATCTGTAGTTTTCAGCATTTCATATCACCAAGCCATTAATCCCAATAAGGACTGAGCTCCATCTAAAAGAGTCTTGCAAGCCCGGAATAACTGTACACTGGGTCGGAGTTTGACACATGCTTTACCTGTTTAACAGTCTGATTGACTTGAAAACCAGGGATAGACTCCAGTTTGTCCAGTGTGCCGCCTGTATGTGCCAGTCCTCGCCCGCTTATCATGGGCACCTATATACATAGGTAATTATGTCAACTGAATACTGTATATACTTCAAAGTGTTTTATTCTTCATTTATCTTAAATGTCTCTTGTTAAATGTATTTCCACTCCTGCTTTAGAAGCTCCATAGGGTGTGCTACAGTTACTTGAGCTCATATCTTGTCGTCCGGTCAGGCAGATTTGCAGTAGCTTTACCTTACAGCCACACGCAGCCAGAGCCGGGGCCAGTGGTAAACTGACTTTGTCCCCGACCCCTCCAGTGGAGTGTTTGTCAACCACAAGCCATTCGTCTGGCCAGTCCAACGTCTCCCCTGAATTCATCATCTCTCTGGTCAAGTTCAGAGTCTCTTCTTTAGTCATTCCCGCAAACCATATGGCCATGAGCATGGCACCTGCAGGGGCAACAATACGTAGTTGAATTATTCCAGACTTTCCTTACAAATTATCAGCTTTTTAGAACAATTTTGACCTATTTGACTCTCCTGGATGGCTCCTGACTTTACTCCTTGCACAAAGGTGTGAATTTCTTCCGGGCCGAGATTCCCACCATCTCTCTTCAGCTTGATGAGTTCAGGGAAACGGAGAGAGGCGCCAGTCGACTGCATTTGCACTGCGAAAGGCACATGATCTTTGTTCAGGGAATAGTTCTAATCGAATGAACAAAGTGTAAATCAGTTCAAAAGCTCTAAAAATACTTTTTGAGGATTATATAAAATGTATTAAAAAAAAAAGCAATTTTTCATTTTAATTCATTTTGGATATTTGCATTTAACCTTAAGTGACTTACAGATGTGGAACATGACCAGCAAATTTTTGCATTCTGTTTCTGTCTTTTTCAACATTTTTCTCTGAAAAAACATTAGTTTTTTTTTATTATATGAAGCATGTTATATGTAAATTGTTGTGTGTATGAGGAGGAAAAGTTTACGGACAGTGAAATTAACGCAATGTAGATGATGCAATTACCGAAAGAATTGAGTGGGAGAGCTGAAAACCTCTGATTATTGGCAAATCATCTGCAGTGGCCGACCAATCGCCAGCCACTGCTGAATGGATAAATTGTTGCTCTGGTTACAGAATTAGAATTAGTTTCTCTACAATGAAGAGAAAATTAGATTGAAAATAAAAACAGATCTTAAAAATAAAAAAGAACGAAGCCTTAACTTTGTTATCGGACAAAATGTCAACTAGAATGAAACAGGAATTACAAATAGTATATTATCATATGTAATTATGGTATAATTTCTGAATTTAAAATAAACGTAAAGTCGCAGAGATCCTTACCGTCTCTTCAGTAGAGTAAATATCTGTGGACACTTTGAAACACTGTCCTCTACCAGTGAAACATTAACCAGGTTTCTGCTGTTACTAGCTTAGACTGTCATAGTTCTTTACTTTACTTTACAGTCATTTAGCAGACGCTTTTATCCAAAGTGACTTACAGATCATCTCAATTTTTATTACAATTCAACAAATTCCTGCTTACCCATGATGTTTTTAACTCCAGCGCTCTACAGACTGAGTTACAGGGAAAGTTCTAAACTTTGTCAATAAACTTTTCTTTCATTTGAAGTACAGATCACAAATTAGTGCTGTCAAATGATAAAAAATGTTTTAATCGCACTTCCCTGACCAAATTAATCGTGATTAATGGCAATTAAATGACTAAAGCTTATAATAATGGATAATAAGGTGTAAATTAATGTAAACTCACCACTAAATATACACTAGTTTAAATACTGCAATATCTTTTAGTATAATTTTTGTCCAATTTGCAATATATGTTCTTAGTTTTTTAACCCTCCGAGGTCCAGTCACTCTTTATTCAAAATAAAACACACAAAAAAGTCATTTTTGGACTTGCATATAAGTGTTATACATCAATTGAAAGTTTGAAGTGCCCATTTTTTAGGTTACACTCTTAATAAAAACAGGACATTGTGCTTTTTGTAAAAATAAATACATAATAATAATAATAATAAAACTAAAACCTGAAGCACGTTTTGCCTTCTTTTTGTCAGCTGAAAACAAAACAACTTAATAAATGCTTATCACTCTAACATGAAACATATGTCTTAGAATGTACATAAAGAAATTACATAAAGCTTAGAAAGTCTGTTTTTAAATATAAGTGTAAATAAATACAGTATTGTCTTAATCTAATCCCTATGAATCTACAGTGGCGGCTTGTTGAACAGAGCTTTGACGTACAAGTTAAGTATTTGCAGTTGAAACGTCTTAATAGTTTAAACTGCAAGTTTTAACAAGTCCATTCAAGAACATTTAAAACACCCGGATCAATGAGACAAGCAAGTGTCTGTCATTAAACACTTTCAACTGCTTCTATTTAGGTGCAAAGTAATCACTCTGAGCTTCTGATCATAATGAGCCACACCTGGGTGACACTAGCGCAGCTCTCTGGGTCTATTCACCAAACCGAAAGTGAAAAAAACTGCAACTGTGATTAATGGCGTTAAAAAAAATTAACTCGATTAAGCACTTAAAATTAATTGCGTGCATTAACTAGTTAACTTTGACAGCCCTAGTTTAAATTTGTTACTCACTTTTGTTGTTCAAACAATCCTAAAATTGTAATTCTAATGTAGTCTCACAGATTCTTTTCATCTATTACAGCAATGGATGTAACATAAATAATACAGTATTGCAAAAAGAAGAAAATATTTCACCTTCCATCTCATTGTCGACATAGTTTCTTCTTCATTTACCAGTTTGCTGGATGGCGAGTCTCACCTGTGAATGACTTGTAGGTGATTTTACGTGTGCAGTTTGTCTCCACGGCTGCAATAAATAACAAGCCACACGATTGCATGACAAACTATAAAGGAGCAAAGTTAAAGTGTGATTTTACACACAACTGCACAGTAAAATGTTATAAAATGTGATGTCAATAGATGTGAACAAAGAGCAAATTTATGAAATGAATTCAACTGCTTTTTTCAAGCACTAATAGAAAAGTAATACATAGCTGAAAAACAGTATCTGCTACTGTACTCCAGAAAAAAAATTGAAACGCGTTTGCGAACTGTTTTCAATTCTGCATTTATGATGTGTGGACAAACCAAAAGTTCAGAAATTCAAATATCGGAAATTAAGGTTGCATTCTCTTGAACACACTTAAATGGACAAAATCCAAAATTTTTACAGTTAACTGATGACTTTGATAAAGTTGCAACACTATATATTTTTCATGACCTGGTTTTGTGTTTACTTTTTCCAACAACTAAATGGTTTGACTAAAGTTTAGAAATAGCAAGATACACTATCTCAATTTTGTACATCAATTTTTGCCTAAATGTTTCTGTCAAGAAGCACGTCTCCTTTGCCAAAATATTCCATCTCACCTCACAGGTGTGTTATATCAAAACGCTGATGAGACAGCATGACTGGTACACAGGTGCGCCCTAGGCTGACCTCAATAAAAAGCTACCTTGAAAGTGTATCACACAGCACAATGGCACAGATGTTGCAAGTTTGGAGAGCAGTTGGCATTCTAACCACAGGAATGTTCACTAGAGCTGTTGCTCGTGAATTGAATGTTCATTCATCTACCAAAAGCTGTTTCTAAGGTGTTTCATCCTCACAACCACGACCACATAGAACACATCAGCACAGGACCTCCACATCCAGCAATTTTCACCCCCAAAATCATCTGAGACCAGACAGTTGTTGATTCAACCAAAGAATTTGTGATCAAACTGTCAGAAATGGTTTCAGAGAAGCATTCTCGTTGCCCTCACTGTGGTCTTACCCTGACTACTACGCTTATCATAGTAACCGTTTTAAGTGGGAAAATGCTCATGTGCAATGGCGTCTGGCACGTTGAAGAAGCATTCACGGATGAATCTTAGATTACATTTTTCAGGACAGATGGCAGACAGCGTGTGTCGTCGTGTGGGTGAGTGGTTTTCAGATGTCAGTGCAGTGGATTGAGCCGCTCATGGTGGCGGTGGAGTTATGGAATGGGCAGGACTATGGCGAAGACGAAGAACGTCATTTTTTTTAATAATTATTTGAATGCTCAGAAATTCTGCGGTGAGATCCTGAGGCCCTGAGGGTAAATCATACATCCGACAACATCCCCATTGCAGCATGATAATGAACAACCCCATGTTGCAAGAATTTGTACACAAATATTGGAAGCTGAATACATCCCAGTGTTGGCATGGCCAGCTTAACACCCATTGAGCATGTTTAGGATGTTCCTGCTCCACTTCGCACAGCCAATGAAGAGGAATAGACCAATATTCCACAGGCCACATTAAACAGCTGGATGTGTTGCGCTGCACGAGGTTACACCAGATGCTGACTGGTTTGTACACAGTCCCCAGACCAAAACATAAGTGCATGTTTCACCGGAGCCTTTTATAGCCTTTTATCGGTCTCGGTCTCATCAGCCTCTTGGTATGGAACACATGTGAGGCGGGATGGATTATCTTGGCAAAGGTGAAGTGCTCACTCTCACAGATTGATAGAAGCAAAATATGAGTTATTTTTTATGTGCGTATACAATGTTTCAGATCTTTGTGCACATCTCATGAAAAATGGGGTACAACAAGCAACAGTGTTTAGTTCATATTTTTGTTCAGCATATGCGAATCTGAATGCAATCAGAACTATTTTCTAATTATCCCATCATCCAGTCTGTCCTCTGCACCTCCATCACTGTGTGGTTTGGCTCATCCACCAAACAGACACAGACTGCAGCGGGTGGTCCGGTCAGCAGAGAGGATCATTGGGACTGAACTTCCATCAATCGAGCACCTGAACCAGATCAGACTCGTGAAAAAAGCCGTCAGCATCACCGCTGACCCCACACACCCAGCACAGAGTCAGCTTCTTCCCCCATGTCGTGTTTGAACTGAACTCTACCGCACCCACAATCGAACCCACGTGCAATAACTGCTACAAGAATGTGCAATACCGTTATTCATGTTTCACTCATTCCGTGTCATTGTTTTTCTTTTATTTATATATTTATGTTAATTTCTGCAAAATAGAGAGGAAAAGGCGGAGTCAGACCAAACTCAAATCCTTGTTGTCACTTGGAACTTGGCCAATAAAGTTGATTCTGATTTTAATTAATGAAAGTTGATGATTTCGGATCTAATTATTCATGATGGCATTTTTATACGAGAAATCTGTTTGATTGCTTTGGAGAAAAATTACCTTGGACACACGAACTTACACAACCAGACATGTAGTGTGCACTTACCACACACACACACACGCACACACACACACACACACACACACACACACACACACACACCCACACACACACACACACACCCACACCCCCACCCCACACACACACACACACACCATTTCACAGGACCATTAGCCTTTCCAAATGAGTGTGTATGGAAAATGTGTTCTAAATAAATGAATATTATTATTATTATTATTATTATTATTAATATTATTATTATCATCATCATAAGATCGATGATAAATCAAGTAAAAGATCAAAAAAAGCCCAATCATTAGCCTTTCCAAAAGAGTGTGTATGGAAAATGTGTACAAATACAAATAAAAGCCCATTTATTACAATGTGTTTTCATTCAACTAATCTTTACCAAAAGAGATTTTCTACAAAAAAAACACATTTTGCAAAGAATAACAACAAGAGAGACAAATTAAGATTAACCCCCAATGCCTGAGAGATGATCTTTAATAGGACAAAGTCAAAAGATTTTCATGTACAATTTTTTATAATAAAGCGAACATATCCAAAAGCCTGACCATCATATCACATTATCCAAAAATAAAAGCCAAATGATACAAAGAAGAGAAAGAAAAAAGGAAATATTTAACAGAAAATACTTTCTCTTTGACCAGTAACTAATAGTGTACGAAGTAACGCAATAGCGTAACGGAGAAAGACAAGGATGGATGAGAGAAGTGTAATCATATTTTCTGCAGATGGCTTATAAACAGTAGCACCCACATCTTTGTGCAAATGTACCAACCGGAGGAGAGAAAAGTGAAAGGATTTTTCTCCTCTGTTGGCAGAGTTGAACAGTTGGTTAAATCTGCTAAACCGCAACACCAGTTCCAGTTTACCAAACATGACATATCGAGCTAGCTCCGATCACATTACGAATTAAAAGTCTCAATCAATACTTCAAAACAACAATTTCAGAGGGTAAAAATAAGATATAATATGTAATAGAAATATATTATTAAATTCACAGTACATTTGGTTGTAAAAATGTGCTGGATAGTGTACAATAAAGAAATTCTTCCAGGTTTAAACAGTGATATTCTAGAGCCGAAATACATTGGCTTTACTTGCCAATGTATAAAATCTTAGTGGGTGTAAAATGTTGAAACAGGTATAATGTTTTTATACATATATAATATTTCTCAATATTGTCTGAATTTCAATGGGTTTTCTAAAAATGGTTCACTTTATAAGCCCTTGTTTAGCATCTTTTGCTAATGGTTTCAAAATAAAAGCCTTTATGTCAAGCAAACCAAATGCCAAAAGACTTGCCTTTCAAAATCCACAAATAGCAAAAAATTATTGACTTACACTAAACTATCACACACAAAAAGGAAACAAATGAACGTAATCTAGCAACCCTTAATATTTCACACATTCTACAGTGTCTAATTGATCATTTAATCATAACAGACTACGTTTTGTGTTCTTAAATAGCCGACCATGAAACCAAACATTCAAAAGAATCCAAAGATTATGTTTTTAACTCACAAGTCACAAGTTATACCATGAGCAAAAGGAAGGAAGTGTGTTCAGGTCAGGGTACTGGTTAAATTGAATTGAGAAAAATAAAATACAAAATAAGACCAAATATGACACAATCTCACAGGGCATAAGACAAGTACAAATTAATTTATCTCCATTCTGCTTTTCTGAATATATAACTCCATCTATATCATATACATATAAAATTGAAATAAGGAGACGGAAAATATCTATCTTTAGCAAACCTCGGATGGCGGCAGTATTACCTCAAAGGCCACACTTGTATTGAATTGGGCAGATTGTCAGATCTTTTCAAACTTAGTCATGTTCCATTCGACATGCCAAGTTCAGTCTTAGTGATGCGTCATACAATTGCATGGCTAATATACTGTGGAGTTGCAAGATGGATGGTGAACGTACTGTAATATTTGGGCACTTGGAAGCATTGGCATTTTTTTTTACAACAGAGGTAATGTTTTTCTCAACCTAAAAACCTTTTGCCTAACGGTCTCTTGTGGAAGAGAGACACACAAAACTACAAATCCAAGAGATATTTGTAATATAAGAGCAGTCTTCAGTGATGAAACAAACCCTGTGGAAAAATCGGCCAGCAATATCTGTTCTTATTGTGCAGAAAGAGACAAATAAAACTGATTTTATCCGGTAGCTATAAATAGTATATATTGCACAGTTAAAGCACGCTCCTTTCCAGTTTCATAACAAACATAGTTTTGAAACGAGTGGTTGGGTAAAAATCAATTTCATGGTTGGTGCAAAAAAAGTCTAGATCTGTGGCAAAATTATAGCTTGATTATTGATTTAAATAGTGAAAATTTATTATGCAGTTAACTATTTCCTTTTTTCGATCCTCCTCAACTGTCGAGCAGTTGCTTAAGAGCACGTTCAATGTTCATTCTGTGTCCCACCCGTGTCACTCCTAACTCTGCCAAATCATCCTTGGTCAGTGCCGATAGATGGGCGCCTTCGATTTCATGCTCTACAAATCTTGCACGGTGTTCACCTAGTCCCACACTCTCCAGCCACTCCCCCACGTCATATTTACTCCATAGTGCTAGGGGGCGCTGTCTGAATGGTCGGAGGGCTAAGAGAGGGGCTCCCAGTACTGGAGAAGGGCAAGGAGAGGCACACGGAGAGGGGGATGGTGAACGGCTCCGTGCTCGGGCACTGGCACTCCTCATAACAAAACGCACCTCTTTGGGCTCCTGGGGCAAGCTCAGACTGGAGGACTTGAGGATGGTGTGATGGTGGTGATGAGGGCCAAAAGTACGGACGGGGCCTAGAGGATCACTGCGTTCTGGGGTGGCTCCAGGGCTGGGAGTCCTGCGAGTCACTGGGTATCGACTGCCGGGACGGATTGTGAAGGTGGTTCCGTAGCTCCTCTGGGAGATGGTGTGAAGCTCGCCTAAACTACTGAAGAGTCTAAAAAATTCACAGAGACACAGATAAGATGGGTGTGTGTAGGTGACACAAAAAACAAAGGGCTAACACTTGTAGAAAAGCAGCTCTGATACTAAATGCACCGGGTATGTAATTTTCAATACTGCAGAGCATGCAGAGAACATGTAATGACATAGAGACTGTTAGAGCTGTTATGGTAAAACTGGAGTCCTCAGAAGGGTTTTAAACTATTTTTTTAACTATTCACGAAATTTATTTTTCATTGCATTTATCTTTGGAACTAGAGCAATACCAACAAATGGACTAGGATTAAATGAGCCAAACTGGCAAATGGCCATCAACAGACTGAAAATTCCAGTTTCATAGCGCAAAAAGAAAGAAAAAGCTGAAATGCTGCAATTATTTACAGCGTAATGAACTATCTTAGGTCTTCTAGACAAGACCACACTAGCATTTCAGCATCTGCAGCGGAAAGTTTCGCTGCACTAGGAGGTTTAGTGAAAGTTAGTTAGACAAGGAGTTGTTTTTACCCACAGATCTAAAAACCTACGATTTACTTTCTCCTCCATTCTCCTCACATCTGCAAGGACATACAGACACACACACAGGTGTGTTATGGTAAGACAGGTTACCCATGTGTGGCTTATGCTCATAAAAAAAAAATCCAGTGCGTGTGTTGCTAAAAGGCATTGAAAGTTGTGCGATTTCATGCATTTCTGCAAAAAAGAAAATGTTTGAAGGTTGCTAGTACCTGGCCCCTCCTACAGGTGACCTTCTGCCAGGGTCAAGGGGCGCTCCCATTGGTGGCTCTTCCCCCAGTGAATGGGTGTCTTTACTTAGTAACTCTGCCCCCATTGCAGCAGGTCGACTTTCATCTGACCCACCCATTTGTGACCGGGGTTCCTCCCCCCAGAGTTTAGAGCGTCTTTGGAATAGGTAGCGAGGGCGACTGGGGCTGGTACTTGGTGGGTGTGGAAGCAGCTCACTGTCCGATGACTGTTTAAGCAGTGGGTCCCTGAGATGGGCAGGGCGACCGCGCCCCACCCCACAACGTGGTTTGCTTGCATGAGCAGAGTCTGTGCTCTCTGAAGACAAAGTGGACATGCTGGAGACTGTGGAAACAGTACTTGTGGTCTCCATGTGAGGATCTTCAACACCCGAGTCTGCAGTAGAATCACTTGCTTTTCCAGAAGATGTTTTGGCAATGGATGGCCGTGATCCACTGGGTGAAATGCTTAGAGTGGCTTTGGGGGATTCTTTAATTAGAAGGCCATTAGCAAAAGGTTGAGGAGGTGGGACGAGGCCAATCTTTCGAAGCTCCTCTCGTGTTTCCTCGTCGCTTGAGGAAAGCAGTGCAGGTGGAAGAGTCACTGTGTATGGCTCTGATTCCTCCTCCGAGCTCATGGTCATACTTCGTGCAGTTAGGTTTGAGAGTGTGGGGGCAGGGGAGGGCAAGGTAGGGGGGACTACAGGTGAGGTCTGGTCTTTATCCATAAGTGAGGATTGGATTCCTTGCACAGTGGATTGTGCAAGTACCTCTTCCAAGCTTCGCCCAGATCCAGGGCTACCGCTTGTGATCTGGTTAGCAGTTTCTGTGATACTGATAGGTTCTTCTGTCCTCCAAGAGTTAGTAGTAGGGTTCTCAAGGGGAGCCGGTGGTCCTCCTTCTGTCTCAGGCCTCTCCACTGCTCGTCCTTGAGTGGGTGAAGGCGCAGGCGAAGGAGTAGGAGTCGGGGTATTACGGCCACTGAGAGCTCGTTCTCTTGCAGCCAGTGCAAGGGCTAAAGGTGAAGACGGGTCTAGTGGTCGACCTGTTAGAGGGTGTATGAAAGTAGTTCCACCTGGTGGTGGACCAGGAGACAGCATTGGAGCCGGAGGAGGCAGCTCTGCCAACTCGTCCACTGAGTGTGATTGAGAGAGTAATGGTGTCATTTGGGGTTCAGTTGTGCTTCCTTCCACTGACAAGAACACACTGGGCCTGCGTCTGGACCCAGGAGGCGTGATTCTGGCTCTCTCTGACAAAACCTGCTGTTGGAACTGTTCTGCACGGCTGCTGTGGGGAATTCGTGATCCTCCCAATGGAGATGGATCTCGACCAGTCTGGGTAGCTTCTTCAACAGGTCCTTGTTTGACAAGAGGGCTCTTTCTGCGCTGAGGTTTGGCTGGGGTATATACAGCACTTAGACGGCCTACATTAGCATATGGATTCTCTACTTGTGGCCCGCGTCTGCGTCCACGTTCTGGAGGAGCAGGTCCAGAGGTTGGTGTTTGCGGCCTTCCAATGGGGGCCGGTTCGACTGGCAAGTGAGAGGTATCCTGAAGAATGATCATGGAGCGGGTTTTTCGCTGACGGTCTGTCGTTATTGGGCCATGGAGCTTGGGCTCAGCTCCTGGACGGAAGCTTGAACGGCTCTGGTTTGCAGCACGAGAAGGAGGTGGAGGTGGAAGAAAGGAAGGTGGTGGCCCTGAATCAAGGAAGTAAGGAGATGGAGGAGGTGGAGGAGCTGTTTGTGGTGGCGGTGGGATACTGTCTTGTCTAAAGCTATCAGTCATCGAGGAGCTTCTGGGGAAGCGATGCTCTCCAATCAAGGCAGCAATTCTTTCATCTTCTGGGGCTCCTATACATTATTCACATAAAGAGTGAGCAAAGATCCACAAGCTGGATATTCTTTGATTGTAGCAAAAAAAAAACTGCATTTACCAAATGACTTTGTTCTTGACATCCCTCGAGGCAACTGCATATGACTTTTGTCCACGGCTAAAGAAACTCCTGCACTCACTGGCAAACCTTGTCTTTCCAAGAGAGCCTACCAAAAAAGAAAGACTTTTTCTTAAACCTTTTAAACCTTGATAAAAGCACATTTTGTCCATTTTAACAGTACATTTCATTTGTTGCATTTCACAGATGCTTTTATCTAAAGACACTTGAAAAGTATTCCAAGCAGTTCTGTAAGTAGAGCTCTGATGTTTGGAACACCAGTTTATCGATTCCATTTCCAGGGAAAGCACGACGTTGTTGGATTGTAAAAACCTGTAATGCTATGTAAGTCACTTTAAATAAAAATGTCTGCTAAATGCACGGAGGTGAAAATGTTGAAGTTATACGTCAAAACAACATGCTCTTTTTGGCATTTGAAACCTCAGCCTATGATCTGCCTCGACAGAAAAGCTCATTGCATTATTAATTTTATTGAAATATGCTCAAATGAAAGCAAAGTAAATTACATTGATTTCAGCCTGTGTGATGCGTCGACTTGATGGCCTTGGCTTCACAGTGGCTGCTCTAGAATCCACATCAGTTGGCCGCTGCCTCATTACTACAACCGGTTCTTTAGGTGAACTCAGCATCTCATCCAGCTTTTCTGTGGGAGACACACATGCACAACAGATTTAATTACTGACCAATTCAGTTTAACACTCTGTAGTCGCACAAAACGATCAAACACTGTCACCACCATGGTGCACTAGAAAATAAGAGTTCACGGGTTATGCAAAATAAAAATAGTTCAAGGTAAAGTAGAGCAAATGTGCACCAAAACTACTAAAACATGATGACAACACAAACTTGCCTAAAAGCCAAAGTATCACAAAAACACAGTTTACACAACACAAGACAAGTTAAGGTTGCATATCTGCTTAGAACCAGGAAATGACATCATCAGTGTGACAGAATTCTTCTTACCTCCCCTCCTTCTCCTTGACGCTTGTGAACAAGAAGGACAAATGTATAGTGTGTGTTTTAACTCAATTGCTTTGTGCATTGTTTCACACTACCAACGACAACAAGCTCAACTTATTCCCTTATCAATATTGTCCTTTCAGAACACGCTCTGAGTTATTATGGCTGTAATGTATGAGCATATTTGTATGAGCATGCATCCTACCCAGCTCCTCGAGTTCTGCAGTCATGCTTTTGGAGCGAAGCGTGAGGCTTGTGCTTGGGTCTCTTTTCGGAGGTGGTGGGGCTACGGAAAACCAAACATTCCATTAAACCTTGTCTGCAAGGACCTTCACAATGTATTCAGTCCACTAATGGGTACGAGATCAGGTGGGAACCTTTCTTCCGAATCACGTCTCCTGTGTCGGGCTTGCGTGTGACAGACACCACCTTCATCACTAATCGACTGCCTCCTTGTCGAATCAGAGAAACCACCTGTCTGTGTCCCACTTTAACAACACTCACCCCGTTCACCTGACAAAACGAGTAAACACGGGAGTTAAATTCGTATTATGTAATTCGTAACTGCTCATGCTATTCAAGGTTTAAAAACAAATTGTTGCCGGAGGGAATACAAAAGTTGTTTCACGAACGAAATGTGGACTATAGTTTAAGAGGCAAGTCAAACTTAAAAGTACAATATACAATATACCACCAAAAAGAGTTTTTGTTTGACTAGAAACAGAGTAAAATTGTGGAATAATTTAAGGGAAGAGGTAAAACAATGTACGAACCTAAAACATTTCAAACATAAAAAGGACATTCATTTGAACTACATTAAAAACGCGAAATAATTAAAAAGATTTTTTCAAATTTTGTCAGATTTATCTTGTATCAAAGGTCTAAGTTAATTTACGATGTCGCTGTGGATACAGTCTTCATGTGTTAAAGTGGAATATAAAAGGGGGTAGGACTGGATACGTAAGTTGTACTTCTTTCTACTCCCTTTCAAACATGTATTATGGAAATGAACAATATGATTGTATTATTATTATTATTATGCTGTGATTTTATGTTGTTTTATTTGTTATGCAAACATTGTTGAATAAATAAATAAAAAAAAATTTTAAAAAGCAATTAACCTGCAATTTCAAGGCCAGGGGGCAACATGCGGCCCGGCGTACTGTTATACCCGACCTACCATATCCTTCTTTACTATTGAATCTATATGAAGTTGTTATTATTGGTATTATAAACATGTCCATTATGTAAAGTGCTAATGACACCCAAAATATTGCAGCTCTTTAGTTGCCTTGGTGTATTATAAATAACACATTCCAAAAATTTCCCTCCAGCATAAATGAAGTATTTACTTACCTACCAACCTAAATTGTATAAATTGTAACATTTACTAAAAAAACATATAACAGTTGTAACAAAAGCACAATTTGGTAAAAAGCACATTTTTTCTTTCTTTTTTCTTTTCTAACTTTTTAAATTTTGACAGGATATATTTGATAGCCAGCAAAATATAAAGTTTCTTTAAAATAAAGTTTTTTTGGTAAAAATTCCTGCTATTTTTGGCCATATTTGTATTAAAAAATATTTCGCTTTAAGCTCAAGATCATTCTTATTTTTAAAGCGCTTTTCTCAGTCACAGACCAGACTTATAGTATAATTAGGAAAAACAGTAATACAAATGTGTGTTTTATAAATATTTGTCGCGCCAAGTCCTTGGTAAAAAGTGTTTTTATTGTTGGGTGTAATACAGTTGCACTAAAAACATGCCAGTAAATCTGATATTTCGTTTTGTTCATGTTTATGTGGTGGTGTCATTTACCTCAATTAGGAAATCTCCTGTCCGCAACCCTGCCCTCCACGCGACTCCTTCCAGGTCAACAGACTCCAGGTACTGAAGTGCAGGAAAGGCAGGAGTTGGTGTGAACTCTTCTATCGGCGTCTCGGCTGTTAATTAAGAGCAAGCAATTTATCACAGTCGCTTCTTGTGCACATCAGTGTGTGCTTCTCACCTTTAGCTCCACGAAGCACAAAGCCGAAGCCTTCGCTGTCTCTCTTCTGCAATGTTGCGCTTTTTTCTTCTATTACATAATCACTGTGAATTTGCATAAATGTCAGTAGACTGAATTCTATCCTATGTTTGTGAAACAAGCACTCACCTGTAAGAGGTATAATTGTCATATGAGCCAACAGTGTAGTGCCTGAAAAGTCTCTTGGTGCGATCTTCTCTCGTTTCTGAAAAGAATAGATGGAATATTTTGCTCAAAATGGGCAATTTGGTTTATTCTTTGTGCATTCTGAGGCCCAAAAGCAGTGCTTTTATGTTTAGTGGCACTGACCGAGTCGTGGGTCATATTGTCTCATCTGGACCTCCTCTACACAATGAGCTGGAAACCAGCCAGTTCGTCCTTTAACAGAGCCTTCCCAGAATCCTCCCTCACCAATGCTCAGCACTGGGGAAAACATTGCATTATTCACTTTCATTTTCTCCATTTGAAGATGTTAATGTAACAGATTTCTTTGATTTACTTTTGACCCATTTCAATTGTTTGTGTCATAAGTTAGCTGACCTTTGACCCTCTCTCCCCGGTTTAGTGTGATTTCACCCTCGCCCTGAGGAGAGTGGCAGTTGATGGCGATGAAGGTTCGGCCGGGCACGGCACTATACAAACGGCGCTTTGGCCCTCGGGACACGGCAGGGGGACTCGGCTCTCTTTGCACAGGACTACCTGGACTGTGGGGCACAGAGGACAGAAGTCAAGGACCACCTGCTTTAATATTAGAACAATGTTGGATGAAAAATAACTGATTCCATTTCAGTATTAGTTTGTTTTTATTTAATAGAAAAGAATAGAAAATCCTGTAATTTAAATCTAGAGTTTTTTTTAATAAATTATAATATTACTTTAGAAACTTGAATAAAGTTTTTATTCACTTCAAAATCAGTATGTTTAAAAATGGAAATTTGCAACAATACTATTATGTAGCAATTAATTAATTAAAAAAAAAACTGAACAGAACAGGACAGAACAATGAAACAATGCAACATTGACAAAAAAACTATAATTTCAATAATCTTGTCTTTATATTTGAAATATACACAACTTCTTTGTGATATGTTTTATGCATATGTATTCAAGCATAATACAAAACAAACTGCATGAGGTTTTGTTTATCATTGTATTGTAAAGGCCACTAGAGTTTTCATTGATTTTCATCTATGGCGTATAATAAAGTTTACTAAAGACAAATACAAAATAAAATATAATTTAAATATTTTAATAACATTTTATACATCAAATAAAATAAAAAAGTTTGAATAAAATCATTCAGATTCTAAATATAAAAAATGTATAGATGAATACAAACAGGTATAGAGACAAATCAAAAAATAATTTGATTATTATTCCAATAAAGTTAAATATTAGGCACTTCTTCTCACCTGAGGTGTCCGCGGTGTCTGCGAAGGCTGCGTGTGTGTGAGTGCACGGCCTGGGGGCTTCGCTGGGCGGGGACATTGTCATCTTGCTCCAGGGGGGGCAGACTGCGAAGGGAAGGGGCTGGAGACGGGGCTGTTAGACTCTCATCCAGGGCATTATCGCTGGCTGATCGCATCAGAGAGCGTCTCGGGGAAACGCACACTGCACGCCGTCGAGACGAGTAAGAGGGGGTCTCCCTGAAAGGCACTTTTAAGGGAAACAAAGAGAAGTATTTTAACAGATTGGGAGTCTATTTGTGCACAGAACTATAAACTACATATTTTCAAAAATTTCAAATTCAAATTTTTTTCGACACATACATATTATATGTGGTAAAATGTGTAGTGAAATGTGTTTTTGATCGTTCCAGCATTTAAACATAGGGGTGGGGGAGAAACAATAACATGTGCAAAACGAAAACACAATAAAATGAAGACAAAGAATGGAAAAACTGTAGATATAAATGATCAAGTATGAAATGTGAATAAAAAAAATACAAAATTCAAAGTCAAGATAAAAACACAATCAATAAACGTAAAAAAAAAAGTAAAAATACAAAAAGTGACTCATATTTCATGCTTTTCAAATAATACTTTTCAATAATGAATTATTAGACAATTTGAAACGAAGTACATCATTTACAATAAAAAGGGTTTTGACCCCTGGTCTATAGTTCCAAAACTAATAGTAGTAAAAGTCCTATTTGATCAATTTATTGTGAAAATATTGACACAATCACAGATTGTCCTCTATGAATTGTTTCATATAAAAAGATTTATAGCTGCATTATTGTATTATCTATAGCTGTAAAAATGCATACATTAATCTGAAATTATTATTTTAAGTCTTTTTTAACTCCAAAATGATTAGTGAGATTTGAGGGAAAGGAATGTCACGTCTCTTATAGAGGCTTCTATATAAATCTTCCCTCATTCAGGAAGTCAATATGTCTATTAAATCACCCACAAGATTAGAGTGAATCATCCAAAGGATTCTAGAAAGAAGCTAGTTATTGTGAATAAACCCCATTTTCACCCGGTGAATGGCTGAACCGGGGACAGCGGGAGGTTAGCATTGATGTATTCATGGATATTATGAATCAAAATGAACTGGCAGAACAGATTAACATGATCTTCTCAGTAGAACTCCACAATCACTATAAATGCATATTTGTGAACTCTGAGTTTTGCACATACTTTTTTATTATGTGTTAAATTTGATGAAAATGATGAGGTGGAGATTGATTCGAAAGTACTGTACTGAAACTTGCTAATAGATTCTGAAATTCTTTGAACAAGAAAACATTTTTAAAGTGGACGTATTGTTTTTCACTACAGGCACTGCTGATTGTAGTTGCAATGCCCAGTAATCTCAAAAATTGAGTAAATACTTCCTTATTTAAGAACAGAATTACATTTTACACACACACACACACACACACACACACACACACACACACACACACACACAGACAAACGCAAGAAAAATAAAGGATTAAGAAATAACACTGGGGTTACAAAATGACAAAGAAATGGCTCACAGATTATATTACACAGATCATGACTGGGATTACAAAGAAAAAATTCAAATCATAAAGAGATTAGCCCACGTGAACTTTAATGATTGTTTACTGCAGTTATTTATAACCAAAATACACTGATAGAAACTACAGTCAGACCTAGATCTGACTCCTTCAGACTGTCTATAATAAATACTAAACATTTCTAAAACTTTTGAGATTTTTCTTCGAAAGACGCAAACACCCTAAAAGAATTTTCACCTTTAATAATAGTTATTATACATGTTCAGTCAAATCACCGAATTGAAAATTTTATCCACAATTACATCTATCAAAAAAGCCTAAAAGCCTGACGTTTCTCGATTGTCTTACCAACATCCGAGGTTTTATGGATCTTGATGATTTCTGCCAGATCAAAATTCCCTGCGATGATAGCAACCTAAAAAAAGTTAATTCTCCGTCAATTTAGTCTTTATACTATTCAATTTATCTGAGCTAAGCCTTTTAAATCAGCCCAACTGTGTTCATAAGTACCTGAAATGCTGTTTGGTTGTTGTAGTTCTTAATTTCTTTATTTGCTCCACGAAAAAGCAGCACTCTAGCACAGCCTTCCTGCAGAAAGACGAAGAAACCAAAGAATGAAATGTGATTAATTAATAAGAATTAGCCGCCTTTTATGCCCGCGACTGCACCACGATTCGTCATGAATAGGCCAATTAAGCCCTTGAATATCACTTCCTGTTCTTGTGTCGCTTTTATATTCCATTTTCCAGTTTTAAGTAGTCAGTCCCTGTAGGCGACATCCAAGACCATGAATAATATCAGATTCAGCCGCCACTGTGCAACATATGCTGGGTTATGTGACGCAATGATTCCTTACCGCTTATTTCTGCATATTTTGGCAAATATAGCAATCCTTGCTTCCTCGCGTGGCCTACAAAAAAGCCAGTAACACGGTGTTCCATCCGGAACACGCTGGGTATTTTAAGCCACTGCATAGAGAATGTGTGT
>CM051496.1:9025840-9075461 GCA_028031935.1 Paedocypris micromegethes
TGTGTGTGTGTGTGTGTGTGTGTGGGATGGTGTACCTGGTTGTAGAGGGCACACAGGTGTAGCGCTGTGTTTCCTGAGGCGTTCTGAGCACTCATCTCCGCTCCATAGAATAACAGGTGCTCAAGGTGCTGTACGTTTCCATGGCGACAAGCCTATAGCACAAAAACACACACACACACACACACACTCCATCACCCACTGATGCAGATGTAACAAACAACACAAGCATATCATTCCGGTGAAACTAAATATAACCAAGACTCCCATTATTCTCCCTTGTGTGGGAAGGAATGGATCAGCATCATACCTGATGGATCTCCTGCCAGCCGTTCTCATCGCTGTAGCCTAGCTGTGCGTGATCGTACAGCAGCAGCTCGCAGCAATATGGATCTCCACCGACCATGACGCTGTGATAGAGGGGAGTGAGTCCACGGCTGTCCTTGTAGTCTGGAGAAGCCCCCAGATCCAACAATGTCTGACGACGAGGACGGGATAAAGCGTCAGGCATAGCGTATGTGCTCAGACCGGCAACAGCTGAAGAGTTGTGTAAGGACGAGTCTTTCTTTGGATCGTGTGTGGGAGGAAAAGTGCATCAAACTCACAGTCAGTGCTACGTGGTTGTGAGCTTGGACCGCCTTGTGGAGGGCCGTCAGACCATCTCTGGTTCTGAAGTCCAGATGGGCTCCTCCACTCCTCAACACCTTAATCAGATCCGCACAAGAGTCCAGCTGGGCCACCAGAGTGAGAGGAGATTCTGGAAGCAAACAACATGCAGAGATAATTAAGCACGAAATGCCAAATCCGTTTTCAGTGAAAAATGATGAGCTCATTTCATCTCATTAGCATTAAGGAAATTTGCATTTGCATTTATTAAAAGTCTGAATGTTAATCAAATTCCATGAACTGCCCACCACCCTCATTCTATAATGCTAGCATGAATTATTTTATCTACATAAATGTATTAATATGAAACTACAGACAGTCAGATTACATGTCTTTATAAATAATAGGCGTAAAAAACAATAGAGAAAATTTCAACATTCATACATACACTCAATTCAATATAAAATTATATTTACAATTATAATCTGAATTGTTATTCAAATATACCTGTGCAACAAAGGTGTGTAACAATGATGTGCAACAAAACTAATGTGCATATGAAGGTGCAAATGTGCATTTAAGTTCTATTTTTTTTAAAAAGAAAATGCAATTTTTTCTAAATCAAATTTTAATTTTAAGAACATATTTTTAGACTATGTATTTAATAAATATAAAAATGAATCATTAATTAAATAATTATTTATAAACAAATACAATTTCTAACAAAAAATGGTCTAAAATGATGACTAAAACCTTTTACAAAAAAAAGAAAATCACGAGTTCAGATGTCATTCTAATACAATAAAATCATAGAGGAAAGTGAAATGAGCAAAGCATCTTGGAAAATACGAGAATGAGCCTAATTTTATTATCAATCTAGAAGAACAATGACTGAACCGCTCACCACCACTCTCTGTGTCATGAAAGTTGGGGTCCAGCCCTTTCTCCAGGAAGCGGCAGACCTTCTCTAAGCAGTCCTGCTGAATATACTCCATGAACTTTTTTAAATTCGCCTGGAGCAACAGAGCATTCGGTTACTAATCCATCGATCCAGCAATATCTGGGAACAATCAAATCTGTGCAAACAGTAACACGTGTGCCATCACAGTTCAATGCAAGTGCAAAGTGTGTTCGCGTGTGGAAACTCATGTAGTGTTTTGCAGTTAACACACCGTTACCTTGGTGTGTAGTTTGGCCAGCTGCTTATCATCTACATGGCTCTGAGTGTAAACGCGCCGCTTGTAACGGAACTGAGGGCAAATAAGCAAACTGACATAAATTTAGTGATGGACGGAGGGCACGATGAAAGCATCGCGCGGGACTGTCCCGAAGCCCGGTGCGTGTACCTCTAGATATGGCACAGGTGTGACGGTAGGGAGCGGATACTCCCTGAGCAGTCTCTCCTCGTCGAGGAACTTTCCGGCACGCCCGTTGAAGGCAGGGAGGTAGAGGCCATAGTTCAGCACATCGGTCAAGCTCTGGGTCAGAGTGACCAGGACTCGCTGCTTGCAGACCCACACGGGAGCCTCCAGGTCCAATCGCAGGCATTTCTTGAAACAAAAACACATGGACATGTGAGTGACTGACATCTCAGTTTGGCCTACAAGCAGACATACAAGCAGTGTGTTTCACTACCGTACTCAGTAGTCGACACACTAGTAGTCAAATTTGAAATTAAGTATGTGTGTCAGAAAATGGCATTCCAGATAAATCACACTGACATGTTAAGTGTTTCTATGTACTAATATCATAACTAAAGTGCCAGACACTGTCTAAATGATCTACTTCAATGCATATATAATTATTGAGAAGTGCATGGTACGTAATTCTGGAAGGAAAGTGAGATTTTATTCTCTGCTCCGCTTTCTTAATCAGTAAAATAAACATTTTCACCAGGAAAAATGTCTGTACAGCACTATATAGATGTACAGACTATATACGGGTAGTGATAATTGCTGTATATCACTTTATGTGATCTAATTGTATATATACATTTATTTTTTATGCATTTTTAGCTCCTTCTGGAACACTTTTATGTGCATACGGTATACTGTTTTAAAGGCAATAAAATATACATGTATATGCAATACATACAATAATATTGCTTTGTACAGAATACTTTTAAGGTTTTGAGTTCTAAATCGCCATGACATTGATCAGCAAAATTGCTGCTTTGACTTGACCACTGGCTCAGTTTAAATATGAGTCCAATAGTTAAACCCAGTACAGTGTACATTTGCAGGAATACTTGCTGCACTTTCCATGTCAGTACATATTCTTTATGCATTTATATTAAATAAAAATTATGTGCTGCTACAGAAAAATGGCATTTTCTAGAAGCATTGGATAAGTGATGACTTCACTCTGGGCTCTTCTGGCTATCTGGAGCTGCGGGAGGACTTTTCTCTGGACCACTGTTGGACGGATGGTGTCAACTGGATCATCTGATCTAATGCCACTGTGTCTTGCGTGAGAGGGATGAAGCCGCCCCGGATGCCACTCAGAAGAGAGACACTGTCTATCCATCATTCGTACACCATCTCAAAAATATGTAACGTTAGAATGTCAGAGAAGACTGTGAGGTGGGTTCTCCCTAGGTTTGTTCTACTCCTCTGTCAGAGAGTTTTGTTTTCCTAGCCACTGTTGCATACTTTGCATGGTCACTGGGCATAACTATAGTCAGATTCCCAACACAATGCAACAATGACTTGATCTTACAGCTGCTTCATGACAGTCTACGACCGGGAACAAAGCTTGAATATTTTAGTTTATCCAAACTGGGAATCGACCTAATTACCTTAGCTGTTTCAAACACTATACTCTTAATAAAAAGTACATGACTATACTCCATCCTATCATTCACTGTTCAGATGTGACTAAGACAAGCATTTGAGACTTTCACATCATTGTGCATGGAAGGCAGCATTAAAGCATTTGAAATCCACAAACTCAGGACATCTTCAGGCTGGCATCCGAGCCGAGCAGCAACATGTAGACAGCATGCTGTAAGCCCGCCACACACCCCTCTAACTCCCACACAATCCACTCAGCTCTCCACCAATCACTGCCTTTCGGTGCTGCAGTGCAGCCATTTCAAAGAAAAGACGGAGCAAGGCTGCAAATCCGTGCGTGTGTGTGATCAGTGACTAACAGTGAGAGAGGGGAGCACTTACCGTTTGCTGTAAATCAGGAATTCCGATGCGGATGACAACTGCGTTCCCATGGAGGTCCTCCATGGGATCAGAGTTGGATTTGCTCCCCGGAGAGGCCCGAATGCTGTCATCTCCATGGGTACCGTTGGTAGGGGCGTGTTGTTGCCGCGGCCGGTCGAGAGCCTCATGTTTGCCGTCGGCAGGTGGACTGATAGGCATGCTCCGGGAGAGTGTGTGAGTGTGTGTGCGTTCTGCTCAACACGCCAGCCTCACAACCCTACGACACAATACACACACATGCGACTCGATTCGACACAGAATCAACCCATGTCAAAGCATATTGATCTGTGTGGACAAGATCCATAGACTAAGTTTGAAAGGTATGGATGTTGCAAAGTAAGCATGGAGATGACATTCTACCACCAGTAGAGATGGAGAAATTATGGGATGGGATAGAGGGAGACAGGCGAAGTCTATTGGTTGTGAATGGTTGCCATGGACACTGTGAAGCAGATTCACTTGTGAATAATGGAAATTGAGGGAACCCTGCATCTCAGGTTACTATGGCAACTCAGGTTTTTGCTTGTACCGCTGCTTTACCGCTTCCTCTTTACATACAGTGTTGGAACATATGCTTGCCCTCACCGCATTGACCATTTACCTCCCCTCTTAAAATATGCTTAATCATCGGCGACAATATAGTTGCCACATTACGCTCCTGAAAGGTTATCCTTGGTATTCATTTGAGTATGAAAGACAATTGAGACACGATCTTCTACAGGTTAATGTAAATCTTTTGATTTGACAACATGTTCCAATCTGTTGTCACTTGTTGACTTACAGGTATGTACATTCCACATCATTCTTTGGGAGAACTACTGTAGGATGAGAACTGGCAAAAATCTTTTTGTTTTCTTTTGCAAATGGATTCTGATAAAGAAATGGGGAATGTGTCGTTTGATGCTGTTCTATTATCACAGCTGGACACATGTAACCTTCCACCAACTCACTCAATCCAGCACAATCACAGGCTAGCTGGAGCATTTCATACAGTCTTGACTATTGTCCACGGAGACAGAAGGGAAGTCCTCTATTACGTAACACACATTGTCATAGCGGACAGGAGATGGAAAACCCCGGAAAAATGGTTTGTCTACTGTATTCAGCAACAAAACGCCATTCACACATGAAAATGTATTCACATTAATACTGATAAATGTAAATGTACCATGATCCCATTGTGACTCTGTGAAATGTTTTTTTTTGTATTGTATAAATATATTACCCAGCAGGCACTGCTAAAAACAAACACAGCTTTATGTTCTTGGCCTTGAACAAATGAAGAAATGGAATTCCAAAGATTTCTGGTTTACTTTATTTGCTATGTGTCCAGAGCAACACAGATTTCAATCTGGCAACCTGTCAGAGATAACAAAGCCATTGGTTTTACCTTTGATCTGGTTAGTCCATGTGAAGCTTCCTTTGTTATTGAGAAATAAACATATTTCCAGGACTTTTCCGAAAGTACTTTCAGCGTTCTTGAAGGCCAAACGTCCCAGGACTCTTTCTAAGCCAAGCGACTTCAGGACAGTTGAAGCCTAGCCCTGATGCTGAATAGTTCTCAAGCAGGAAAACCAGCAGGAAAGCGGAAATTACAGCAGGAAGGTTTCCAGAAACATCTCAACCCATCTCAGCCAACCACAAATATGCATAGCCGACCTCCTCCAACCAGACGACTCTATTCTAAAATCTCAGCCAATCAACGTTTGGTCAAACCACTTCAGGTGAGGCTACATTTTAATATTTTGAACGATTTTTATGGGGTTGATAAAAATTGGGATGTGATGATAAGGAAGTGGGATCAAGCGAGTAATTAAATTATCTTTTAAGCACAGCCTTAAGTATTATATTCATAATGCACAGAGAAAAAATATTACGCTGGAAACTATGCAGCCTTATTGAAGAAACGGAAAACACTCTTAATCCCATTCATTTAAACACTGGACCATCACTCCCTTGTACCGACACCAACCACTACCTTCGTTATTACTTGTCCACAGCCTCCAGAATCTTCCACTGCCCTGTTGGTTAAACTAAGCCCTTTTGTCTTTGTACTTGACTTCCTGTGATCTCAGCTCCACTTCCTGCCCTTCTTCCTGGTTGAATCGGGCCGAGGCTCCTCAGGATGTTTTTGCAGGAAGTATAGGAAAGACTGCAAGTTTCTGATAACTCTGGTCTTTCCTTGGGCAATACAGAAAAAATGTCGCACATGCTTAAATGTGGAACAGAAATAATACCAACCTTGCGCACGCGCACACACACACATAAACTTTTATATAGCTACAAACATCAAAGGCACAATAAAGCAATCACTAAAAGTTATTTTGACCAAAACCCACCGACATTGCTTGGGAAAAAAAAGATGGCTACTTTGTGTGGAAAAATTCGGAACAGATTTTTTTATATGATCAGATCAAGGCAAAAACACAAGCCTTCTTCTCAGTTACATAAGGCACAACTTGACGACTGGATCTGTGGGTAAGAACTTCATTGAAGTTGTGAGCCTGAAGCTGTTCTCAAAATGGTTCTTACATGGAGATCTTCCTTCAGATTTTTGTGTAGGTATGCTCAGCTCTCCGGAACTATTTTGTTTTAAAGCATTTAACAATAGACTCAAAAGATTCTTTGGAAACACTAATTAAAATATCAGTAGGAATTGTAGGTGTTAGTGTTAAAGTGGTTATTTTTGTCTTAATAGCTAAATGTTTTCCAAATCTTTTTTTTTTTAATACAGCTCTTATATAAATTACAGCATTAAAAAAAATTCACACGGTTTCAACTTGCTAAAACGGAAATTATAAAACTATTTCTAGATTCCATGGTACTTCACAACTTAAAGCAATCTTATCGGTTTTCTCTATTCAGCACCTTTTACATCAGCACTCTCATCTCAGCTCGAATTGTCAAGTTCAACCATCCTTAAATATTAATCTCAAAAGCATAACCAGCAGCGAAAACTTCAGCTTCAAGAAAACTCTACTGGTAAAACATTTACCACAACACACAACAATCGCTCGGACGCTCCTTTCCCATTTGTTTCTTGCTCTGGCTTCCAGCCACCAATGTATGCAGATCAACGGAACTGTGATCAGCCAGAAAATGCTTCTAGCAATAATGCAGAGTGTGTGTGTGTGTGTGGGCGTCTCACCTCTTTGCCGTCTCTGTTCTGAGTCTCAGTGCATCTCCATATCTCAGTGTGAGAATTCACATGCTAAGAGCTGTCACTGCATCCCAGTACCACTGCACCTCTCCAAGTCCTCGCTCGTCACTATGGCAACCAGAAAAATGGTTCACCGGGAAACTTTGCCTGCTTTTAAAGGGCCAAGGCATAAATCTGAAGTAAGCATCCTTCTGCATCTTCTCACGAGTGAGGGTACGACTTAAAGCTGTGTGCGGCGAGATATATAGAGGAGGATTGAGAGGAGAGAAAGGGAAGGAATCTAAGCGGTGTGACGCTGAATGTGTGGGTGGAAAGACTGAAGAGATTGGCCTCAGTCACGACAGAAACTAGGATGCAAGGCTTAGACAGGTGAATGTAAGAGAAGCATCTGCAAAATTACACATAGACCGAGGAAAACCTCGCAGAGCCGTGATGAGACCAGCCATTGCCTGAGGAAGAGACACTCGTTTACACATCCAGACACACACGGACACTGTTTTTTTTTCTCTCTCTGTGGAAAAGTGTTCCTAATCCCAAAAAAAACCTGCATTGAGCTGCTCAACAGTGCTGTGCTGGTAAAAATAACCAACGCAAGAAAGCGTGAAAAACTGAATGGAATCACACACAACATTTAACTTACCCAAGAAAATCAGGGCATGATTCCCCACCATCTCCACTTCCGTCTCCAGATTGCGAATGAAGTGCTAATCTGTGCGGTTTGTGTGTTTGGTGAATGTGAGTGAAAGGGAGAAAAGAGGAGAGATAGAGGGAAAGGGAAAGAGAGAATAGAGGGAAAGAGAGGAAAAGAGAAAGAGAGAGAGAGAGAGAGAGAGAGAGAGAGAGAGAGAGTGTGTGTGCGGAGGCAGAGAGACTGTTACTGTATGACAGGAATGCTCAGCTCAGCCCACACAGAGCAAGTATGTTACACTAAGTGTGTGTGTGTGTGTGTGTGTGTGTGTGTGTGTGTGTGCGTGTGCGCGAGAGGGAGAGAGTAGAGGGAGAGGTTCAGTCTCCCACTTCTTTGCGTGGGCAAGGCCTGAATCTCACTCATTCTCTCTCTCTCTCTCTCTCTCGTCTCACTCTGTCTCATCAGCTAATAAAAGGAAACGGCAGAACTGTAATGTTTGATTGTGAATGAGAAAGCCTTGGGGCGTGTATATAGGAGGGGGGGTGGAGTAAAAGAGAGAGAGAAAGAGAGAGAGAGAGAGAGAGAGAGCTCCTCTGGTCTGCCACCTGATTGGCTCTTTTATATGACACAAAGTTTGTCAGCCAAATTCAATGTTTCATCTAGAGCAGGAAATTAGAGTTCTTGTTGCCATAGCAACAAACCAGATGTAAACAGTGGTGCAGATGCGTAGGCATCCTTTGTTCTGCGTATGTGAAGACAAATAATCAAAACAATGCAATAATCTACGGAGGGTCAGGGTAATATCACATCATTACGTAACACACACGCACATGTTGTACTGACATTGAAACTGGCTCACATTGACAGATTCTCTATCTAGACTCATTTCGGTTTGTTGTATTAAACAGATGTTTAGATTAACAGCCTTTAAGATGTCTTAAAAACTAGAAGAAAAGAGAGAGTAGTGTATTGGCAATACAATAAAACAAAATCATAAAAAAAATTAGAAATATTCAGATCAAATGTTATGGTTTAAAAGCATTTTTATTCAAATAAATAGATTTTTTTTTTCATTTTACTAATAGTATTTCCAAATGTTTATATTCATTTTGATTTCTAATTTAGTCAATATACCTTCATCCCAAATGACACATTATATTTAAATATTACTTAACTAATTTACTTGCTTGTATTTTGTAACATTGAAAATAAATTGTTTGGCATATTTTTCCCATGTATAACACAATTTCTTTTGATTCTACGTATATTAAAGGACACAATAAAGCTTGAAGAGGTCTTGCAACTCACTAGAAAACGACACGTTCCAGGGCAGAGACAGACCACACTCTCATTGCTCTCACTCTTAATCACTGAAACTAATGAAGCTTAATAATTTATTCTGAGTGTGCAGGAGAAAACACTCACAGCGCTGCAGGGAATGACACGCTGGGGAAGTTTGCTAACACAGTATTTCACACGGCTACTTGTATGAATAGCATCAGTAGCTTAGAGATCAGTTCAACAATCAAAGTGTTTCTCATCACGGGAATGTGTCCCCAGTGCAGAGCTCCACGAGGAGGCCCTCAGAATTCCCTTGACTGTGTGTGGTGCTCAGCTGTGGTGTGTTTGGGGGCCATCTCCTGGATGAGATCTATAAACTCACTCTTCTCCACGCAGGCTCTGCACTCTTCCCCCCACGAGGACAGAACTCTCTTCAGCTCCAGAACTCGCATTTTGGATAAAGCATCCCTGCTCCAGTCAAGAACCGGAGGCTCTAAGATGCATAGTTAGAATAGTTTGTCAGTTTGAACAGTTAGAATGAATCTATTTGCCATTTTAGGAGTTTGTATATTAGTTGATAATGAAAGTAATTAATATCTGAGAATTAAAAGATGAATCTATACTATAAGCCTCCATAAAAATATATTCATATTCGATAATAAAATCAAGTCTTCAATACTCAACCATATCTCAGCTCGCATATCTGGCCATCCATCCTCTGAAGCTTCTGGCAGATTTTGACGATGGGAACGTGAGCACTGAGGGGCCGACTCACCTCGCCCGTCACTTTTGCAGCAGCATCACTGGAGGCTCCCAGGTAATAACACTAAACAGTAAGACAATTCTAATCGACACTATTTGCATATTATGTTTTCATTCAAGCAATGATTCATTGAGACATCACAGGGATTGCTTATTGAATTGCTCTTACAAGTCGGCTCTCCTTCCCAGAAGCCACTGCACAGGCTTTGATAAGACCCTCCTCCACAAGTTGTGGGGACAGTTCTGTGTGTCTGATCACCAGTGAGTTATAAAGCCGATCCAAAAATCCCACACAAACTGTAAAAACAAAGTACGGTATATTAGTATAAACGTGTACACTAAATCATGGGGATATTGTTTCTAAAGGTTTGCGAGAACAATTTAATCTTTTCCACGTTTCCAAATGTGAACACATTTCTAAATTTCCAAATTGATCTAATGACAGTTATTTGCTATTTTTATTAATATAAATCAAAAGCAAATAGGTTGAAACGATTATCCATTTGTGAAAACTACGGCAACTGGTTTAAGAATGTTATTTTTAAACTCATGCGCAGTGAAATTGAACGCGCCCCTCACCTTCGCATTCTTCTGCACAAGTAACTGAAAAGAACACGACAATCGACAGCATAAGTGGTATGGAGACAAATGAGGTGGAGAAAACCATGTCTCCAAACACTAGACACGATCGAGAACACTTTCCAGAGACTTCGGCAGACATCACATATATAACAACCTTGGCCGCTTTAAACTTTTCTAAATTAGGCGCGGTGCTGCGCCTTTTACGTTTGACGTCAAATACTTGACGCTCTGATTGGATAATATTCCTGCCTGTATTATGACGTAAGAAGGCCCGCCTTCATACCATTGCCGGCTTCCGGCAAAGCAACGCATAGGAAGAAAGCATGGCCGCGATTGGAGTGCATTTCGGATACACATGTGCATGTGTCGCTGTATTTAAGGTAAACTTTTACTTATTTTAAGTATTGTTGTTTATAAGCGTAACTATTCCAATATATAAAGTACGTAAGCGTCGCCGTTGTTTGTATGTTGGTTGTGAATGTGAACTCGGCTTAATTTATATTTTTTCATTCATTCAGGACGGCCGAGCAGATGTCGTAGCAAATGATGCAGGAGACAGGGTCACTCCTGCTGTTGTTGCCTTTCGAGACACCGAGCAGGTATTTTACGAAATACACGCCGTTTTAGTTCAACACAGCAAACTAAATACCTGTTACGTTCTTCCATTTCTTCTATCTGTCAATTCATAATTTCATCCTCCTCACAGCTGTTAATCATTTGATTAGTTTTTTTACAATATTCGGAAAAAATGCTAACATAATGTATAGTTGGGTGCATGTGCAAATTAATCATTTTGCCCCGAAAACTGGCGTGAGACTTATGACGTCACACCCTATATTTTTCCATAATACAAATGACATCACCATGTTGATTTTGTGAGTACATTGCTCGGCAAAACACTGTTAACGCTGAACAGAAAGTGTCATATGTTTGTCCATACAGTTCCTTTGTTCCTAGATTTGACAAACTGGCCTCACATTCAATTGATTCATGTAGGATTACGTAATTTAATTACATTGTGTCATTTAAACATGGCATGTCACATGTATACAGTGTAACTAAGATGACAGTGAGACTTGTGACCGTTTGTTCCACTCATGATGTTGGTTTCACTCGGAAGTGTATTTGTTCATGGAGTGTAGATTTGTTACGTTTTCATTGGTTAAGCATAATCCATTTTATTTCCTATGTTTATAAACTTCACTACTGTGGATTTTATTTAATATTTTTTATAATTGTATTTGTTTTTAAATCTGTCTGGTTATCTATATATCTGTCCACCCATAAGTACATTCATAATCGTTCATCCATGATGCTATTATCTTTATTTTAGATTGTGGGAATTGCTGCAAAGCAAGGGAGAATACGGAATGCTGCCAACACGGTGGTAAAAGTAAAGCAGGTCTTGGGAAGACGGTGGGCTTTTCCTGTCATTTAAGCACACAAAGCACTGTCCATTGTTATTAAGGTTCTTTTTGAAGCGAAGCAGAAAATTGAATGTAAGTGTCCTTATTTACTCTGCAGCTACGACGACCCTGATGCTCAGACACACAAAGATGAAAGCAAATGCATCGTAAGTATATACTTTTCTTCACAAGTATTTATAGAGAAAATGGACAACATATATTTTTCCTGTTCAAATCCAGGTTGTCAACAAAGGTGATCTGCCGAGGTATGAAATTGACACGGAAGAGACAACTAAGTATGTATCGCCAGAAGATGTAGCTAAACTGATCTTCCACAAAATGAAAGGTTATTACCTACGCCTTTGATTTCTTTCGTCTTCAGTCACATGCACATACATCTTGAATTGCTGGCATTTGATTTCCTGCAGAAACGGCCCAGTCAGCCTTGGGTTCTGATGTGAAAGATACAGTCATAACGGTTCCTTTTGAGTTCGGAGAGCTGCAGAAAAATGCACTTAGGTATGAATTTGATGGTGAACAATGACTAATGTTTTAGTGGATTATTAGTAATGGCGATAACGTCGCAGGCAAGCTGCCGAAGGTGCCGGGTTCAACGTTTTGAGGCTGATACACGAACCCTCTGCTGCTCTTTTAGCCTATGGCGTTGGACAGGATTCACAGTTGGGGAAAAGGTAAAGCTTGATGTGTACTTCTAATATTCAGTCAGTCATTGTTCATCTCTTCAAACTACAGTCATGTGTTGGTGTACAAACTTGGAGGAACGTCGCTCAGTGTCACCGCCCTGGAGGTAAACAGTGGCATGTACCGCGTCCTCGCCACACAGACGGACCACAGCACCGGAGGAGAGAGCTTCACTCATGAACTTGCACAGTACCTCGCTTCAGAATTCAAAAAGTTAGTACGAGTCTTGGTCATCAAATTCAATAGTTCCACACATCAAATTTAGTTGTATTTATTTCATTTGTTAATGGATTGAATCATGTAATTAATTTGTGTCATTTAAATATCCGTTTAATTTCAGAATATATTATAATATCACAGTCTTAGTGACATTATAAAAGACTGTTCATTCTTTCAAGGGCTCTTTATTAATATATAAAATACATAGCTAAATTAAAATATTTTTCCTGACAGTGTTTTAAAGATTTAACAAAACAAGTATGATAACATGATGCTTGTAAAAAGTTTAATTTTATTTTTTATTAATTATAAAAAAGTAATTTTATTACATTAAAATTTCTCGTTTGCTTAACATTAATATATAACAAATTATAGTACATTATTAAATTACAAAATATGAATGTATTATATGTAAAATGTTGAATTTACATTTTTACATTACCTGTTACAGAAATGTTATTCACCTGACCTCAAACTTTTGATCAAAAAGTTAATTTCATTCTAACGTCCGTCCATTTCTTTTTACCGCTTACTGTACTCCATTTCTGGGTCATTGGGAGCTAAAGCCAATCTCAGCAATATATTTAACATTTAAAATTAGATATTCCTTGTTTCGTCCTACAGTGGGGAAATTTCTTCCCCATTTAGTTTATTTTCAATAAAATATTTCATGTTGATGAAATATTTTAGTATTATACTATTATCTATACAAGACAAACCACAAACAAAACATTGCAAATTATATCTAGGTGTTGTACACATGCACAAAATGTCATAAAATGTATTTGTCTGTAGGACTTATAAAATTTATTTGTCTGTAGGACTTATAAACAGGACGTGACGAGTAATCCTAGAGCGATGCTGAAGCTGATGAACAGTGCCGATGTGGCCAAACACACTCTTTCCACACTGGGCAGTGCCAACTGCTTTGTGGACTCGCTATATGATGGCATTGACTTTGAGTGCAACGTGTCCAGGTGTGTTTTTCAATATCTGTGCCTTGTGCTGTAAAAAAAAAACATCTTCGGATTCCACGGAAAACACCATGGACTGATCGTCGTGTATGTGTGTCTTTTCCCAGAGCCCGGTTTGAGCTGATCTGTTCAAATCTTTTTAATAAAAGCATCCAGCCAATTAAAAGTCTCCTTGAGCAAGTTGGCCTTTCCACATCTGATGTCAACAAGGTTAATCTTTGAAGGTCAAGTGTATGTATGTAATAGAAATAGCACAAAGGTTCATTTTTTTTTTTAATGTATAGGTTGTGTTAAGTGGCGGCTCGGCCCGCATCCCGAAGCTACAGCAGATGATCATGGATTTGTTCCCCGATGTGGAGCTGCTGAACTCCATCCCACCTGATGAGGTGATTCCGGTGGGCGCCGCCATGCAGGCCGGCATTCTGATCGGGAAAGACAGCCTGGTTCTCGGGGAAGATTCCATCACCGTGGACTGTTGTGCTCATGACATTACAGTTAAAGTGGGTGTCAGAATTGTATTCACCGCTTGGTTGTTACTAAGGGTCTGATTTCTGTTTCTCAGGAGTTTGATGACTCTGGCGAAGAGGTTTTCACTGTTGTGTTTCCATCGGGCACGCCACTGCCTGCCCGCCGCCAGCACACACTGCAGGGTCCTGGGCATCTACTGTCAATGAGTGTGGAGCTGTATCAGGCGGCGCATCCGGTAGCACAGGTTGCCAGATTTTTCCAGTTTGGTGCAAATTTTCTCACAGCGCTTTGTAATTTATCTTGAGATTTATGAATCAGAATTCTTTCAGATTGTTCTTCAAGACCTGGAACCAAAAGATGATTTTCATGAAATTGTCACGGTTCTAACTATGAAAAGGTAAACTACTTTTCAGCTTGAATTGGATTATGTTTATGTGCTGTCGATGACAAAAATGCTTTTTGTATTTAAATGTCTTTTTCAGAGATGGGTCTTTGCATGTTACGTGCACGGAGCAGAACAGCGGCAGATCCGAGGCCATCACGATCGAAACGGTGGCTGCAGCATCTTGAATGTTTGTCATTCTTTTTTTACACTAGCCTATGAACCTGTGTCTGTTTGAATAAACCTGACAAGTATTAGATTGTTTGAATTATTTTATTTATCGATTGACCTTCACAAGCACTAGGTCACCTGTTATACCACATCCTTGTCATTTAACAAACAGCATTGAGGATGAGGAATACCGTATTTCCTCGCTTATAAGACTCTAATTTCACTTGCAAAATCGTAGATATTGTTTAAACCTATTCATAAGATGGACGAAAGGTAAGTAGGTAACGAGAGAAACGTGGAAAATAATGAAAACGAGTTGAAACCTAATTTTGAATTTTATAGTTCGTTCACTGCCAAAAATGTGTGCCCAGTTTTCTTAAAGATTTATTTAATTTATTTCATGACAATTTAATTATTGCGTACATGTCTGCTGTTTATATTTGCAAGAAAGAGTGAAATAAAGTCCTCGTCTTTAAAGTCAGTGAATAATGTAATACAAATAAACAGTAGACTTTTTGCACCCTATACACATCCTGTGAGATTGCTGTGTGGTTGGATTGGCTGATGTTTTTTTTCTGGTGCACATGGTGGCAGATGTTTTTAGTGTGGTACAAAATGAAGGTCAAACTAAACACAAAGAGTTCTCTAGTGTTTCTGACTGTCAATTCTCTCCGTCTTTGAAGACTTTTATTAACGTATTTTTAAAAATATGACAGCACAGCATTTAATTTTCCTTTTACAACAAAAACTGAAACAATAGAACAAATGTAATAAACTAAAACATTAACAAACATCTCCTGAGATTAATTCCTCCCCTGCTGCCAACTTCCTGTAAAGGACCCTCAGGTCTTCAGGATGTGGGATCTTGGAACCAGGTGTGGGTGGAAGCTCAAAGTCAGATGAAATTTGCGAGTCTGACTTTGGTTCCTCTGGTTCATCTGAGCAGCCAGACAGAGCTGACACCATCAGACCAGCTTTGGTGGTTTCATCCTGTATCAAGTCTGTCATCATCTGGTCACAACCAACTGATGTACAGTCACGCTGTTGGAAAAGAATTGTGTCCGTTAGATTCTCTGATCCTGCGTCTGAAATATGAGTGGATTGGGAGGAATTTTGAACAGAACAGTTGTCTTCATCTTCCCTAAACGGTGATTGAGAACCAGTGTTGGCACTGGAGAGCGTTTGGCTGTTCTCTATCTCGCTCTCATCCGTTATAGCCGGCTCTGTCTTGAAGAACCTGTCCCAACATGGTGGCGCTGATTTGGTTTGGAATGGATCTGAATTCGATGTTGTAAACGGTGTAGCAGCAGGAAGTAGGTTCAAGTCGTCGTCTTCATCCTCTTCATCGTCATCATTCGACTCTGTGCAATCTGTATAGTTGGAAATCTGTGCAAGGGGTCGAAGCTCCAAGAGCTGGTTTGTCTCCTCAACATCAGAATCTTTGCTTTGGGCTTTGGTCTGCGCGGGCTGACCACTAACAACATCATTGGTGGCGTTGACTAGCATCTTGTGTCTTCTCGGTGTCGTGGAAATTTCATCAAACAAGTCGTCTGAGTCTGAACCTAGATTGGTGAACATAAAATGTTGAGAATGTGCTAACGCAAGAACCAGAAAGAATGACAACTCGGACCTTCTGAAGCACATCTCTTCCTGGATCTACAAACCAGTGTTCCCAGTGGTTTGTAGATCATCTCTCTATCGTCACCGTGGTTCCTACAAAATGGCTTCAGCCTGATCAGAATAAGATGAGAGTTGTAATAAAAGATTGATTTAACTTTAATATTTTGTTCTAAGAATGTTCCTTACAGCTCTGTGACGTCTTCCAGCGTCTTACCCAAAGGAATGACGTTAGGGTAGATGTAAACGGGATTAATGTAGGATAGGAAATCCTTCACCTAAGAGTCATTTCACAGAACTTGCATCATAATGCACAGGAAACCAATCTACATGCTGATTTCTCACCTCAGTGTAGGAGGAATGAAAAGAAAAGCACGCTCGATAAGAACTGCCGCCCATCCTAAATAAAAAATCAGCTTGTTATTGATAAACTACAAAATCCACATGACGGTTCATCACCCACTTGGCAATAACAGAAGTCTTCCTGGTTCGTTCTCCAAACCATATTGTCGAGGGCTTGATGCTGATGATGTTGAGCGGAACGCCATCCGGAGCCATGGATCCACACGGGAGCCGGTTTGCCCTGAACAGTTCCTCGTCCTGTCGCAGAGCCACACGCTGACCTCATGGCGAACACAACACGCTTTAATAGTCATACCTTCGGGTGTCTGCAGGCGTGGATCTGGGTGGCACGATTGGAGGTCATGTGGCAAAGGATTTCCGGCATTTTTTTGAACATCTCCAAGCTGTTGACGTGTATCTAAGAGGAGGAATGAGATTAAAATTGTGGCGAAATTGTTCGATTTGCATGACAAACCAACTTGTGAGCTGAACTCTAGTCCCAAGTTGGTGAAGAGGTATTCGTAACCATATGCTGCTTTACAGTTCAACCACACCACGTGGTACGGACTTCGACAAATCCAGTCCTGGACCAGCTGCCTGATTCCGGCCAAGCAAGCCTCCTAAAACCAAGCGTTATTGGGTAAGGAAAGGGTGTCAACGCTGTCAAACGATGCAAAGTTTTCAACTCTTACTCTGGTCGGGATCTGGTGATACTTAGGGTCAAAGAAAGTGGAATCGATATAAACACTCCTAATGTCTTTCACCCTGCAGCACAAATGCTTGATTTGTAGTTTCAGTCAGGAATCATCTATATTTGTGCCAAACTCAAGGCCCGGCCGACAATCTGACCCCGCGGACAATTATACTGCATAACATGCAGAATCTTGTTATTATTGGTATTAATGGCACGCCGCTGATGACACAAACTACAGATACCACAATGCAGTGCTTCAGCTGCTTTGTTTTGCATAAACTCATTGCATACCTTGTAAACATTTTATAGTTTGTTGCAGTGTGTTCATATTTATAACTTGCATAGTTTTGACAGGATACATTTTATGAAAAACTACATTATTTCAAGTACATATAAAATATTACCTTTCTTGTTTTATTCATATATACATTTTAAAAAAAATCTTTTAGAAATGTTTTAGAAATGTCAATCCTGTGCGGTCCCCGAATTAAAGTGTGCTTTGAGATTTGAGCAATTGAGTTTGACATTTTGAGAGTTCTAGTGGATTCTACCTGTCCCCGGAATGCAAGCCCTCCATTCTAGCAGCGTCTCCGACAGCCAGTCTGAAGTCGCCCGTGTACAGAACGGTTCCTTGAGACCCCTCGAAGAGAAACCTAAGAGCAAACCTGCCAGTCAGATGGTGTCCAGCTTCATCTCTTTTCATGATACGCACATGACGGATCCAGGACAGTGTCCCGCTGTGAGCAGCGTCACGACAACATCCTCCGTCTAAAAAGTAAAATGATCACACACACTTTGGTTTGGACTAGAACGTTTCAGCGCTTCACACACTCACCTCTCCACTGGTCTCATCTGTCAGAGATATACGACTTGGACTGTCCAGTTCCAGAGGGACCTAGTGAGTAACTCAGTGGGTCTTAGAAAGCGAGTGTCATGTGTGACACAACGGTGCAGGTATGAATTATACTTACGATATGATCTTCCCAGAAAGCATACTTGGGGTTATTAAGCAGGAGCTCTTTTGTCACAAATGAGCAGTACAGCTTGACTGTTAAACTGCAGGAAACAGAAAAGCACAATTCATTTAGTTACAGTATATTCTTGGAGTTTTGTCAATAATCTTGTATTAATCTATTTGTAAATGAGAAGGCAGAGAAAGCCAATCAAATAATATTATAAATAAATATTTGATAATTATGTATTATAAATAAACAATATAATAATAATAATGAAAATAATTGACAATATAAACTTGTGAAATACAGATTATACAATTATTATATTTTCCCCAGTTAAGGTAATTTTAAATGTATTTTCAGTTTTGAAGGGCGTTTTCATCAAACGTGTTATTACTTTTCTAGCCCTTTCAATTTTAATTCAACATCATTAAAAAAAAAACAAGTAGTCATTATTAGTAGTTCAGTGATGTTGAATGTTAATGCTAATTAACTGTTTGAAAATGCTTCTTTTTTATTTTACAACAACAAATAAAGTGATAACAAATAACGATTGTTTATTTAATATTCTTTTTATTTTATTAAGCATTTGTAATTGTTTATTTGTATAAGCATATGTGTACCAAGACTTTGGCGTGTGCCAAACATGTTTGGATTGTATGCCATTGTTTTATGCTTGGTTTATGTTGAATTATGTATTGGTGTGCTTGTTTATATTCTTTGCTGCTGTTAAATGCAATTTCCCCGTTGTGATCCAAGTAAAAGTATTTTCATTTCGTTTTCATAAACAAATAAAGTCACCTGAACTTTAGCTTTCTTTTCAGCAGAGGTCCTTTTAATCCTTTCATATGATCTGAAAAAAGTGAAAATCGACAATAAAATAAACATGTTTCAGTTATCAGAAATAAATACCAAATGCAGTATCAAAAATATTCCATGCATCAAAAACACCCAGGCAATTCAAATAATTACATAAATATGCGTTAAATGCACGCACCTTTGTGACAATGAGAGAGGAAATAAGCCTTGGCGTGTAAATTCTCCCGATCGAATCGATCCAGGGATATGGCGGGATACTCCTTCATACGTCCCGGAAAAGAGCTCATGCTGACGGCCGAGAGTGTATCCGAGGAAAGCCTGGTGGATGCTCAGGACATCCTTCAAACTCCCGGTGCGTTACACCGTAACTACCCACACGTGCAACGCGACGTACGGAGCCTTACATCAAAATGAATAGTAATTTTTGACAAACATTATTTTATGACAAAATTACGCGACTAAACGAAATTGTACATGTTTAGACTAATTTGTTTTTGCTTCTTTATGCATTTAGTTTGCAGATATTTCCGGTGTTGTTCTGATTGGCCAACCGAGTTGTTCCTCCGCCTGTCAACAAATTCCGGATATGATTTCACTTGGCCATTTTTCCCCGCCTGGTCCCCTCCTCTTTTGCTTTGCTAGGCAACAACGCAAAACAATTCACACAGTTGAAAAAAATCTGAAGGCTCTGCACGGTAAAGCGAATTGTCTGCGTTGCGCATCGTTTTTATATTATAAGTCAAATTTGTTTTTGATGATTCACGCTATCATTCTGTTTATCATGTATGTTTTACGTATATTTATAATTGTACAAAGCGTGTTTTTGTTTTATATGTGCTTATATACTGTCATTGCTGTTTTTCCACAGTCAACATGTCTTGCTCCGGCTTTCTTGACTCAAAACCAAAGTCCATGGTCCGAGCCAAGCACTGGACCGATGAAATTGAAAACCTATACAGGTTTCAACAAGCTGGATACAGAGATGAGATGGAGTATCGCCAAATCAAGCAAGCAGAGGTAAGTCAACTAGTCAAACTCACATCAAAATACGTATACACAATATACAATGATAATATCATATATAATTACATCAATATAATATTCAATAATAATTACATAATAATAATAATAATAATAATAATAATAATAATAATAATAATAATAATAATAATAAATGAAAAATACATTGCAACAGTTATCCAAATCTCAACTTTTCTGTGATTTTGATCTTTCACAAGAATTAACATGAATAGTTATGCACTATGTCTGCATACGGAATTAATATTATGATTATAATATAATATTTTAATGCACACATGTATGAATGTGTGAGTTTATTCATCTGTGGGATGAAATTAGGTCTCTCTGTCTATCATTTCACTTAATTTCTCTTTCACTAGATCTCTCTCTCTCTCTCTCTCTCTCTCTCTCTCTCTCAAAAGTCGAAAAAGCTTTTTTGTCATTCTAACCACAAAGGAGGAAAGGGAGTGAAGGGTGTCTGCAATAAAGGAGGAAAGGGAGTGAAGGGGCTATGCAATAATGAAGTGAAGGGGGTCTGCATTAATAACTTACTGTAAACACAGGGAAGTACAGTACAGAGGGGATGGCAGTGCATAGCACAGTGTGGCAGACTACGGTAGTAAACATTATAAGGTGGGTTGGCTTGTGCTTAAAAAACAACAAAAAACAAAAAAAAAGCTGTACTTTACTTAACAGTCTTATATCAACAGTTGGCCAAAGCGAACTTTTTTCTTTTTTTTTTTTTCGAAAAAATTGTTTACAAAAGTACAATTGGTTACAAAAAAAATTGTTTAAAAAAGTAGTTATTTTGTGTGTGTGTGTGTGTGTGTGTGTGTGTGTGTGTGTGTGTGTGTGTATTTGTCTGTTTGTTTGTTTGTATGAATGTATGTGTACGTGTATGTGTGAGTTCGTGCATTGTTTATAAAAGGTTTTGAAAATTCTAATTTAATTAGTCTCATACAAAATCAATCATGATATGTTTTGAAAATATTTTACTCTGGGGAAAATAAAGACGTCACTACAGAATGGCGAGGTATGAATAGAAATGAAACTAAAAACCAAATGTATTGAAAGGAAAGAGACTGTAAGATGTACAAATATGAACAGATAATGCATAATATAATAAATATATTTCGAAAATATTCTGTTGAAATAATCCTAGTTTTGTTGTTCCAACAGATTGACCGCTGGCCTGACACCGGGTTTGTAAAGAAGCTCCAGCGTAGAGACAACACATTCTACTACTATAACAAAAAGAGGGAGTGTGAGGACAGAGAGGTTGCTAAAGTCAAAGTGTATGCGTACTGAACGCCACCGACCAATCAGCACGTGTCATTTTTATCCTATACTTTATACAAAATTAAAATTGTGCATCATGTCAACCGGAAACGGATCACACACTTCAGCAATGAAGCAAAAATGTGATTGTGA
The DNA here is from genome assembly GCA_028031935.1 of Paedocypris micromegethes. Classification (NCBI taxonomy): domain Eukaryota; kingdom Metazoa; phylum Chordata; class Actinopteri; order Cypriniformes; genus Paedocypris; species Paedocypris micromegethes. The sequence continues at coordinate 9,047,270 of CM051496.1, forward strand.
TTAAACAAATAATGACAGTTGTTTATTCTAGTGTATGACTATTTGCACATATATTTAACACCATATTTACAACATATAAGAAAGCATTACATTTAAAAGGCAACAGTCTGACCTTTTATATGGTTTAATTATTTGTGTGTGTGTGTGTGTGTTGAGTGAGAAAGAGAATACAATCTATAAAATGTTTGCGTTATTCTATTTAAATTTTAGTAAAACATATAACAAGTTGCTGGTAAAGTATACACAAAGCTGTCTTATGATTACGTGTATATGGATTCTCAGCAGTAATTTTAATCTGATTTGGACAATGAATTTCTGACATTTACGTTAATAATCGGAAGTGAACTGAACAGTAACAACTGAGAACAGTTCCCTTAACTGAGATTTATAATAATAATAATAATAATAATAATAATAATAATAATAATAATAATAATAATAATAATGAGTATTTGTAGGGCGCTTTTCACAGTTTTAACTGTCTCAAAGCGCACGTGTAAATATGTAAGGGAAGTGTTGCTTTTTATTCAATTTATCGTCTCATTTAATACGTATTTTATGAAATGTGGAACTAAATCACTGTATTAATGTACTCATTATTAATTAATTAACTGTATGCACTATTAATCATAACTGTATCAATACATCAAAGTAGAAACAAACTGTTTCCCGCCAGGACGGCAGAGCGTCTACCCCTTTAAGATAACGTCACATCCGGTGTCGTGCACACTGTCGTCATCGCTGCTCGTTTGAAGTCATGCGGATAATACAGTGATTAGGACAAACCCGTGGGTTAAAATATCTCCGCTCCGTCTACAGACAGGTGAGTTTCAACCGCATGACTGTCTCTCTCTCTTCTCAGTTCTGCTCACGCGAGCTGACATTACCATAAGATTTTTGTCGGCACTACTGTAGTCACAATGCCGTGATTGTAGAGCTACTTTTGAATTGAAAAGCTTCGAGATCAACGGTGTGTGTAAGTCTCTTTTATACACACCTGCGTGTAAACAAATACTTACGACTTAAGCCGTACACATGTTGACGTTTAATGATCAGTACTTCTTTAGAAAACGGAGAAGAAACAGAATTTACAGTACGGGTGACATTTCTCTGCTAATCAATTGTTATTATTAGTGTATCATATGTAATTATGCATTTTGTATGTAACATGTTATTGTTTTTCTGTCATTTGCGCGTATGTGTGCGCGCGCGCGTGAATGATATCTAACGGTCTGTGCGCTCTTCTGTGTTTCCAGGAATTAAAACACGAGCTGGAGAGTCTTTTCTCGCTTGATGTTCGTTGACTCGAGGCATTTTCGGGATTTACAATTGTCCATTATCACCATGAAGACTCGGCTCGGTTCTCAAGGTAATGTGCAGGACATACGCTGTCGTCCACTTCACGTGTTTTGTTATTATATGGGTGTTTAGATATAAAGGTAGATGATTGGCAATCGGATAAGGTTTCAAGCATTTTCTAATCGCATATTAACGTAGTGTTGCACTTTGTCTCCATTAACATTAATACTTGCAAAATGAAAGTAAATGTGATGATGGGTGTTTTATGCTTCATAAAAGACAAATCGTGGACTACGGGGCGAGATTAACTATCACAAACTGCTTTTTTTCATTGAAAGCAGCAGCTTTTTAAAACATAATTGAGTTGCTAAATGAATTTGCCTGAAATAAGTCAATGTTATTGGTTGCTAGACACTGAAGTTCTGTGTACCACACCAGCGTTTGTACATGTTTCTCGACCCTGAGATCTAATGCTCACATGACCGATCACACATTTCTAAGACTTATGCGTTCATGATCCTGTCCGCATGAAGCGCCTTGGGCCGGTTGTTAGAAAGGCCGGATTGTTTTGCTGCTGGGAGATGGTCTGTTGAATCATGGGAAACAAGAGTAAAGTTCATGATGAATCAATAGAGGCTTTTTGTATGTGCATGAGTCATGAGAAACTACGGTGCCGTTAATGACTTGTTTAACGCAGCAGGTAACACATCCGCAGTGGTCTGCATATAAACCCACCGCTTTAGGATTGAACCCTGCCACAAAAGGAGCGGGCATGCACCGCCGACCTCCTCTGGACAGGGGGCGCTGCTGGTAGAAGGTATTCTGGAAGGCTGTGTGTGAATCTCGCACGATGGACGACTTCACCACACGCACCTATGGCACCAGTGGCATGGACAACCGGCCCTTGTTTGGAGAGACGTCAGCCAGGGTAACGCCATCACTGACCCACCGTTCTCCGGTTTTTTTTTTTTATCATAAGTTGATAAAAGTCACTACAATAGGTGGGGAAACATGTTTGCTTTAGCACTGCTTTGATGTTTCAATGCAGAACCTCTACTGAACTTTACCAATGATATGGCAAAGCTCACTGACAAAAGTCAAGGTTTTCTTTAGATTATCAATTGTTTCAAAAAATAAACAATGGTTGTAAGAAGTATGTAGAAGTAATTTATTAATTTTTTTTCTTCATTTTCAGGATCGGATAATCAATCTAGTCATCGGTGGACTCGCATCCTTACTTGTTCTTGTAAGTTTTTCAGCTTATTTCTTTTAACGTGTGGATACAAACATGCTCAGACATATCACTTCTCACTCACTTCACTTCATATATGCATATAATTATTAACACATACATGCATATGTGTTCACATACATGCGTATGTGTTCACAATCGCAGACAAAAGCAAGACTGCACATTTACTATATATATCTATATATATATATCTATATCTATATATTTATATCTATATCTATATATTTATATCTATATCTATATATTTATATCTATCTATATATATATATATTTATATCTATATATATATATATATTTATATCTATCTATATATATATCTATCTATATATATATATATATATATATATATATATATATATATATATATATATATATATATATATATATTAGGGATGCACTAAATATTCGGCCAAAATGTGCATTTTCGGTTTTCAGCCGAAACACTTTTTTCACTGAATCAACACTGCACGCGAACATTGGCTGCAAAACCAAGATGAGGTGTTTGCACCCTTGTTGTCTGAAAAGTTCTGCAAGAAAGTACCTCCAATAATACTAGTACGTAGGCTATTTTGCTTTAGGTTATCACTTTATACGTGACAGATTGTATATTTCTACAAGATGTATATTTTTTATCCACTGGCCTTATTTAAATACAGTCTCAAATCTTTCTCAAAGATTGAGATCAGTCAGATGACAAGCTCAACAGCGACCTATTTATACTATTATTTAGACCTACAGAGAAAATGTTTTATCCTTTGCACTTGTTCTGAATGCACTTTAAACTTAAATGCAATTTAATAAAAAAATGCAACTTTTAATTTCACAACATTTCAGCAGGCCAGTAGGTCAAGTTAAACATTTTAGTTTGAATTTTATTTTTATACTCTTGAGTGTTGCATTATACTTGATAAATATTTGCATATTTGTTACACATTTTGTTTCTTGTTTTCTTTGAAACTTCATTATTAATGTATGCAATTGCAATGCCTTAGTTTTAGTAAAGTTAGTGCACCATCATAGCAATAAATGCAATTCTTTCGGTTTCGGCCAAGAATTTTCATTTCGGTGCATCACTAATTTATATAGCATTTAAACGCCATACGTCGTGATTTTGTACTATTCTGAACGTTTCTTTCTCAGGTGACTGTCATCAGTTCCTTCGTCTTTCCCTCGCTGCCTCCAAAGCCACTGAATATTTTCTTTGCCATCTGCATCATGCTGGTGTGTGGGTCCGTGCTGGTTCTGGTAGGTGGATCTCCCATCATGCCCCATTCAGACGTCTGCAGAGAAGCATCACACCGCTTCTTTTACATTTACAGATTTTCTGGTACAGGCAAGGAGACCTGGAGCCCAAGTTTCGCAACTTGATCTACTACATGCTCTGTTCCATTGTACTGTTGTGTATTTGTGCCAACTTGTACTTTCATGATGTGGGAAGGGGCAAACAGAGCAATGCCTTATAATCTGGGAAACGATCCCAGTTGCCGGAATGTTCATCATGTAGGTGCTCTAGAAACCCACAAAGTGGAACTTTCTGAGCAAGGCCAGTCTGCTCCTGGAAGCCTTGTTAGATGACCACCTTGTCATCGTGGCACTCTGGGACCCTGAAGGCTCTAATGCTTAAAACCTACACGCCAATGTCGGTTTAAGTATTTCAGGATTCGTTTTTTTTTTTTAATTGAGCAATAGCAATACATTAGAACGCTTTTATATTTGTACATGACAACTACAGCACATTCCTAAGTAAGAAAATCTTGTTTTGTATTTAAATGACTAGAAAAGCTTTTGAATAACTGCACCTGATCCAAGACTCCATAACTGTCAAAGTATACAAAGCTTTTTTTTTGCAATTTATGAATTTGATTTTATGTAATGTTTAAATACATGCAAAATTCATGACTGACTGATTTTTTTATACATTCATAGGTATTGTATGTCTTTTTTTTTTTAGGTTGTGTGTTTTTGTAACACTTACGCACACTCAACACACAGAAATCATTGTATCCAATTGTAATTGCACTTGCATGTCCACAAACGCCAACTTAGACATTTATCACTACGTATAAATTCACAAACATATAAGACATATTTTTTCATATTGATGAATCATTTTCTCATATACAGTCAAGCACTACATTACTTCCTCTGGCAATTTCTTATTATTCTGACTGAATAACGTTTTTATTCAACCAGCAAATGTTTGTGTTGACCAGGAAAGGCATAGGTCTCACCCAACAGATAATAGTATGACGTACTAGAGGCGTCATTGTAGATAAATATAAGTTGTCCCAAATGTTTCATGTCAGATTTCATAGCAGATTTATTAATCATTAAAAACCCTTTTTTTGATATTATAGCTATATTATACTATATTATTAAGGTATCAAACCCTCGCCGATATCTTTACTGATTTTTTGACAGCAAAGATGTTTTGTTTTTTTTTAACGTTTAGTGGCTTCTCTTATGCAAATGAAATCCTCCATGACGTTGCCTTGAGTTTTGTTTCATTTGACCATAAAACAGAAGATGAGAAGTTTTCTTCTTTGTACACATAGTTTGCAAAGGCCAAGCGTTTTTCTTTTCCTGTGTCTTATTGCGTCCTCTCTGATCTTTCACAGGGTAGAATTATTAATATGTAATAATTATTTGCACTGTGCCCACTGGAACATCATAACATTTAGATTAGGACTTATAAACCTTTCCAGAGTCCTCCCTTGTCTTAGCCATGACTGTCCACAAACCAACAGCAGAACGTGGCTGATCCCAAGGAATCAGGGTCATTCTGATGCTTTACAACAGCTTGGTTTCTTTGGAATGTTACAATGTAACTTGGGATGTTGCCAACAACTGACAAAGAGTTTGCAAAGAGCTTGTAGAATTTTGGACACAACACATTTTCTTCAAATGCAACTTAAAATCAAGAAAATTATACTTCCATATCTGTGCCTCTTGTGTATCCTCCTCTTATCTTTTGGGTGAAGTTGCTGCCATTTCCGGGCAGTAGTAATAATTTGCTGGTTGGACAAATGCAATTTGCCAGAAGTATACAACTGTACATGTTACATTATCTTAAAATATAAAAAATAAACTAAAAAGTTATTAACATGTTCTCTTGTTTACACATTTTTACACAAAAATATGTATGTGATTTGTGTTTAATTGATTTTTACAAGTTGTGTTGAGTGAATGTAAACTAACTCAAATCTTACCATAGTAGCAGTTTCTAAAATGTGCAGCTCATGATCTCAAAGATGCAAAGTACAATACAGTATATGATGGAAGAATTCAGACGGAATCAAATTAAAACACATACTGTACATTGTTAAGACGGTATAGATACCAAGCAAATGTGAAATTGGCATATTTTTGGGATTATAAAGTGCATTTATAATCCTAAAAAAATATTTGTGAAAAAATCTTGGGAAATAGACGTTTATTAATGCTGTGCCTTATTTATAGTCTCAAAGAAAATGGGTTGTCCAAAAAGATATTTACAATGGCATTAATTTGATCATTTTATTTGCATTAATCTTGTAATGCCTTAGAATTCAGCAAATAACCATATTACAAACGCCATTTCCAGATAATCCAGAATTCTTTCACCTGGCCTTTAAGTCTCTTAATTCAGAAAGGACCGTGAGTTTAGCTGTCCTCCAGGAGGTTAAAGGAACCAGTGGAAATAACTTGATGTTTGTCTTCCTCCTGTAAAAAGACCAGACATTCATCCGGATCAGAACTTCTATAAATGCCAGATTCCTGAAGAAGCACCAACCAGAGGAGGATGTTCTTTCGAGTCTGGTGTGGCTTCATACACAGGATTACAGATGTTTGGAGTAGATCTGGGTTCAGCATGTTCTTCTTCATCCTCCTGTAATGATCAACAGATTAGTTTAGTAGGAAGTGTGTAAGGACTGAAATTAACTGGTCACCTTGAAGTAGTGGAACTGGAACGGCTTGGTTTTGTGAGCATAAAAATTGTATCCAACAAATATGGCTCCTATGATCAGGATGATGAGGAACAAGACCCCGAATCCCATCCCGGCCTTGTGAGCCGCGTGCATGGATGGAGGCGGAGGGGGCGGGGCTTTCAGCGGGCCTTGAAGAACATGGATGACGCCGTTGGAAGCGAAAACATCGGCATCTATGACGTAACAGTTGTCGATATATCCAGAAGTCTGAGAAGTAGAAAGGATGTCAAGTTCTATTGTGATATTTCACACATTTAAAGCACTTGGTGGGTCCTGCCCACTGTCATATTTAAAACACATGTTGATTATTGACTGTTAATTGACATAAAAAGAATATCTTATCAGAATGTTCAACTGACTGAATGATATAGTCATAATTATGAGATATCAGTGCATTGCTTTTTCACAAAACCTATAAACGATATATGTATTAACTATAGTATATTGTGTATATAATACATACTTGCAAAAAAGAAGACATAAATAATCAATAAATAAAAACTAAAATGTACAAAAATTTGAAAAAAATATCTATATGAAGTGAATCTATATGAAGATCTGTGTGTTGTTTGTGTATTAACACAGATGTATCCATTAATTTACTGCTTTGATTTCAATACATCAAATGTGTAGCTTATACATACTTGTACTACATGTTTGTGTTTGTCACCAACACAAGTCACCCTTTTTATCTGCCTACTGTCGTGTCTGTATCCATAACATATTATTATTATTATTATTTTTGATTGGGGTTGTAATAGTATTTCATGGTTCTGTACGTCTCCATTGTTGAATTTTGACTTGAATAGATTTCCTCGCACCGTTGTCTGTGGGCTCTGGAGGTCCGGCACACCGGTGATGGTCAGACTGTGTCCTTGTCGTGTTCGGACATGAGTGACGTTGATCAATGCCTGTAGCTCTAACGCCCGACCGGCCACTAGGTGGTGCTCTATATCCCTGCTGCTTAAAGTCTGTAATACAAACACAGAAAATTTAATCTTCCATTCTTATTATTTACACAACAGTTAAGAGCAATGCATTTGATTAAACACGACAGCAACCTTTGAATTACGTATTATAATTTGAAATGTGACGAATTTGATTTGATGAATCACATGCATTTCAGTTGTAAAAAGAGTGTGCGAATCACCTGGTTGCTATAGAGACCAGTGTTATCAGGCACAAACAGTGTGGACTGGATTGTGATGTTTGTCAAGTGATTCAAAAACTCCTTTCCTGATGCTGAAGAGCTTGAGTAGTTCAGAATTTGCTGCAAAGATCAAACCGACATCACCAATGTCACCTTTTGAATATTTTGCATTATTGAATTCAAGCTTCACTCACCGAAAGGAAGTTGGAGAGCGTCGGTGTGGCTGACAGAACCTGCAGTAGGTTTCCTGTACAAGAATATCCATCCCCAATATAACCTGCTTTACACTCACACTTTACATCTGAAAAACAAACGTCACAGAAGATCAGACCTGTTTGTGCATTTATCAAATAAAAGCATAGGGCATTTTACCTTTCACTCGATAACAAAACGTATCCCACGTCTCACTCAAGTTATTTCGGACGCCATAATCCACAATCCCAACATGCCCAAAGCCACATTTGGGGTTGGAGAAGCTCATGGGATATGCAACTCTTGCTTTGTAAAGCCAGCCAGCCGCGCACAGATTATAACCAGCCTTAAATAAAATCAGAAAACACACCCAGCGACGTCAACACAATATGTTATCAAGCTGGAGGCGATGGTATGGATGTCAGAGCGCCACCTGCTGGGCATAAGAAAGCTGCGTGTAGGTAGCGATGCTGCTGCCGGCGTCCCTGCAGACGTCCACCGCTGCACTGTAGTTTAGCTTGTAGACTCCGCTTGATGAGCGGTAATGGAAAACTCCCAGTGTTTTATCTAAAAATGCATTTTGATATTACAGAGAATGGAATTCTTGTAAAGCAATTATAACTCAGCAATAATGGTGAGAACACACAGCAGTTCAAAAAGACACAAACCCTCGTAGTGTAAATCGCTGCACTGGGCGTCAGAATGACACTCTCCGTTGTTCTGCAGACAGCGGTCGACTGGTAAAGTCTTCAGCTCACAATCAATCCCATCACCGACATAGTTGTCCTTGCACTCACACTTCCTTTTTCCCTAATTTCAAAAACATATTAAAAAACACATTTTACACTATGCCACAATAACGTGGACATTTTGGCTGTTTTGCTACAAATGTAGTGTGCAAGTCAAAATGGTTCATGTAACACTGTAACAGTTCTGAAAAGTACTGACAATGATGTGCTCACAGGTGCCGTGCAGCTAATTGGTGATCTGATTGGTTTCAAAATGGCCTATAGAATTGTATATTGGGTTGAGGTAGATTAAGCATCAGTACAATTACTAAAGTACTGGACAGATGAGATTAACCTAGTAACAAACAAAAAGCTGCAATATGATTGGACAAAAAATAAAACCAATTAAAAATACAAATGCTAGAAGCGGCACAACCAGGAAAAACTCTGCAAACCTAATAGAACAGATTGTTAACAACCAATTTTTCATGGAAAAAATAGAATTATGCAAGGTAGCACACCAGTTCTAACCAGTAGGTGCACCGACATCACCTAAATGTATAAAAGTCTTACCGCTCCGGTCATGGTGCAGACAGCGTGCTCATGACAGCCTCCGTTTTCCCCGTCTGCGCAGGGGTCGATGGCGGAACAGACGAAGCCGTCACCGGTGAAACCCTTCAGACACGTGCAGTTCACCTTCTCATCCTTCTGACTGCACTTGGCATCCTTCGAACAGCCGCCGTTCCAATACTTGCACATGTTGGCCGCTGTGGAAGTGTCAAGGTCAACAAACATAGTCTCAAGGTCAACGCACATAGTGTAACCAGCACAGTGTGTTACATCGTTTTGAAGCTAAAACCCAGTTTCCTTTGAGGTGTACCTGTACAGGTGACGCCATCTCCTTCGTAGAAAGGTTTGCACACACAGGTATTGTTCTCGATGCAGATGCCCTTCTCGTGGCAAGATGGATTACAAACCGGTCCATCGGCTGAAGCACGTAAGACAGAGTGAAGACGCTTGCAGCTATGACATATTCTGTTGTAATCTACAGTAAAGCTCCATCAGTCTGTACCTAGCTTGTTCTCACACCGCGTCCCGGTCCAGCCCTCCTCACAAAAACAAGAACCGGTTCCTTTCGGACCCTCGTCACATGACCCGTGTTCAGTACAGTTGCAGGCTAAAGCAACCGGAAACAGAATACACCGATGAAGCTTTCGTTCTGTTAAACTCACACATTAGATTAAATAAGCTAACCTTTGCATTCCGGTCCAAAATGGCCGTCCTCGCACAGCTCACAGGCGACGCCTTGAAACCCGGCATCACAAGTGCACGTACCGTTGCCGATGTGACCGTCATCACACTTGCCATGTTTGCTGCAGGGGGATCCAGGACCCCCGGGACATGCTGGTGAGAACAAATAGCTGTCAATCCTGTCTGTTCTTTTGATTGTACATGGATTCCGCAATATAAACCTAGTCCACGTTTTCTATTATCCCAAGCACACAGACTACGTTTCCCATAATCTTTTGTGGTTTTGCCTGTCTCTCTTGTCTTGGGTTTCATTCTTACCTTCTCAGTCATCACTTAACATGCTCAAATAATGAGTACAAGCATTTTGTGTTGATGTTTTTGCAATTCCTAACATTTTAAAAGCTATTTTGTTTATTGCCTTCCGATATCCATAATTTTCAAAATGCTTCTTGTTAATTTTTTATTACTCCAGTTAAATTGAGGTTTGATTCACTCAAGCAGGTTTTAATTAACTGTGAGAAGATTTGGAGACCTTGAGGAAACTATGGGGAACACATAGAAGAACCATAACTTGGCCTAGAACTCTGCTTCAGTGTCACCAGGTCCCACCGCATCACAGATGTTCAACAACACATAGATTCTTACCAAGACAGTCTCTGCCGTGGTGGCCTGAGCAGCATTTGGGCTTCCATATCACCATCTTACACACCGACTGACATCCCGTGTTCTTCACGAGGAGCAGGTAAGGCAGGTCACATTTCTTCTGTGTCTGGACCAAAGTGTGCAGATCTTGTGATAATTGAATGTTAAGCTCATGAGTTCAGTAGGCGTGAGGACTACCATTAGCTTGCTTCCCGGTGGGCACTCGGCAACCTGGCGGCGACACTGCTTGCATGGCAGCTGTTGGCACAAAGAGAGATGCTTTAAAAAAAAACAACAGTTGTTCAACACTATAGCTAGAAAACTAAAAACTAGACTTTGGCAAATGTCATATTTGCCATGTAATAATTACATTCGTATATAGAAATAGGCTTTAAATCTCTTTTGATAATTCAGGAATTTGCACTGCCACCTAAAATTCATTTATATATGTATTATATTATATGTTCACACATAAGTATATGACTTAGCTACCTGAGTTATTATGCAAATAATTATAATAGCCTACTAGAGGCAATTCTCATAATTATGAAATGTTGATAACAAAAATAAAAGAGCTAGAGTTCACAAGAGGTCATGGAGAACCAGACTGAACCAGTTTCTCCATCATCTTCAGCATCAACAAGACTCTGAAAAGATGTCTGTTACAGCTTTAAGCAATAACACGTAAAATCTGCAATAGCAGGGAAAAAGGGCTGCAATGATACCGTCTCGTACACTTTTGGCAGTTACAGGTAGAATAGTTCAGAACTCTTGGTTTTTGTCAACCCTACACTTTTTTTGAAGTCATATGAGTTTAATTTTGAAAAGAGAAATCAATTCATTTAAACAAATACGCTTTTTGAGATTGTTGATAATGCCGGAATTTACCTCCATATCAATGGTGTCCATATAGTCACATCGACCCCCAACACTCGGGGGACTCAGCAGACAGTCAACACCGTAAATCACACCACCGCTGAATTCGATGTTCCTCTTTACAATCCGGCAGCTTTTATCATTCACATAAAACTCTCCCTAAGAAAAATAAAATTAGTACCTGGACTGTTTTTAACTAGGAGAATAAAAGCGTTCATAAGAAGCTTCACTGTGTCTTAATGATATGAGCATTGTGTTTCCAGCACCAAAGGTCACCAAAGGTCAGATCACATGTACAGTATAAATACAATGAACAAACCAATAAAAACCTACTATTTGTTCTTCTCCCATGCAGGTCACCGAAAAATCTGAGCCCTGTTGAGTCCTTAAAGAGGCGGCGTGAAGCAGTTCTGTCGGCAGAATCTAGAAAAACACTTTAGTAAACTCCACCGAAGCGGCAGCAATGCGGCAGAGTTACCCCACCTTTCTATCACGCAAGATGTGGTACCGAAGATACTCCGCAAGTTTTTTGCGGTTATGCATGGCATACAAGAAGTCTTTCTGCTCCTGAGCAAGAGCGGCCATTGCAGTGTCCGTGGGCAGGAACAGCGTGACAGGTTGGTGAATTGGATCTAGCACAAATCGTACTGTGTCTGTGTCCTTTATAACAAAAAAAAACACAAATTTTCAAACAAAAATTAAGAGCAATTTATTTCCATCTAGAATGCTCCATGTGATCTGTGGAGGGGAGGTGGAGTCAATCTCGGCATCCCAGTGTCAAAGGGAGACACCTTGGACTGTGGCCAGCCAATCAAAGGCAGGGACAAACAAACACGCCCACACTCACCACCTACTTTGGTGTTTGTTCTTAATATCTTCATTTTGTGAGAAATGCAAAAATCTCCTTGTGCTACATAGTTATATTTTCTAAATTGTCATTTTTTATTTCTTTAAAAATGTAAACATGGATCTTTACACACCTCCAGCAGCTTGTAAAACGTCTTGAAACCTTCGAGATTCACTACATCGGACAGGTTTTGCTGAAACAATACAACAGAAAAAAACTATTTAAAAATGTGGGAAAAACCCCCATTATTACATAACAAATTAATTTAAATTAATTGTTATTGAATAATCACCCTAATTACTTAAGCACCACTATAATTTTTTTTCCACATGAAAAATGTAAGTATATGCGGTAGACTTACAGGGGCTTTGTCCTGTTTCTTGTAGTTCAGTTTACGAAGACTGGGTGGGATTAGAAGAGTGTCGATCTCGTGGAAAATGCCATTGCTACTTTCTAGATCACTAAACACCACCTTGGCTTTGTTGTTGATATATATAGTGTCCTGCAGAAGGATATAGTGGTCAAGAGATTTTATTCCGTGTCATTCTTCTCCCATACGTACCTCTGCGTAAGTGACGGTCAGGACTTCCCCGGTGAGCGACGTGAGGTTTCGGGGTTGCGTGAGGTCTTCTGGGAGGAGAGTTCGGCAAGCCACTATGTGGTACCTCAGGATTTGGGATAAGGCCTTTCTGGAACTAGACTGCTTCACAAGTTCCCTCACCTTTTTAAAAAGCAGTCCTGATTATGACTTCAAGCCATTGATTTTAAGACAACCCGACTAGATTTACCTCACTATTTTTGAAAGCAACTGCATTCGGGGCAAAGACTGTGAAAGGGCCGCGACCTTTAAGATCATCAATATCGCTCATCTAAAAAACATGTTTATATTTAGATTTTAAAATTGTAGGAGTGCATGCATTGCAGTTTTAGTACCATGAGTCCAAGATAGAAATCTTTCAACATCCGGTTAAGAATCTCCTGGAAAGAAAGAGTTTCAGTCTGTGATGAAGAGAATAATCTCAGGACAATATCATTCAACAGCAACGTCATGCCTGACTTTTTGCAGAGTGCCTTTGCAGGTTTCTCCATCACCGATAAAGCCGTCTGTGCACGTGCAGTTCCTCTCCAGAGGGCCCGTCATGGTACAATGAGCGTATTTGTGGCAGCCTCCATTTTTCTACAACAAAGTAATATGGGAGAAATCAAGTCAGACTCACACAAGAATCAACCCAAATGTTTGTTTGTGGGAAGCCTGTGTGGACAACTTAGGGAACAATGTGTGATATGAAGAGAACGCCAGACCTTCTGACAGACATCGATGACGTCACATTCTCTTCCATTCCCAGAAAATCCAGGTTTGCATCGGCACACTGTCTGAAAACACAAACTCCATTCAACGTTCAATCTTGTAAACAAGATTGATTTAATTTAAAGTGTCGTCTACCTTGTTTGGGCCCGTGTGAATGCAGTCGGCGTCTGCGTGGCATCCACCATTACCGCCTTCCAGACATGGATTGATGGCTTTGACAAAACATGTAATTAACAGCTTATTACAGTAAATCACAATCTGCTGAAGTTGCATCATGCACATGCTCGAGTTATTCTTTACTTTGCAACGTCTATAAAAGTATATGCTACTGGCAATGTATGAAATCCAGGCATTACATAGAATGCCTGACGTCTTTAGGCAGTGTGAATCCACTCGATTGAGTAAAACCTGTAACGGGCAGGTTGCGCTTAGTGAACAATGCAATACATAGCTTTTTGATGAAAACAAAAAACAACTATATATATATATATTTATTTATATATGTGTGTATATATATATACACACGTATATATATAGTATATCATTATTATAATTTATGAATATATATAGCAAACATGAAAGAGAAAACATGTTTTTTACTGCATATAAAATTATGCGGTCGTTACTAGATTCTATAGAATACCCGGTTTTGCCTGTAACATTTTGCTATATACACCATATATACGTATACATATTACGTATGTATATATATATATATATATATACAGTATTTATAGAAATACACACACACGCATATGATTGTACATATTCATCAGTGTTAGCACACTGAGCAAATGATCTGTGTATTTTAAAATTACTGTATTTTCCGGACTATAAGGATTATATGGGGGGCCGCTGATAAATGTCCTTTACTAATATTTTTTTACATATAGGGCGACATTTATTTTCAGATTATATGTCACTCAGCCAATTTTTAAACATTTGTTCAGGATTTTAAGTGCGCCATATAGTCCAAAAATATGAATCTATTATTTACAGTACATTAAATTTTCACATTAAAATAACTTACATCCAACTCACAACAAACATAGGAAGTGTGTAAGCAACAGAAAATCTGTGACTATTTCCCCTTGTGTGTGTTAAGTGTCATTACAGTGTTACTTGAATCCCAATCACACTTACAAACGCAGTATTGTCCATCACCACGGTAACCAGGCTGGCACACACACACTCGCCGTCCAGGAGAAGTTCGCTTACACACTGCGGTTACCGAACAGCCGCCGTTTTGTTCTGCACATGCATCTATGGCTTGGGGCAGACACAACATTACTTAAAAATCTCTCCGTACATGTAGAAAATATATATACTGAACAGAATATTTACCTGTGCAATCTGTGCCGTTTCCTTTAAATCCAGCAGAACAACTGCAGTAATTTGTCAGATCTATTGGATTGTGTAAACAACTGCAAAACACCAGGTTTCAAGAGCACATACAGAACAAATGCCAAAATACAAACAACACATCTAACATCTCAGAGAGAGAGGGTGAATAGTAATGCTTACTTGGCACTGCTGTGGCACTTTCCTCCGCACATGTCTGAAGTGATAGCTGAAGTCAACAAAGACGCTCTATTAGTTACATTTAATCATGTGGCAGATGAAGAGATGAATATTTTGTTGTAGGTGTAATTTGGTGGACATAAGATTAATTAAATTAATTAAGAGTTATTAAATACAAATTAAAGCATTCGGATTGGCTGAAATAAGTGTTTGCTTTAATAGGCCGTTTGCTTTAATAGGCCGTTTGCTTTAATAATAAAAACATTTGGGAAAATTGGAATGTACTGGAAAATTTGGGCCTTGAGGTCAAAAAGGTTAAGAACTCCTGTATACAGCATTTAGAGGGTCTTTAACGTGTTTTTTTTTTATTTTTTATCTTGAAATAATTTACAGACTAAAAGATATTGTGCAATGTAAAGGGTTTGTGTCGTACCAACACTGCATGTTATTCCTCTCCAGCCCAAGTCACACTGACAAGTGCCGTCTCCGTCCAGACCACCGTTACATCGCCCCCTTTCACACTTACACTCTACATGGAGGTTGAGAAGGTTTTATTTCCACATTGCTTGTCTTCAAACTACTGAAGATTTAAATTCTGAACCTTGATCACAGTGAACTCCATATTTGCCTGTTTGGCATGTTTCACAGGCCGTGCCATTAAAGCCCTGGTTGCACTGGCAGACCCCCGTGCCGTTGATGCCATCAACGCAAGCACCATTGCCGAAACAGTTACGGTCCTCGGGACCCGGACACTTCTCACAGTTTAAACCAAAATATCCAGCACAACACTTTCTTTCCTACAAAAACAAGAAGAACAATTCCTGATGTCACTTGTTCTTAGAAACAGAGTGAATTAAAGAGAGAAGCGTTCTGTACATACAATAATGACTTTCTCACACGTGAATTTGCATCCGATGGTCAGCAAAGTGTCTCCGTGATAAACTCGGCTGTACATGCATCGTCTCTTCGGACTCATCTGAAAGGAACAACAATTGCGTGTTATTTTACTAACGAATCATTAACGAAGCATTTAAGCGGTTACTGGAGTTTAAGTTTATTTTATTAGTAAAGCGTTTCTTTTTAAGCTTCTAGAATTGGGAAAAAGAGGGTGCTTAAGTTTGCGTAAATACGGTTTATATAACATAGGGACTAAGATCGATGAGCAAACAACTGAGAGACAATAAACAGAGAAAAAAGAAATGGGAAGAAACCAGAAAGTATTTGTTCAAACGTTTATACAGTATTATGCAATCATTTGAATTATCTTAACGATTAGTTTAAACATTTAGGAAATGTGTGACTTTGTGAAGTGTGGATTCCTCACAATTTTCCTCGTTCCAGAGGGACATGGGTTCTCCGTTGGGTGGAAACAGTCCATGCATCGACCCTGCAATAAAGTAATATTTTTTTATTTATTTACGGAAATATATATGGCATTTAAAGAAAAAACATTGTCAATTTGGCAGAACCGCACCATAACAATTGAGGAGGTTGCTTGGTCGCAGCGATTTTTAGGTATGCTCAGGACCGACGACACAATGTGGATTATTCCTTTACTGGTCTGTATGTCCGTCACATTTACCACAGCTTCGTTTACCAGCAACTACGAAAGTGAAAAGCACAAGCACACACACACACACACACACACACACACACACACACACACACACACACACACACACACTGTATATGTGTTGCTTTATAAAATATAAGCAGATTTTTATTACTTTGTTATCTTGCTGGAGAAATCTCAATTGATAAGAAAAGCCGAGCATAGTTTCTTTATACAGTCCATCAACCAAATCGGTGGATTTAAGAGTCTCGTTCAATATAATGTGAATCTGGGTCACATTAAGATCCTAAAAAGACAAATAAACACAAATTCATGATACATTCTTTTTCAAATTACATTTACTTTTTCATTACAATTTACATGTTTGGCTAACTGAAAATGAATTGTGAGTACCAGTGAGTCCTTGGCTGTTCTCCTGAAGTATTCTTGTATAGCGCCATCTGTTGGGGCAAACAGCGTAAAGCCCAATGATTCCATGTCGTCTGTCAAGTTATGTTTCTGCAAAAAAATTCCAGTTAAAAAAGCCCACACTCATTACAGAAAAATCATTCCTCGGCTTGTCCTTTAAGACATGATGCTCACCAGGAGAGCACTGCGGAGGAGAGAAAGCTCCGACCTCCGATTCAACACTTCCTGCAAGCCTTCACTCATCGTCTGCTCGGGAAGCAGAACCTGGAATCACATTCGCGGAGGCATTTAATCTGTGGATCTGTGGTTTGTCCAGTTCAAGCGTTTCCACAGTGTTTCCGTGCGTTTGTGATCTGTTGTTTTTCAAGATTGCTGAAAGTCTCCTGGGTCGTACCGCGTCAATAAGATGGATGACTCCATTCTTTGCTGCCATATCTCCATATATTATCTTTCCTCCTCCAACAATGGTGGTCTGGATGAAGTGTCGCACACAAGGGAAATTAATACTTAACATTTTTCAGATAAATGAGGAGTGATGGGACAAACTCTCACCTCATTGGCAGAGTAAAGAGGATGTTCTCTTTTCAGAAGAGAAACAAGTCTCGGTGCAGGAGAGCTTTGAAGATCGGTGACACCAAATATCCCCGGGACAATGTGGTTTCTGTGAAAAGAAGCAACACGAAATAAAAGAAAACCAATGGTCCTAAAGAATTCAAGCGGAGACAAAAGGTTGCTTTTTACTTGACAAGGCTTGGCAGATTACTGTGGGCCATCCAGAAGTCTTTGTCCTCCTTACGGAGCTTCTCCAGGGCTTGAACCGATGGCACAAACAGCGTGAAATTCTCTGCATCTGAGAGCAGCTCAGACATTCCGGCCAACTTTGGAAACAACCAGTCCATGTTTAAGAATGAAACACAAAACAGCTGCCAAATACCAACCAAAATTTTTACGAACAAGCCAGTGATTACAATCTGCTGTGAAAGTTGTACAACCATGTATGTCTATTCATCTGTTCATTCATACGTCAATTCATTCATCCATCTAACCTTTGTAAAGCTCATCTTAACTATTGGTAATGCTAAAAACAATAGTTTTACTATGATCTTGACTTACATTCACCCATTTGTTGAATTCCTGAAGGTCTGGGATTGTTGCCACCACCTTCAAAACAGCACAGACACATTTATCCTCAAGTCAATTATTTTAGTCGCATTATTTTAGGAATATTCAACCGGCTTATCATCAAGGAAACATACCTGTGCTAGTGTCCCGTAACAGACTTTTCCATCCCCGGCATAGCCATCCTCACACACACATTGCCATTCACTGCTCAGAAACCGACAACTGGCCTACACACACAACAATAAAACAATTTCTACGTTTACACACACTTATTGTCGCACACTCACCAGGAAGTGACATCCACCCTGCTTCTCCACACATGGATCGATTGCTTCACAGTCCCTCCCGTTGCCACGGTAACCATTTTTGCATGCACAGTCACTCTATGATGGAATTTGTCACAAAACTGCGGTACATCCGGATGGACTTTGGGACACGACTCACCTGTCCCGGCCCTACAAAGATGCAGGTGGCATTGGGGTGACAGCCGCCTCTGGATGAATCCAGACAGTTGTTGACAGCCTGGCAATCATCTCCATCCTCCTTCCATCCGCTCAAGCACTGGCACGTATGTGTGCCCGGACCCGTCTTGATGCATTTAGCCTGAGGATCCGGGGTTAGACGTAGACGTGTTTTCATAAAACAAACACACACACACACACACGGTTCTCTTACATTAACACTGCAGCCTCCTCGCTGTGGTAAAGCACAGGGGTCGCTCTCCGTGCACATGTATCCGTCCCCCTGATAGCCAAACTTACACACACACCTAAAAAAGCAAGGCCATAAAGACCACCAGAAGTCAGAAAATGAAGATTTTTGTGCTTTGTGTTTGTTCATATTTAAGTGTATTATTATTAATACAATATTAATAATAAAATGAATAATATATTTATTATTATTAAGTTATTATAAGTCTTAAACAAAATTCACACACTACATAGACTTTTTACAAGCTTTTAATTTTATTTTTGTGTTGATTACATACTCTTCATTGTAAAAACAATTTGAATCATAATAAAAAAAACTGTTACATTACATCTTTTTAATTACATACTCTACATTCTTGAAGCTGGTTGCATGTGTAGATGAAGAAAATAAATCTCTTTGTAGTAAAGCATAAATTCCATGCAGAGAAAAAAGGCATGTTTTCTCAATTCATATACAACTGCACCCAAAACAAAAACAATTCGAACAAAATAAATGATTATATACAGCCATACTTAAAATGTTAAACTCATTTTAAAGTGTTTATCTTCACTGTGTCCAGTGTACGTATGTAAACATTGTCCAATCAGAATCCAGGCTTTTGTATTGCTAGGCAAATCTAAGCGCTTTTTTGTAACATTGTCTCATACAAAAATGTCACGCATTAAAATTAAAGATACAAAACGCACTGCCCTGGTGTTTTCTTTCAAACCATTGTCATTTCCCGCGGACAACTTCCGGTGTGGGGCACTCACGAGAAACCTCCGTTGGCAGGCGTGCAGTCCGCATGAGCGTGGCAGGGCTGCTGGGGGCCGCACAGCTGGGTCTGCAGCTGGCACAACTCTCCGGTGAAACCTTCTTTGCAGGAGCCCGTCTTACATTTCCCGCTGGCCTCTGGACGACTGTCACACACTCCGTGTATACATCCACAAGCTGCAAAGAACATGAAATTATTTTAAAAACCTGTATGTCCACAAACACTGCGATCAAAACGACGCACTTTTGTCGCACAACGGCCCGTATTTGTTGGAGTCTGCACAGTATTGGCATCGAGAGCCTTTAAAGTTGGGTTCACACTGGCAGGTTCCGTTTCCGTCGATGCCCTCGGAACACTACAATGAGAGTATTAGATCAGATTACAAATGTTTCTGCTGTTAAACCATATCTGGAAAAAAAAAAAAAACTAATTTACCGTGCCACGTGAGGAACAAGGGGCAGTAAAACCACCCGGACATGGGGCACAATCCGCTCCAAAGAAGCCTTTACAGCACCTAGGAGTCTGATAGTGAGAAAATAAGCTTCTCTTCTCATATAAATACGCTTCTGATTTCTGTCTAATTGACAAAACAAGCAAAACTAAACACAGAACGACACTGAGCTTTAAGCAGAACCAGCTACTCACAACCGTCGTCTCGTTGCAGTAGTGGGCACAACCGAGGGCAGTGATTTTCAGGCCGAAGCTTTCCTTTTTATACACACAACCTCTTGAGAAAATATTCTTGTTTTTTAATACACAGGGGAAAGAAATTAGCAAACAGTTAGTTAGCATCCAACAAAAACAGTTTGTCGAAAAACGACAATTATAAATAGCTCATATTCTCATCTTACTAGCGATTCGCCAGTGGGACAGAAGGATCTGGAGACGGCGGTACAGCTGTCACACGGACCCTGGCACACAGAACAGACCACTGTGAACCTACAAGTCAAAGGACGGATTTTTGGTTGTCTTGCCTTATAAATATTGGTTTCTTTGGTGTCGCATCGATGTGGTATGATAGGCTCTATAGAGTCAGGGACGAGAAGCCCCTCTAGAGAATGAAGGCGACCATTTTTAGCTTCAACGTCCAGTTCCAGCGCAGCTTCACCATTGATCAGAATCTGCCCCTAAATTATGAATCCGTGAGATTACAAAAAATCACCAATTAATGTTTCCCACCACATACTTATTTTATTACTGTACTAGATTATTGTATGTGTACGAATCGTAACAGATTATACAAAATCAGATTATCACAGGTGTAAAGAGTACCTGAAAACCATACTTGAGTAAATGTACACATACACATATTCTAGAAATTACTACATTACAAGCTATAAGTCACCAATACCAAGAAGACCAAGTCATAAAGCATCCAATTTTAAAATAACTCCTACTGACTTTAGGCTAAAAAAAAACACCAAGAAATGTGAATAACAAGACTTGTTCATTTTATTTATGAGGTTTAATCATCTAAAAAAGAAATGAAATTTAACACCTCACCGTTTCAAAATAGCAGAACAAAATAGATGAAAAAAGAACAAAACGCCAGTCTCAAATAAGAAAAAATGTGAAACCGCATATTCACGTTCACGTGATTTAGCTCATAAATAGCAGCCAGTACTTTCAGCACCCTGCAGATGGCAATATCGCCTCGTTCACCCTAGAAATTAACCGCAGTAGAAAAAGATTCCAACTTGTCCCACCTACCGAGTAACGGAGGGTGTCCATTCAAATGTAAATGAGTAAACAGTACAAATAATCACTAATAAATTGAGTCAAGTACAGAGTAAAGGTGTACATTTTTTGTACCAAAAATGCTTAAGTAACAAAGTCCATTTACTCAAGTACGTTACACCAGTGCAGATATTCACAACAGATATAGTATTATAGTATAGTAACATTTACCATAAATTAATGGCTCTGTGGTTGTAGTACATATGTGCGCTTTAATGCGGTTACTCACGGCAGCCGTCACGTTGAAGATCAGAACCTGCTGAGCCATGGTCACGGCTCGAGGGTTAGAGACCATGAAGCTGGCACTGAGCTGCCAACCAGGATTACAGGATAAGACCAACCACTCTGTCAAACCAATCCCACTACAAAGCCTCACCAACCTCCGCTGTGGACACGACGTGGTTCCGCATCAGTTCCAGCAGTTTGTTTTTCCCCTAAAACCAGACAGAAACGCCCCGCTAATGATATATGACGTACGAGGCTGAAGCATTAGTATCGCACCTCTTCAGACATAAGGAAGTCAAGATGTCCAGGCTTCAGGAAGGAAAACGCTGTGTTTGTTGGGGCAAACAGCGTGTATGGCCCCGTTCCCTCTAATACACTTGCCACGTTGCTTTTCTGAAAATTGGAACCGAGGTTTAGTAGGACAAGGAATGATAGAATGTGGAAGTGCTATTCTAGGCAGCCGTTCAGAATAATTTTTTGAGAATTCTAATCATTGCATAGTTGGAATGTTGGTTTAGTGTAGCAATCCAGAACAAATTCATGATCTTGAAATATTACACTCAATGTGTTTTCTATGGTAAAAAGGTGGTAAAACAAGTCCTTTGTGAAAGCGCTTCACAGAAAGTCGGTGTTACCTCAAGCAAAGACTTGAACTGAGAGAACTTTCCATTTTCTGAGAGAATCTGCAGAAGGTTTTCCTGAAAGCAGCAGATTTTTTTAATCCGTTTTTTCGAGGAATTTCTGTACATTCACATTTTGTTTCTTTTCATTCACACCTCGTTCTGGCTGATCACTGTGGAAGGAACTGCATCCATCAGTTTATCAATCAGATGAATTACTCCGTTGGAAGTGAAGATGTCCGGCTCAACCAGCGTTCCTTTCTTACGGCTGCCATAGAGTCGGATTTTTATTTGGTTGGCCTTTGGGAACAAACATTGGGAATGCTTTGTCATTGCAGGGCACAACCGTGCCAATAAAAACAGGAATTTTGTAAAAGGAAATGGTTTAGGTTTGGAGAACAGGAAGTGAACACACACACACACACACACAATTGGCATCCAGACACATACATCTGTCATTGATTCCGCCGCCATGCCAGTCAGCGTGTAGTAGAGGATTCCCTTCTTCAACGAGTCTGACTTCACTTCTCCCGCAACCATGTGCAGCTTAGCCAGATATCGAGCTCTCATCTCATTGGCTAGAATTGATTTCACCTAAATACAAGATGTTTTCAAACATAAAAATGCCTTTTTTGTTAGTGAAATGCACATGAAATCTTGAAAATCTTGTGTGAAACTCACGGATGTGCCTTTAAAAGCTTTGTTCACCGGCACGAACACAGTGAACAGGCCAAGGGAGGTGAGAGGCCAGGACATGACTTTACCTGAAAAACGTTCAACAGGTTTGAAATCCATTCTGGTTCTGGTGTCCGACATGACGGTGTGACTCACTGAAGAGTGTGATGGCACTGGACAGTTGACCGGTCCACTCTCCTCCTGGGTTCGTGTTCAGATCCTGCAATTGCTGAATGATGTTTCCGAAGCATATTTTCCCATTGCCCAGGAAACCTTCACGGCACGTGCACCTGAAAACATCAACGTTTGTTTTTGTGGATGATGGTGGAAGAGCATTGCAAGCACCACACAGAACCTACTCGACCACTCCGTGTTCCACTGTGGCACAGCTGGCATATTTGTGGCAGGAGTCTGGTTTACATGCGTCTCTGATGCTGCAGCTCTTCCCTTCCACAAGCTTCTCGAATCCATCCAGACACTCACAGTGAGCCTGTGCAATTGCCCAGTGTGTTTGTTTCACATCAGAGAAGGAGAACGTGATGCAGAAGGGATTGATCTTGAACACAAACCTTTCCTGGGCCGTCATACACGCAGCGTGTGGATGTAGAGGAGCAGTTGCCCAGGTTGGTCTGGCAGGGGTCTACAGGCATGCAGACGCGTCCGTCACCGCTGAAACCTTCGGAGCATGTGCAGATGTGCTGGTTGGGCCCGACATGAACACACGCGGCATTGGCATGGCACACTCCTCTCAGGCAGGGGTTGATTGCTGTACACAGGCCAGAAAGAAAAAACTTTTATCTTTTACACTTTCAGTTGCAAAGTATTACGTAATAAATAAACACGATTTCATTGTAGTACACGGGTGATGAAAAAAACGTTTTTTTGAAAATGCTCGACATGGAAACTGTTACACTAAGTACATACATTATATAGTTTACAGTACATATTGCATGTAAAATACAGTACAGTATGTTTATAATACAGTGTGTATATATATAGTTTTTTCTATCTCCATTTTGTCATTAACTAATAATATTAACTAATAATATATAACTTACAATAGTGTAATTATTGACATATTAATTTAGAATTGACATATTAATTTTATTTAACGTAGAATTTAGGAAATGTTTTTATCTAGATTACAATTGCTGTCACTTGTAAAAAGTAAAAGTACATGCAAAAATCACACTGAGAAAAAAAAACTAGAGAATGAATGAAAAGGAAGATAAAGCTAAATAAACTAAAATAATTCAATGCAGCACACAGTAAGTTAACTATATTTTGTGTTAAGTAAGTATATCTACATGACACAAATATAGAAGAGCATGCAAATGAAATAGAAATAGTTTACAGATGTTGCACTTGGTACAGAAACAAAATTGCACAAATTATACTGTTATCTGATATTTACTGACTGTGCCAAAAAGAGACGAAAGAATGCACAATAATAAAGACACAGCAAAAGCCTCATCTTAACCTTACGCAGTATGATAATTTAAAAGTAAAAACAAATTTGATCCTGCTATACTCACAGGTACACTGAACTCCATCACCAAGATATCCAGCTTTACACTTGCACACAAGCTTCCCGGTGGAAATGTCCTCAAAACAACGGGCATCAGGGCCGCAGCGCAGAGTGGTGCATGCTGGGAGTTCTGAGCAGAAAACACAACCGCGTTCACCTCCAGAGCAAAATCACACACTGACACGCGCCGCCCCACCTTCACTGCAGTCCACGCCAGTGTAGCCGGAGAGACACGTGCACTCGCCACTGCCCTTCAGTCCACTGGCACACACGCCATGCTGACAGCGACACACTAAACCCACACACCGGTTACAACCAACCACAAGATACATCTAGTGTTTATGTGCTACCCACTGTTGCTACAGGAGGGTCCATACAGGTGGTCTTCACACTCCTCACATGCTGTTCCCTGGAAACCAGGCTGCAAAATGCATAATAAAAGTCTCATATACGATTCGTTAATTCATGTTCGAGTCGGGAGCTGGTGAGCAAAGTTACTTTGCATGTACAGGTTCCGTTGCCACTGATGCCATCAAAGCAGACTCCGTTATTACTGCAGGGCATCGCCGCTGATGCTGGACATTCTGAAAAGAGTAAGAGGGATCACGTTTAATACCAGTAAAGAAAAAATAGTAATAATAAATGTAATACTGATTAGAAAGCCAGTGAAATAAGGCGCTAACAAAGGCTCCGCAGAGGCTGAGACGGTATCTGGTGAGCAATAGAGGGGTCGGTGACTAAGGGTCAGTGGGTTCGGGGTCAGGGGGTCTTTGCGAGAGGACATGAGTTAGCAGCTATTCCCTGTTATTCATCTCTTCCACTGACCCTCAGCTTTCTTTTCCTTCCCATCATTGTCACTCTAAACACTTTGTCCTGGTGAAATCTCTGGAATCTTGTTTCAGCTAATGCTGACACGAGTCCGTTGATGAAAACAGATACCGTAATTGTAAAGGCAACGGTCTGTCTGTTTGTCTGTCTCTCTTAATCAACAGAACAACTGGTAGATTAATGAAAATTGATTATTGGAAAGATGGACAATTAAATTATAATTAGAACATTGATGAACAGTTAGAGATACAGACAGATGAGGAATGTAGTAAAACAATTAATCAATTGATTGAAGGACAACCAGAGGTGTAAAAATACCTGAAAACCATACATGAGTAAAAGAACAAATACCTTACTGTAAAAATTACTCCAATACAACAAGTCACCAATTGCATGAAGACTTGAGTTACAGTTGTGTGGTATCTAATTTAATAATTTAAATGATTTAAGTACTTTATTCTTACTGAATTTAGGCTGAAAAAAATAAAAAGAAACTATTCATTATAGTTATAAAATCGCTTTAAACACCTCAATGTTTCAAAAAGGCAGAACAAAATAGATAAAAAAAAAAAAATTAAAAGTCAGTCTCAGTCAAACTAAAATGAGGAAAAAAATTCCTCTAATTCACATTCACATGACTTAGCTCATAAATAGCATCCAGTAACTTTAGCATCCAGATGGCGATATTGCCTCGGCTGCCCAAGAATTTAACTGTGGTGAAAAAGGTGCAGACTTGCGCACAATCACTGTACCAAGTTACGGCAAGTGTCCATTCAAGTTCAGTGAAGTAATGAGTACATATACCCCATCAAACATGTGGTCAAGTAGAGAGTAAAAGCTGCTTATATTTTTGATATTACTCAGGATAAGTAAAAAGTAGCCAAAAATAAAAGTAAAGTAACCAAGTCCATTAACTCAAATACTTAACACCACTGTGGATGACACGAGTGAGTGAGTGAATGGATGGATGTATGAACACACAGAAACACAGACAGACAGATGGATGAAATTTACAAAAAAAGGAATTTAAATACAAAAAGGTGAATTAATTTATTAAGAGAAAATGGGTAGGCGAACAGACATTAGAGACACTAGAGATTCACACTAATGTGATTTGGGGATAATGTGAGAGATGAATAGATGGATGCAGACAGACAGAATGACAGACAGGTGGGCAGGTTGATGAATAAATGGAGAGAAACCAAAGGAGAATGATGGACGATAGGGGGACTGAGAACATGGACAGACAGACAGACAGACAGACAGTTTCAGAAACAGGAAACAAAACATAAAGTGAAGTTTTGAAACACGCTTTCCTGCCGTGACGCCTGGCGGTGTTCAGACTCAGCAGAGGTCAAGTCATTCAGCTTGTGAGACACCATGCAGGAAGTTCTGTGGAAACCAGACCAAAGGAACCAAGACAATCCACAGCAACTGAAGTTCTTGACTCAGCTAATGGATCAGTGAGTGCTGACAGACACAGGAAATGGAAACGAGAGCCTGACAGCCTGTTGGTCAGCACATTCTAAAGGTAGAGGCCCGTCTCAGAAAACCTCAGAACTTCCTCTCGCAGGTCCACAAATCCCTGTGAGAAACCACATGGACACGGATTTGAAGCAACACGTGCATCGTGTGTATCTGCAGCAGTTTCGAGAGAACAGGCCGTATATACGCTCATATTTCCAAAATGCGCCAGGAATGGTATTCCTGGAATAATTTGGAAGGATCTCGCAGTCATAAAATTCTAAAATCCATCAAGAGCTCAGAGCGACCGCTCATCCCACTGGATCTGGTTAAATTCCTCTGACTTGACTAATGCCTTTCTGATCCCCACCATCGGGGTTCTGACAAAGACATGGATGTGAAATTTGATTGTCGCTGCCATTTGTGCTGGTGATAATCTGCTAAAAGTTCATTACGCAATAGTTTCGGTATTCAAGGGCTCAGACTCCTCTTGTTTGTTTCTGATTTCGTTGATGGTGGCAATATAGTTCCTGTCCAGCTCTTCCGATCAAAATATTCCCTTGGTCTCTCGTCCCCGGGAATGACGGAAATAAAAACATGTGTAATGAATAAAGGCCAGATAACAACTTCCTGTGGCTGGTTTTCTCTGTATGTTTTTGACAAAACGTATTTTCTGAATTCTATACGCTACTTAATCCGGGATTAAATCAAATTTGGAACTCACCGACGCAGTCATTACCCCAGTAACCTGGACAACACTGAGGCTCCACTGTGTCTTTAAAGCACTCGAACGAACAGCCCCTGACGGACAACTCCGACGTGACGTGGTACCTTGACACAAAGAGACTGTTATTGTCTCGTAAACCAAGAAAACCATAAATAATCCTTGAAATGGTCTTTTTTTCCGCACTGATTACATTTGCTTGTACTTTTATTCTACATAGTTTACACAAGTGGTGCACATTGCATCATAAAGACACCATCCTCCAGAGAATCAAACTCACAGCTTACTGTTGCAAACACCACATTCAACTAGGTCAATCCAAACTTCAAATTCCATTCCATATTCAGTGCGGATGACTTCAAGAAGATTCCCACATACCTGCAGCCTCTCGTGCTTTTAGCAGATGGACTTTTTGTGAAGCCGGTGGGACATTTCATGAAATATGTCAAGGAGCAGGAATGACAGCCGGTGGTCACCACCTCGACATCCTTATCACATCGGTTCTGATCAACACAAGCACAATTACACCATGATTTAGTGGGATTCTCACGGCGAGTCCAATGTTCCGTCGTATTCCGTGTCACCAGATCTTACTGGCTGCTGGAAAGCATTGAAACACCTGTCTGGGATTTTCCAGGGAGATTTACCTGATTCCATTAAGAACTTGCAGCTGGAATTTTTTAGATAGTTTCTCTCTGTCTTTCATTCTGCGTGTTAAACAATCTGTCAAATCAGTATTTTGGAAAGTTTTATTAAACTGTGTGAGGCTTTTTTTTTTTTTTTTTTTT
>CM051496.1:9075476-9095618 GCA_028031935.1 Paedocypris micromegethes
TTTTTTTTTTTTTTTTTTTAGATTTAATAGAGTTCACCGCAGCTGTTGGTTCAGTCGTAACAAAGTGGAGGAAAACCAGTTCGAGCTAAAATTGGGCAGATTTATTAGGTAATAAAGAGGAAAACTTCAAGGAATTATGCAGGCATCTAAAAAGTGAATGCAAATGTTCCCAGAGGAGCGCGCAAACAGGCATCAGCAGAAGAGATGTGCTTGACGTTACTTTAAAAAGCCACATACACTGACATCAAGAGATTATCCCTGAGAATGAAACGGCTCCAGCGTTTCCCTGATGCTGTTTTCCCGCAATAATTAGGGTTTAGAGTCAATCATCTGTGTGACAAACATCCGTGTGAGTCAGTCTCACCTGAGATGTTGTGCCAGCGACCCAGAGCATCTGAATCCCCAGCAGCAGCAGAAGCATTGGACTTCCAGCGATGGACGTCATGGCACTTCAAGCTTCTCTGGTTCTCTCTCTCCAGCTCGGAGGCTCTTCACCCAACTGCGGCTGCAGAGATTGGCCTTCTGCCTTTTCTACATTCCCTCCCTCTCGTCTTTCCTGTAGCACAACAGCTCGAGGAGGGCGACACCTTCCCCTCAATATTTTCCCTTAATATCCCTTTCAATTCATGGCTCTTCATTAACTCGTAGTCTTACAACTCAACCCATAAACCAGCTAGCGGATTACACATGATATTGCTCCACGTTTCTTGGAAGCGTGCTAGTTGTTTACCCTCACAGAGCATCTCAAAACTGCGGAACACACGCATGGAGATCAGAACTTATAATCAAAAAAGTTATTGCGACTGAGCAAAGTGATTACAACTAGCGAGCAAGTCATTAGCCGACACTGGCTAGGAAAAAAACAAGCTAATTTTTTTAACAAATAAAAAAGTGCAACCTGCATTTGTGCTGCACTCTGGGTTCTGCAAATGATTTCCAGGAGCAATGGAACTGATGTAGTAAATAAACCAAACGGAAAAAAAAAAGAATCACAGGATGTCCTCGCTCATAAATAAGCCAAGTGGTCCGATGAAGATCCCCCAATGTTCAGTTTTCCTGCATGTCCTGCTGCATCATGACTTTCCTGAACTATGGAATACTGAGGAATTCCGTCAACAGGCAAGTCAGTAATTACATATATAGTTTTATAACAATAAACATGCATTAGAAAGCTGCTACTAATGAGGGTTTTTATTTAACCAACAGCTCATGAAAACAATTTGAAGTTTATTAGCAGTGATAAAAGGCCTTTTAGTCAAGCCGCATTCTGTTTAAAAAGCTTCCTTAAAGCATTAAAGAAACGACTTTTAATTCATGTAATTAGAAAGTTAATTAAAAAGAAATCCTTCTAGTTGACTGGTTTTACTTCTTTAGTGGACTCCATGACGACAGGAACTCAGTGTTCTACACTAATATAATAATAAAAACGATCATGTAAGACAGACAACCACAAGAAGGCCACAGGCCTTGGAATTTGAGACACATTATTCATAGTTTGTTTGCTTGGTTTTTTTAGACTAGAAATGACTTTCAGAACGAGAGATCAGAGAACAGAAGAGATCAGAAACAGAACTGCTTAATCCAGTTCTTTGCACAATTGTAAGATAATTTGAATTTTAACATTAAAATAAGGTGAAAATGCTTAAATACTATTGCATTTAAAGCTAAATATTTACTTTGACTCTATACGTTTCTAAACTTTTATGAATGATTGTATGAATTTATATGCAAGTAAATAATTTATGTACAGGCTGTACACATGTTGAGGTATTTCAATGTTCTGTCTGTATACATGTTGAGGAGCGCTTCCATTTAGAAGTACACCTAAGCGGCCAGTAGGTGGCGGAAGATATCATCAAACTGATGTAAAAGATTAGGGTAATAGTGTTGATTGTAAAGTGATTTTAAACCACATGATAATTTAAATCGTAACAATACAGGCCTTGACATGATTCAAAATTCTTTGAAAATTTAAAAAAAAAACAAGCATTATAAAATTTCGAGAAATATTATTAAGACAATGTAAATGAGTAAATGTAACCACTTGATGGCAGCAGATACCACAATATTTGTGTTTCTTGTTAAACCTCTGCTCAATTTCATGAAAACCATTCAAAATTAAGAATGTCTTTTGCATTAGGTATGATATTAAAACATACAATGCATTGTCTGTCAGGTTTAGAATCTTAACAATTGACTAAACAGATTCTGAATCAGAAACTAACAAAAAGCACGAGCTCCAGTGCCAAGAAAACAATCCTGCCAATTCTAGACCCTCCAGGCCTCAACCAACTCTACCAGACACAGCTCCGGGCCCCCACAGACTTCTGGGAAGGAGTTTGGAATATGGCAGCACTCACAAAGCGTGCAAAAACAGGCCAGCGGAGAAAGCATAACTCTTTACTTTGGGTGCAAAACTACGCTTGGATGGGCATAACTGATCATTCTCATACGGACCAAGATGAAAGATGAACAATGATCCAGAGGAGCAATGAGCCAGTTTAGTTCAAATCAACATCAGAAACCCATTGTGAGTGTGGATGAAGTCTTAGCACCCGCGACCATGCCCTCCAAAACCAATCTCAGCCAGTTTATGCAAAACAATCTTTTCTTTTACAAGGAATGCAACATTTTCATTTATTAATAACAAAACAAATCAAATAACGCTACAGAAAATTTGAAAGAAATGAAGGAAGAATATTTTGAGGAACATTTTTCCCATTGTTTTAACAGTTGTGGAGTAAAACACCAGTGATTTTTCTACCAAATGCCACTTCCAGTCGATTAGGAAAACCATTCGCACCCCATTAACAACAAAAGAACAATAATGTATAAAAGCAAACGTTCTACCACGGTTGATTTCATTTGACAAAGCATCTCATGTTCTGAGCATAACCTCGTTTTTGGCTTTTGGTTTTGGAGAACAGATGCTTGGGAAAGTCGTCTCTTTCTCTGCACTAGGGAAAATCAACAAAAGACTGTGAACTTGAAGTGTTTTTCCATGCGATTATATACAAGTTAAACGCACAGAATGTAATGCAAACAAAATGTCCTGGCACTTTCAATAATGTGCGACTCCATTTTTATGAATGTTTACTTGTGCTTTTCTTGTTTCGAATGGCCCTTTCTCACCTTAAAATGTTCCTTTTCAAAGGTTGATCATTGAAAACAACAAAAAATGTTTTGTAACACAACACACATACACACAAAATTAGACAAAATAAAGAGAAAAAGACTTTTCACAATGACCAATTGACTTGGCCAAAAGTGAAATTACGTCACTGGGTTCTAAACTTCAGTGTGTGTGTGTGTGTGTGTGTGTGTGCGTGTGTGTGTGTGTGTGTGTGTGTGTGTGTAAGTACTTGTTTTTTTTGCAAGTCGCTTTGGATAAAAGCGTCGGCCAAATGACTGTAAAAGTGTGTGTGTGTGTGTGTGTGTGTGTGTGTGTGTTGCCATTTGGAATGAGGCTACCTAAAAGGGATACACGTCCGTGAGCGTTTAAGATGAAGCAGAATATGTATTTTACACAACCCTGTTACTTCTGCCATGTACAACGTTTTTAAGAGGTAGGAGTGTGTGTTCAAAACAGACAATATTATCTATTGTGCTTTGAGATTTCATTATTGCAAATATTTTCATCACAAGATGTGCATTTTAAATAGAAATAGCACAGAACAATTTTTACTTTGGGCTTTATTTAGGTAAAAAAATAACGAGTGAGCAATCTACTTCATAATTTAATATGTACATAATAATACGTATATTTTATTTCATTGCAATGAGATCTTAATCCAATCAATCGTTTAAAAACAATAAACATTCACTTCTTCTGCTTTACAATTCACATAGAATTCACCATAAAGAACAAGAAAGCAAACAAATGTACACACACACACACACACACACACACACACACACACACGCACGCACGCACGCACGCACGCACACGAGTTCCCTTTGTGTTTCATTTAAAGTCCAGTCGTTTTACATAATGGCTTGAAACGCTTTTGAAGCCCTCGGGATAAATGACGCGACTTGTGAACGTTATTACCTCGCATCACGGTGAAATGTCAGTAAGCTCGATCGAAAACAAACCCTCAGTCACATGAGCCAGAAGGTCTCCTCTTTTCCACCTGTCTGTGCGTCACTTACACGTGTGCATGTCGTTCATCGTCTCGCACCGGCGACACCGGACGTAACAACACCAAACGAACTTGCACTCGCAGCGCTCCACGTGCCGAACCACGTGTGTGTTGTAGCCACGCCCACAGCACAACAGGTTGCAGCTGTCCGGTCCGGCGGACGTCCTGTTGCACCTGCGACCCCTGGTGCCGGCCAACCCCAGCCGTCGCTCTTCTAAGCAGTAGTTGGGAGATTTGTTGAGAAAGATCAGGTCCGCTTTGGTGACGGGGACGTGCCGATGCTCCTTGTCCTTGCGGCGCACCTTGCGCTTGGTGCGGTCCTGCACCTGGACGCTGGTCTCGTAGCGCTCTTTCAGGTACGCGCCGACGCGCGGGAACGCGGCCATTGTGCGCCAGCACGTCTTCACCGCGCACGATCCCGACACGCCGTGACAGCGGCAGTCTGTCAGCATCGTTTTGGCCACCGCCTGCAAAAAAAATATTGCGATTATATTATGTTTAAAACGAAAGTTTGTCATGTACAGAATAGTGATACACTGTATATATCCCATCTGAGCGGGATGCTGAGTTTTTTTTTCGTACAGGGGCGCACGTTCGCACACACAGACTCGGTTTCTGATGTCTGGATAGTGTGCTCAAATAAAACAAAAGTAAATTACATTAGCAAAGTAAGAAACTCTGCAGCTTTCTGATCAAGCACGTTTAGAAAGACAGATGCTTGCAGTCTTCTTGTTAGGCTGTGTGAAATATTTGTCTGTGTGAATAAAATTGGTCTGGAAATGGAATGGATGTTTCACTAAAACTGCTCTTATGGTTGCCAGGTTTTATAGTGACTCCAAAATGGTGATATTAGTTAAAAAGGCTTTTAAACAAAACAAACATCCTCCTCCTCACAGGCCGATGAAGAACAGACAGCTTGGGTGACATAAGCCACACAGTCCATAACTCTTTCTGCGTTTATCCGTTATAAATGCCTTTTCACTTATGGATCAGATTTATTAGGGAAAGTGTTGGACGTTTTCAGTGGACGATTTCATGTGACCCAGCTGGGATGTTGTATTTGCAAGCATTTCAGTCAAACTTTTCTTTTGTTTTACGAAAAAGAAAGAAAGACAAAAAACCCACAAGCTTAATAATTAAATCAAACGAGTTCTATTTGAGATTAATAATTCTGCTACTATTTAGAAATGATATCCACAAAGCCACGAAGTAATGTGAAAAATGACATTTGAGCATTTGTTTAGTTTTTTAAAGATTTAAAAGCTGAAAAATGTACAGTACTCTGATACCCACGCACGCGCTCACACGGATTTTATAGAATCCAACTGATGGATGTCTTTACAACTTTCTCTAGACATTTTATGTATTTATTCTGTTGAAAATAAGTGGATTATTATTTTGACAGGTGTCGTCGTTTATATCTAGTCCCGTGTGTTCATTATAATCCGCGTCTCGAGCGGTGATGCGCGCGCAGCCACTCACCTGTCTTCCGGCCTCGCTGTTGTGTTGGTTCATGGTGAGCAGAGCGTCATCGCCGCGGCCCGATGCGTTCCTCGCCGAGTTGTCGATGAAGCGGCGACTGAACCACGTCCCGAAGACGATGTCGTCCGAACAGCCGCCCCAGTGCCAGCCCTCCACGGGCGAGCCGCTCCCCAGCAGGCTGGTGTCGCAGGAACACTCAGTCATGTTTCCAGCACTGCAGGAGCGCGTGACGGCGTGGACCAGGCCAGCAGCCATGACGGCGTAGATGAAGGCCGTCTCCTTTGTTCCTGAAAAGCGATGAGGAAAACAGATCGGACGGATGTCAATGTGAGCAAAACCACCTGAAACTATGGGAAGCTGGATGGGAACGTGAGATGAGTCGCGGCAGGTCGGTTTATGGAGAGTTTGGGGAAACTTTGATCTTCCGATGTGAAAACTGTGAGATCCTTCGGAGGGCATAAAACAGACTTGATTGGTTCAAGAGTTTTTCCAAGGTATTCAAACTTTATACAGATGTTTTATACGAAGGGGATGGTTTTGCATAAGCATCTCGAGTATGTTCTACAAATATCTAATGGTCGTCCAGTCACACAATACACGCGATTACCAACATTAAAGGTAACGGCGACTGATGATGCTGAAATAAGTTTATGGAGCTTTCATTGTTTCTATTCCAGGGGAATGAAATAAGCGTTAAAGCGTGAAGCATAAATCCAGAAACAAGTTTAGACTTGGAATTTAATGTATAAGACGTTTGACCATTACTTATAACAGATGTCACAGCTGCTTTCAGAAACAAACCTCAGTCAAAACCTATTCATTATTTATGAAGTTTAAATATGTATCGATTTGAATTTCTGAAGTTTGAGCAGTATATTTAATGACACGAATAAATCACGTTCATATTAATTATAATTAAATTTTAATTTATACAGTTTATTTTCACGATATTTACGGTAATCTCATAATAGAGATGTGAAGTGCAGAGAAACGTGACTAGGAAATATAAACTAGCATTAGAAAATATTTATATTCACATGCACGGATCAAATAATATAAGAAAAATAGACGGTAATTCATCTTTCACCTTACTTAAATGTATCACCACTTTATCTCTCGTTCTCACCACATAAAATACAGATGGTGTTGGACAAGCCAATACAAATTCAAACGAAATGACGACAGATACGAATAAAAAACATTCATTATTATCAATTGCATAAAAACAAAAATGTACTCATACCGCTGGTGAGCTCGTAGCCGAACACTTTCGGGTCCCGTTTGGTGGAGCAGTTCCATCTCTCGTGTTTGAATTGCGTCTGGCACTCGCTGATGCCCAGGCGCGCGCCCTCCTTAACGCTCGGTAGAAGATGAGGCTTGCGCGCGCACAGCTCCTTCTGCTTGTGGGACAATGGCAAATGCGCGCAACCCAACTTCTCGGGCACTCCCAGCGAAGCGATGCCCAACCACCTGTGATGCGGAGCAGTGGGACACAAAGATCAGAATCGGTGCTCTTCTCTTGTCGGCCTGGATTGAAATGTCATAGCCAAATCCGAGGAAAAGGAAACAATTGACACACTTCTATTTAAAAAAAGTTATTTCAAAGTTTAAAGTAAAAACCACAGCACCTGTAATACTTACATCCAACTTCCGTGCGAGTATAACGGGTAAACCGAGAGCCATATAACGAAGAAACGAAAAACTGCATGAATTCCAAAACCTGTTTTTTCCATGTCCACTTCATTTAACAAGTCCTGAACTGGACGATGTGTTGACCGGCACAGTTCATACCCTTTCACGAAATGTATTTTAAAAAGTAATCCACAAACTGCTCCTTTAAATTGACAAATCTTCTTTTATGTGTCCATAATGTTCTTCCATCCACTAACAAATCACTTTTACCATCAGAGAGCGACCATTAAAAGAAATGGATTTACGCTGATGTGGAACTCGCAAATAAGCGCTGTCCCGCTGAGCGCATGCACAATGTGATTGGGTGAACGTCTCATTAATATTAAGTAGACGAGCGCGATGATTGGGTAAAGAGTTAATCTCGGTTTAACGTCTGAATGCCGGGAGAAAAAACGCGAGTGATAGACAGTCAACAATTTGTTGTTGAAACGATCTGAGAAAGTCGAATGTTTTAAAAAGCCATTAGACGAAGGATTAACCACATATTTTACTATTGTAGGCAAATACTGTACTTTGCACGATTAATCTTTAGAGAGAGGCAGATGTTCATGTAACATAATTGAAATATCTAAATTAAATGTAAAAGGTATTTATATGATCAACACCCGTATGTGTGTTGATCTGGTCAGCTTATCAGTATATAGAGTTAGACATATTAAATATTTAGAGTTAAAAGAAAAGAAATAATTGCAAATATTTTCTTTTATCAAAAATGTTTCTATGTAAAACTACGATATACAAATATTTAAAAATAAATTGAATAAAAAAAGCATTGAAATACATTACATTTGTTTTCAATCTCAAGTAAACCACTTTTTAGCTGAAATGTATACTTTCAGGTACTCATGTTAAACTACTTTTTTGTAAACAGCAAAAAGCCGTCATTAATACAATAGATGATGAGAATGATTAACATTTATTTTGTAAGTACGTATTTTATGCAAATGCTTTCAAATAAATGTAGAAAACATTTTCGTGCCATGGTTTTGTTGCTCTGAATTAAAAAAAAAAAAAAAAAAAAAGCAGTCTAGTAATCCAGAAGTCCTCCAGTAATGCAACATAAACATTGACAATGCTGCTTGTTTCAAATTCAGCAACAATTTTTTGACATTGTTTATTAATAAACACACTGAACAGCACTGGTATAAAAATAAACTGATATATACAAGTGAAACATTATTATTAACAGTATCCTTCATAAGATCTTTGGCATAAAAATACATTATTCATTTATGTGCTTTAAAAAACAAAACAAATGGTTTCATACTACACAGTATGGTAGCCATCACGGACGTGAAGCAGGACGGCAAAGGCATGTCTAGTGCCAGAATTACAGGTTTAACACACACAATGGCAAAGTTCCGTCCTGCGCTTCAGCAGTAGCAGCGTAGTTTTAAGGTTGCAGGAAGGTTTGCGTGAAGAATATGACCAGCGATTATTTTTCATGAACAATCACTGCAGCTTTCAGGCAGCAGCAGCCAAAGTCATCTTGGGAACACTTCAGGGGGTCTCATTGAGCCCTCCAAACCATTTTTCCTCCCATCTGGATCTCTTTGCCCACACACACAACCTGTCGACTCCAATACAACATATGGTAGAGATCTGGACAAATACGAGATGTAAATGCTTCTTTCAAATCCTGGAATAATATCAGACCTTCTGCATTTACATCTTTGGACTAACACAGAACAGAGAGAGTTTTTGTCGTTACGGTTGGCGAATCGGCCCGTTTACTCTGTGTGAGACACAAATGGTGCTGAGCAGGATCTCAGAGTACACCGTGTTCACTGGTCCCTTCACATGGTAGGACACGCTGCGTTCCTCTAGTTGCTCCGCTCGCTTAGTAGCCACAAATCCACGTTCTTCGATGTTCCTCCAGTCTGTCGTCTTTCTTAAGGTTGCAGAAGTCGGAATGGGAAATTTTTGCACCTGGATAAAACACAAACCATCAGCATCGTCGTCATGATCTCAGAATCCATCATGGCAGACCTCTTCAATTCTATCAAGAATGCTACAAGAGTTCTGGCTGGTATTGCGTTTCATGCGGCTGCTGAACTGGTTTGCGCTCCAGTGACTTCGGCGGCGTTTGAGAGCAGGTTTGCGGTTTCCACCAGCACTTCACGTGGTTTGCGAGCCAATACATGTGTTCCAAACCTGCCATTTATTAACCAATAAAAGCCCAAGATCTTGTTTCTCAAATTCTGAACAGCCTTTAACCAAAACAATGAAATGAAATGGTCTCTTTTAAACAGATTTATGAGGATGAAATGATGTTAACGTGTGTTTGATATTAATGTAAAGCTCAGACACAAATACAACAGTTATTAGTATAAAGCCATGACGCTTTACCTCGTGAAAATGACAGGCACAGCGTCCTTGAAGAAACTCCTTGTATCGACCCATCGTCATGCTGAACGTGTCAATGGCCTCGAATCCGAGACGTCTTGCGTTCTTCAGAATGTTCTTGTTCACATTGTAAAGTTCCTGCACTCCGCTCTAAGAAGACAGCAAACATGAGTATTAGATCTGCACTTGTTAGAAATATTTCTAGAATAGAATGGGAGTATAATTTGTGAAATTGG
Organism: Paedocypris micromegethes; assembly: GCA_028031935.1. Taxonomy (NCBI): domain Eukaryota; kingdom Metazoa; phylum Chordata; class Actinopteri; order Cypriniformes; genus Paedocypris; species Paedocypris micromegethes. The sequence goes on from CM051496.1 coordinate 9,085,375, forward strand.
TGGTAAAATTGTTACATTGTAACGGTGAAATATCGTTTGATGCAGAGCGGTGATACACCATTACTGTTACTCAAGAAACAGTAACATTAATTGAATCATTAAGCATTAGGACAAACAAGCAACTGAAACCAGAAGTTTTTTAATACTCTTTTGATCAAAACAATTTACGTAACAGTTTAGCTAAAATGACAATTTTAACAGAATTTACCATTATTGAGTATTAATGAGCACATATCATGTTAATTATACCATTGATATGCATTTTGAACATTTTAATGGTGATATTCTGTCAACAACATCTGCTGGTATTTTACTGCTGTACATTTTATTTTAACAGTGTGCTTCTGAAAGCCTCGTGAACCACAGTTCCTACCAGAGACAAGGAGCGGATTCCATCCACAGGAAGATGGAAGCCCATTCCTAAAGATTTCACCACCACCATGATGTTCTGAAGACCTTGTCTTTGGATGAAAACGAAAAGACAAATATTCTTATTCAGAGTTGAAACCCAAAGTTGAGCAAGATTACACATGACTTCCCATTACCTCTCTAAAACCTGCTTAATGGTTCTCAAATGGTCCAGCCTCAGCCATTGCACCCCACCAGCGACGAGCACAGTCTGAGGGGAGTTCTCCAGGGGTTGTGACCTGCAGGCCAAAGGTAGACAGAGGGAAATGCAAGTCAACGTCTTAACTCGAGAACAATTCTTCAAATCAAACTCAAAATACTGTTCCCAGCAATCGTAAAAAGTAAAAATGTGTGTTTCGTTAAGCGGAACCTCAAGTCAAGATGGTGCTTCACATAAATCCCCTCAGCCCACATCAGTAGCCGTGAGATCAGGAACACACAAAGCATCCCGACAACACACAGACGTAGGCAGTCGGATTGTAAACAAGGCGGCGAAACCATCATGAATGAGTGAAACCCACAGAAATGTGGCCCGCACCTCTCTATTAGCTGCTGCAGGGCTCGCTGGAAGGTGGGCCGCTGGGCCCTCGTCAGCCAGAATTGGGGGTAATAGGAGTAACTGACTATAGTTCTGCCTTGGTTGAGGTTGTGATAGATGATCGTGTCGTGCGCCTTGTCCCAGTCATCCAGTGTGGAGTTTACCTTCTCCATCAAGTAGTACATCATCCCTCGATTGGTGGAGTCACCAATAAACAGAACCTGAGGAAGAAAAGCCAGACAGAAATGGGGGTGAAAGTACCAGAACAGTTGGCCAAATTGTCCTCGGCAACAAGTTTCCTTTTGATGTGTAGCTCTTCAACCACAACACTCTGATCTACAGATCCATTAAAATCACTGGAGTATATTTCCCACTCAAACATTAGTTTTCATGTTAAACTTACACTCACATGAAAAGTCAGCACACGCCACTTTACGTTACGTTTTTGAAGGCGGTAATTAATTAATTTTCATTATGAATTAGGTTTTACAGGTGTTAATATCAGAGGTAAGTTGTCGTCTATCTCATCTACATTTAAGTCTGATATTAAAAGATAAAAGATGTTTCATATCAGAAAATGTTTCAGTGTCACAAAATTTAGGATATACAATATGCCTAAACACATGTAAAATAGGTTGTTAGACACAAGTAAAGAGAGAAGAAGGTTTGAGAGTTGAGATCAGGCTTTGAATCGCTGGAATGTTCTTGGGTCTGAACGTTGGGCTGTAACTTGGGAGAAGTGCCAGATAAATCACAAGGCCTCGGAATCGGCCTGGCCAGAAAGTGTGATCTTTGAAAAACCTCGGATGTCCAGAACGCAGTTGGGCACCAGAGAATGTCCTGGTGCCCAAGAATGTATTATCTACAAATAACACAAATCGTATTGATAAACGTCCTTTTTTCTAATATTTTTTTCATGTATAAGGCTCAATTTCTTTCCAGATTATAAGATGACAGTCCATTTTAAAACAATTTTGAAGGATATCAAGTGCAATTTTTATACTGGTCCCATTTATGGAGACCTTATATTCTTCTAGTTTATCAATCAGTATATTAACAAAATTAAAATAAATTGAACAATAAATTAAACAAAACAATCAATTGTTCATCATTTTATCACAAACACAAGTTACGTTTGCATTTCTTTAAACTTTAATGCGTAATTGGAAACAACGTGACAAAACGTTTCAACACAGAATCATAACCTGACTTGTGGCTATTATCTTATTCTTCTATAAAGATGGAGAAAACATTCATCTTGTCTCACAAATTGAGGTATTTACACTTAAATCATGAATGAGAGAACACAAGATGACTTTCATTGCACAACTCGAGATCACGTGACCTAAACCGTTCCTCTGTTCCCATCACGAGAGCCCTGTCGGGGACTGTGGTGTGAGTGTAAACCCTGCCGCGTGTGCAATGTGGCCATTTGTTTAGGTCAAACCTGATCTTGAGACTTAAATCAAGAGTCACAGAGTGAGGATGAGAGCATAGATCAGGGGTGGCCAACCAGTCAGAAACTAAGAGCCACTTTTTTTGTGTGTTAGAGCCACAAAGAGCTGCAAAGAGCTGCAAAGAGCCGCATCATATACACGGGCACCCTAAACCTCATCCCATTCCTTAATCTTGTATGCATGCACACACACAGACCTCTGTTCAGCCAGATTTAATGAAAATAACCACACCAACATGATAATATTAGTTATTTTTTAACAGTTAACATTGTGTGCATATTTGACTCATGTAATGTGAAAGCTCCTGAAGAGCCGCATGAGGCTCAAGAGCCACGGGTTGGCCACCCCTGGCATAGAGAAAAACTGAAGATTACACACAATTATGAAACCTGTGAAATTACACAAACATTTGTTTTTTTTTTTTTTCTATATTTTACCTTTTATTCTCAAATACAACAGATCCCAAAGCTCTCAAAAAGTAATTAAAAACTTTGTTGAAAAGCTTTTAAAATTACAATAATATAATTTGTATATGTTAGACAATATAATTAAATATATTTTTATAATTATACTTAGTTATTATGTACTGGTAGTTGTATTTTATACATTAATACTAAGGCTAGTTAAATTATAATAAATCAATACATATTTATATACGTAATATGAAAAAAAAAAAAAAAATACCAGTTAATCCCTCATTTTGACCCGGGTACAACTTGTTTAATATTACTCTGCATTATTGTAAAACAGTATAATTGTCAATTTTGATACACACGCTGTTTTTACCCGTGCAATGAGTTTACAAAATTTGAACAGTCTTACAATTTCTCTGCTTATTTTACACATATTTCAGCAATCTAAATAGTTTACCAATGCTACAATCTACATTAAAAACACAAACACAAAACAAAATTTGATTAGATGCATCATTATGCATGTATATAATTTTGATTTATGTATAAAGAAAAAAAAAAGAATTGCAGTTACGGGTTTCTCACCTTGCGGCCCATCAGGCAGTGTTGAAGCTGAGATTGGTCCAATAAAGGATGAAAACAGTCATCGGGTTGCCAGGCAACTTCTCTCCAATCACAAGTCCTGTTATCTGAACAGCTCAGACAAGGAACCAGCCATCGACCTGACAAACATGCAAAATAACTATATTACCAGGAAAAACTATGCCAACAGAATTAGAGTAACTTGACTTGTGTTTCAAACTTTCCTGCACATCTTAAATCAAATAAAAATCTTTGTAATGTAAAATATTCAAGGAAGTGTCATTTTAGTGTCAAAATGTTTTTTTGTTTAAATGTTTTTCAGCTGAAAAGAGAGCAGCCTTCTAAAACAACACCACACTCTTAATCACCACACATTTAATCGAAAAGCTTTAGATGCTCAAAAAACAGTCAGAGAAGCAAACACCTTACAACTGAAAAACTGTTGAAAACTATTACGTACACCTCTGTACAGTCAGAGCAGCGGCCTTCACCTTACAAATGAGCAATAATTTAACCAAAGCCACAAAGAAAGATTTATAAATCGCCAAACTTTGAGTTCACTCGCAAGCGTTTCCCAATTTGACCATGAATCTTTCGCCAATAATATATCCAATATGACACTTACAGTACATTTTAGAGTTAATCAAAACAGATTCTGGTTCAAATTATTGGAATGTAGATGCAAAAAACAAGATCCATAATTTAAGTACAGTCGACTCCTGTTAATTGGGACACATCTGGACGTGACCATTTTGCCCCAATAAGCTTTTTTGCCCCAAATTTGCATTGAGATATATTTTGGACTTTATGATTTCTCCCAATAAAGTGGCTGCCCCCTTTAATCGGCGTACCAATTAAGTGGCGTCGTCTGTATTTCAACGTTAAATACCGGATATATAATAAAAAACCAATGTCTCGTCTTAACCAACCAGGCTCATCTCCTGATAGGCAAGGCCGCTTTGAAGCCTGGGTCTCTCCTGAAGATCTCGCCCCAGGAATGGGTTCCAAGCCGCATGGTTGATCTGTTCGGACCACAAGGCCACAGTCCTGCTCACAAAAAGAAATTGGACAAAAATTAGCTTCACTTAGTAAAAATCTAAATGAAGGAACTGAGTTCCATACAGAAGCCATTTATTTTTTGTTTTTATGTGGCCCACGTCAGGCTCCTGACAAACAAATAAGAGCAGGCGCTTCGCCCGACGCCTCTCTTTCCCTGCACCCTCGCCTCCTGTTGGAGGTCAAGGCTCAAACAAACCTAAGAGACTAAGTGACAGTAGTTACCTTGCTCCGCTGACCCCCGAGGTCCCTCACGGGAGCCATCGGGTCTGGCTCCACTTCAGAAGAGCAGCGGCTCCACCCTGATCCAGCTACCGTCCCTTCACTCTCACACTTGCCCCACTCCTTAATACTTTGCACAGGGGCTTCTCAAGGCCACGAAACATTCCCCAAGATCCTGCCGCTGTTCTCGACAAAGTGCCACAAGACAACTTAACAGGGATTTTCTTGTTCGTACCTGCACACAGTGTGTGTGCGCAAACACGCGCGGCCTTTTGATTCTCAGACGGCGAGCGTAAATCAGCAAGCCCAGCGGAAACCGCCTAGCGTTTTATACGCAAAAGCTAGCGACCCACAGGAAAGGAAAACAATTAATTCGTCTTTGCAAAGGAACATAAAAGGAGCGGAAAGTGTTCCATCTCTCTCATCGCTACGTCCCTAGAAAGGAAGAGGACGGAATAAAGGCTTTCATGCGTAGTCAAGCGCTCTCAGGTTCTAACGGGAGAATCATAATTCTCTAATCTCAAGTTTGTAGGCAGCTCTGCTTTTACGCGATGTGTCCTGTTGTCTCTGGTTAATAAAGCAGCTAGTTAATAAAGATTTCATAAAACCCGAGACCAGAAATAATGGGCTGAGTGTGAACGCGAAAGCTCGGAAGACTCATCCAGAGCCACTCGAGCTCACAAAGACCAGAGAGCTATGAAAATGGCGGAATAACCTCGAGTGATCAAAGTGAAACTGACCTGCGCTGACAAAAAAGCCCATCAACCACCACGGTCAAGTCTCACAAACCCCTTCAGAAGCCACGAGAACACTCCGCTCAGCTTTTTCGCTAGAAGTTTGCTTCAATACTTTTATTCCTAAGCTTCCTGAAAGAAAGGAGACATACTTAAGAGGTCTGTTTTAATAAGTGCTGACTGGAAACAAAGCCCTGCTTTACCTCTGCTGTATCCACCAATCAAAGACATCCACATTTACAAGCGGGAGATTAGCAACTTTCCACCAGAGATCAAACATGTAAAACCTTTCCAGTGGGATTAAGGAGCTCAATGCTAGATGAAAGTAAAGCGACGGGCAAATCGAAATCTATCTGATGACAAAAAGGAAAGATATGGAGGGCACTGGAGGATTTTCAGGTCATTTGCTACTTGCAGTTGCTCCGCAAAAACAAAAAGGAAAAGAAAAAAATCAGAAGTACAATTACATTAAAGTTCACTTCAACACAAATGTCTCATCTGGCAGTGAAATTAAGACTTTCTTTCGAAAGTGGCTTTTCTAAAGAGTGTTTAATGTAATCCTGTGGATTCGAGATTGTAATCCGGTAGAAGTGTCCTGCTGTTGGCCGATCTCTTGTTCTATTGTCACACTCTTGGCCTTCTTTTCACTGCAGACGGAAGCTGCACATGCCACACGCATCCAAAAGAGCTCATTTAGAAAAGAGTTCATTTAGAGCTTCTTCAATCAGATATTCCAACTGACAAAAGATGTGTTAAGGAAAAATCCAAGACTGTGACTGATTTTGAAATGGGGAAAATGATAAAAGAATAACAAATCCGCACGTACATCCGCATAGGACGGATTTCCGTGTAACGATGATATGGTTTCATACCTTCCGGTCTCTAAGTATAGTCCAGACATGCGTACTGTATATAAAATCAGGTAATCTTGTGCGCTTTGAGACAGTTAAAACTGTGAAATACTCATCATTATTATTATTATTATTAATCTGACCACATCCATTCTCAATTTTTGTACGCTACATCTCCATAAGTGCTGAACACTAAAGCACAGACATACACCACTTGACAAGGGGGAGATAAATGGACGATGGACCGAAGTAAACTCGAACCAATGGAACACATTCAAGAGCGGATTAGAAACCTCGGCAGTGGACTGATCTATATCCTGATGCATAAAACAATTTCCAGCCGTAATAATGAATCAAAGTTATAGAAGACTGGATGGTATAAGAGAGCTAACTCAAACCACATGAGTTGGGCTAATCACAGGCCGAGCTCTTCTGAATAATGATATAGAATTCACAATAAATGCTTTCCAGGTCTGAATGGGAGAGTAAGGCTACGATCTCTTATTGCACCAGCAGTTAATGTCCAGTCTCGAGTCGCGCCGAACACGTGCTCAACAGCTGCAGCTCTAACGGTTTGATCCAAAGATTAGAGCAAACAAAAAGGCAAAAGGATTCAGTCTGAGGACATTAAGATTACGTCTTGGCAAATACAGAAGTATATTAGATCGGGAAGAGGATATATAATTGAGGTTAGCGCCTTAAACATGGAGTTACAAGTTTAGTTATTTGCTTATCAAAAGTGACTGACATTTCATGACACTACTGTACTTTCTTTGCAAATCAAGCCACAACATTTGGTTCAAACCTCATCAAGTTGAACTAAAATGAAATCGGAGTAAGAGCAAACCTTATGTTTAAATTGAACAAAAGGTGCAAACATTTTGTGAAGTGTATTTTGTGAAGGTCCAACAATTTTGTGAAGTCTCTACTTTTCGTGTGCTCTTACCTTTGTTTTGTTGCGCTCAGTAATGTATTTTAGCATTTATTTTATTTGTATTTATTTTCCTTTTTGATTAGGATTGTTCTTTCTATAATTTTTACATTGTTTATTTTTTTTTGTTATCGTTGTTTTATGCTAGTAGATGCTTTGAAAAATTGATCTGACAAAAAAAAAAAATAAAAAGAAATTCAGAGTTACGTAGTTTATGGGGAGATTTTTAATTCATGTTAAATATATTTACATAGTTTCACTTGCCAATTAAACAATTAAAACAAGCGCAGTGCACAGCGTTAGTGCGTGAAAAGATGAAAAATAAAATAAAATGCTCTTGAACATCATTTTTTATGTCCTTCATGTTATGGTGGCCTCAACAACCCAACAGAAAATTAGGAAAAGCACGTTATGCCCTGTCCATGTTAGCCACTAGTAATCCAGATTCCAGATAAACTTCAAAAGAAAAGTGAAAAACAGAGACATAAGAGTCAAAAACAGACTGTTGGACACGTCCACTCACAGCTCACAGTTCAATGAACGATTAGACTTGAAAAACAGACTGGACAAAAGTCAGCCTAGTCTCTCTTTATTTTGGCCAGGAAAAACAAATAAATAAATTGGCATTTATTTTAACAGGCAAGACAGTTCAAGGTCAAAGGGTCAAATGTTTTGGCAAAAATTGAATCATTTACTCTGTCATCGCTGCTAACTTTTGCTTGTGAATACATACATTTTAAAAAGCAGGCCAATTAACAACAGCACTTTTGAAACAAAAACTTGCACATTCAAATTCAGTTGAATACAAGTTGGAATCCAATGACAGAAGGAAACCAACACAGGATAAAAAACAGACCGGGCCCTAAACTCAGCCCCAAACCCACCAAAACACATAGAGAATCATTTAATGTGAAATAATAGTGCTTCCTGAAGAAATAAGAGCAGTGATTGGATTAAAATAAGCTGGATCTTTTCTTTAAGAGGACCTGATTAGAAACAGCACATTTACATTTCCTCAAATCCGGGTACAAGAAGGCTCATTACATATCAAGCCAAATGCGGCGGTGGCCAGACCGCAGAACAGTTTAATGGAAACCAGTGCTCCAGAATCAAAATGGGTTATTGTTTCTGTTACAACACAGGACTGGTCTAGAATTTTTCATATTGCGCTTTTTAAACACAAAAGCCAGAAATTTACAGACTAAAATAGGTAAATCCCCTGCTTGTAAGGATCCTAGTTGCCGAGTAAGCATTACATAATCGGTAAACAGAAGTTGCTACATAGTATTTTACTCGTGCCACTTACAGGAAGTAAGAAAAGCACAGTAGACCGTACATGCGGCCGAAAGTTAATCTCAGCCTGACCTGACAGAGCTTGCGATCATGTGGGCACATCGCACCGCATAATCTCCTCCACTCCAGCACAAATCCTGAAGGAAAGGGTAAAAGATCCAAAATAGTCTATTTTTAAAAGTATGCATATTTTTAAAAAGGCAACCACAGATCCAAAAATATACCATCAATAAAACAGTATAATACAACCCAATAGAATAAACCATTAATGCATGATGAAGTCTGTAGATGGTTTTAAAAAGCAGTTGAAGACACTTATTTAAACTGGCTTTTAGTAGACAGCGTTTTAGGTAATTTCTGACCATTTTGAGATTTTTAACTTGTTGCTGTATTATCACTGTATTACTTATAGGTTTCATTTTATTGTTTTCTTGTCTTTTATATCTGTGGTTTTTAATGTATCATATATCATTGCACTTTGTGAAGCACTTTCTAATTTTATCTGTGAAAAGTGCTACATAAACAAAGTTTACTTATCCATCAAGCCAAATATCATTAATCCAAGAAAAATTTAAAATCACTGAGATAAAAAGTCCTTCATAATTTTGCATAATTCTAAAAGTACAATTCAGAGATCCATAACATTCACTGTACAATAACAGTAAAACCCAATAAACAGTCAAATCCACACAGAAAACCAGAATCACTGTTTAAAACATTGAACTCTGGGGCTTTAAAGTGCTATACTGTATCTTATAACCTGAGGAAATTAGAATTAGCTACATTCTGACATGAGCTAATCACATTGCTGAGGTGGGTAAGTGGTCAGTAGTTGAACACAGGGTCACAAAACATTAAACGGACAGAGGAAGCTTCTTTTCATGCTTCACCAACAACAGTTTTCCATTCTTGCAGCATTTAATTTAGTGTTACGCGTGCTATCAACATTAGCTTAATTGCTAACAGGAACACACAATATTGCAGCAAAATGTGCTTTTTTAATTCAGAGATCTAAATAGAATTTCAGTCTAGACATTTTCTTTCTCCAAATCAAGATTTGACCTGATTTTACCACAACAACGTGGATATGGAAAAAAAATGTGTTGTCACTAGAGGTTGAAAGAGGTTGTCAACACTGAAATAAAGGATGGTGGGTGTGCGTTCAATTCAACAATCCAGGTCTTTGTGACATGGAGTAATAACTGCGTCTTCAACTAATTAAAAATCAAATTGACCAAATAATCAGGCAATATTCGGCATTTGCTTCACAATACAGTGGGCAGAGACACTGGAGATGACTTCAAAGGCCAGCAGGGGTGAATGGCGCTTGTGTTTCGGAGGGAGGGGGCTGGTGGTCCTCAACCACTGCCCCCATCACAAATATCTATGGCTCACTCACTGACCCACTGATGAAATCAACATGACAGGAGAGCAGATGATGGAGCAAAAAACACAAAGTCTGGTAAGTATAAAAACGGTATTAACTATATAAGCATAAAAATGGTTTGACAAAAAACTCAAAGAAACAAGTTCTGAAGACTCTTGCATATAGAAATAGATGTGTTAAATACAATTGTATAAATACCATACCTAAATGTTGTATTGTAATAAATACCATACTAAAATACTCAACAACACCTGCCGAAAATATCCTTTGTTTTATTTTTTAAGAAATAATCATTTTCTTTTCAAACACACAGAACTCTGTTATGAAGGAAACATCATAGAAACCCATAGATGCTCAATAAAAAAAAAAAAA
>CM051496.1:9095632-9125632 GCA_028031935.1 Paedocypris micromegethes
AAAAAAAAAATATATATATATATATATATATATATATATATATATATAACACACAATGACTTACATTAGTTACACAATGAAAACATGCTAAAGTAAAGTTTCCCCTGGTTCAGTCAGTAGGGCTGTCAACACGAAGTCGAGGGTTCGAATCTCAGGGAACGTGTGAAGATGTTTCAGTAATGCGATGTAAGTCGCTTCAGATAAAAGCATCTGCTAAATGCGTTGTAATTGGTGATCGGAGAGGGGAAACGAGCAAGGTAATTGGCTGGTAAGAGCTTTGATGTCTCTGAAGGCTCTAATGGCAAACAGAGAGAGTGAGTGTTGAGAGGAGGAGAAGCCGGACAAATGTCGACATGTCACCGCTTCAAAAGAATTCCTCCGTGCTGCCACCTCACCTTCAGTCAATGATTTTCACAGAAATCTCCTGACGCAATGACAGCGACAACCTCCGAGTGCCACGGCTCATACTGATGGTTTCAAACGGACCTGACTGGAGTACAGAGGTGTAGAGAGTACCTGAAAACCATACTTGAGTAAAAGTATGGATACCTTACTGTAAAGATTACTACATTCCAAGTCACCAAATTCAAAAAGAATGTAAAAGTCGTAAAGAATCCAACTGGAAAAGAACTTAAGTATTTTACTCGTACTGAACTTAGGCTTTAAAAAAAACCAAAACATGTGAAAAACAAGAAACTATTTATGAGGGTTAATTTTCTAATATAAATAAAATGGAACATCTCAATGTTTCAAAATGTCATATACTCAATCAAAAACGTAGTCAAGTAGAGAGTAAAAGATGCTTATTTTTTTACACTCAGTACAAAGTGGCCGAAAAAATACTTTAAGTACAGTAACAAAGTCTCTATCAAGTGCTTTACACCACTGCTGGAGTAGTTGTAATGATTTAAAGTTTCTGTTCAGCAATTTCAAAGAAAGAATGTTATCTGTGTTATCTACTTTCTAAGAACAAAAAGTGGACTGAAAGATCCAAGCAACAATTTAAGTCATAAAGATCAAACAATGACATTTGCCCTTAGCAATCAGCTAGCTAGCTAGCTAACATTCTCAGACACAAACTGATGCTTAAACTTGAAAAATAATATTACATTTTGAATCTGCATCTGCAAAAGCCTCTCCTGTGGATGCTGCTGTCATCACATTACCCCAGACACAGAGGCATAAAACAAGTTGCTCTTAGCGGAGATCCTCTCGAGCCAGTAAATCACTCCAAAGCCACTTTTATATTTGAATCAATCGGCGTGATTTATTTCTGGTGGAAAATATGAATCATTCATTCAGTGACAACTGAAGCTATATGTGTGGAGGAATCACAACTGATGGAAACATTTCTGAAAGCTACATTTTATATTTCAGCTTATATGTAGACTGATGCTAAAATTCTGCATTATAGAATGGTTTAAAATGGAAAATACCCATTTATATTTAAAAAAATGCATTAAAATATGTACAGTTCTTTTGTGAAGTACGAAAAACACTGCATCAAACGCCTCATAAATAGGCCGAGACATTCCTACCTGTGTGAAGCTGCACATCACATACTCATCAAACATTGGCAGACTGGGCCGGCTTTCACGGTATATGTGCAGAGTGTATATCGTCATGACGACAAACTCGGCTTCTGATTCGTCCATCACCAGAATGTTGATTCTGCTGTTCCCCAGGCCGACTGGGTAGTTTGCCATTCTGAAAAAAATGCATTCTAAGAACTCAATGTACCAGAGCACATAGACACCAAGGCTTCACGGTCACTTTACTGTAGCTCAATTAAGATTAAACAAGATTCAGGGGTTCGATTCCCAGGGAGTAAATTTAGAGCTTTGAAAAACACTGCAGACTGATGGATAGAACCAGCTTGATGTGCAGAATTACTTCTTAAAGTGATTTTATGGTGCCTGCAAGTCAATAAAAGTATATTGCTTCAAGCCTTATGGTCAATTCTACATCTTAAAAATCCAACATCAATTAGAACATACAAAGTTAAAACAAATACAAATGTTAAAATCATGTCAAAATTTATTTATTCATTGCTGCTTTTGAAATTCAAAAGATTCAATGTTGGTTCTCAGTTGTATCTCATGAAAGATGTTTTGTGATTGTTTAACTCAAGTCTATTTTAACTCTAAAAGTGTGTGATGGTTCAACTTTAGATGCTCCAAGTTAATCATATGTTGGTTTTATGCTGATTTATTTCTCGGTTTTATCATAGAAACTTTATTACAAACCAACCAACATGGTATCAGAGTAAAACTAAGTCGCTTCTTCATTTGTTCATTTGTGATTTTAAAAATTGTTCTACATTATGACAATATTATGACAGTTCTGTGTTGGATCAAATCAATTCAATTCGAGTTCTAGTTCTACATGAAAAAAATTCTAAACTAAAATAACTTAATTGTAGTCAATGTTTCGGGCATCTTAAAAATCTGTAAGCTGTTTTTTCCTATAAGATCTAGGTCTTAAGCCGTAGTGAAAATGAAAGATTATAGGCTGTAACAGAACCTAATTGACAAAGAGCAGCAATTTTAAGCATGTGTGAGTGTGTGGGAACGCAGTGAGTTCAGAAATTAATCTGATAAATCAACCAAACAGTGTAGCGAGTTTGAACTGACACACAAGAAGCCAGATCTGATTACAGAGGGAGAAAAAGCAGTGACAGCACCACCGTGCCACAGCCTCTTTGTTCATTGTTTCCCAGCTTAAGCTGCTCTACCATGATCCGTAGCATTAAAAAAGGAAGGTAAATATTCTACTGCCATAGCTAAGCCGGTACCTCAGGTGGCCCATTGGATCTTTATCATGTCTGTAATACCTGGGTCCGTGATGTTCATCCAGATGGATGTGACAGTCCATGCTCACTGGTTCTGGCCGTATCCGAATGCTGATCACGTCAAACGGAACCTCGGCTCGGTATTCCTTCACTTGAGCATTAAATAATGGCATTAGGGTCAATGGAGGGTCTGTGTACAGCTGCCTTAAGTGTGGATTCCGGCACTTTCCTTAAATCAACAGGAATATAATGCTAAGTATATCAAAAGAAGAGTTTGGCTACATTCGCGGTCCTTTTTATTGTAAACTTGCCTTTTCCAGTCAGGGATTCTGAAGGGCTTGGAGTGATCCTGTGTGCTGGATCATCTGGGTGTTCTGGGCTGTTGAAATAAAAGATGTGACTTCAAAGATTTTCAAAACACAGCTGCACTTTTTCTGAACGTCTGTGCCTGAATGAATCTAAAAGTCGAAATGAAATTCGCTTTTGCGGCGACACAAACAACACAATCATTTCAATGACAGTGCTGCTCTTATGGAGAATCCCGATGTTTATTTGTAACATCATCACAGCTTCCCTGAATATATACATAAAATAAACAATACTAGTTATTGCAACATCAATTAAAAAAAAAATTCAACATTTTAATTGAAAGTTATACATGTATTAATTTTATAATATTAATTTAAAAAAAATGAAATTACAATTTAATGGCATATTTAAATTATAATAATGTATAATTATGCCATTTTATATACAGTATATTTAATGGCAATAACTATTTTTATTTTTGTTTTATTTTCATGCCATATGATGGCATTATACGTGCTTTGAGATGGTTGTAACTGAGAAAAGCGTCTTACAAATGCACTGAGCCTGAACATGCAGATTTACTTTACTTTCAGTAATAGCATATTTATATTATAGCAGTTATATATTCATAATATAATATTATAAAATATCTTTATAATTATAACAATAACTCTTAAAAATATCGTTTGAAAAAATAAAAGAAATCTAAATCTTGTAAAAGAAATATTGTTTCTCTTATATCAAACAAAAAAAAAACGCAGTTAAAACACACGTCACGTCACATGTCTCAATTTAAGAAAACACATATTACCCCGTACTGTAAATATGTTGTGCGCTAGGCTGCACAAAAACAAAACACAAGTACAGTAAATCCAACTGAATTATTGATGTCAAGTTTTGTATCCACTTAAATCATTTCATTTGTAGGGCAGAAAAGTTCAGCTAAACAAAACAAATTTCTCAGTGGAAATGAACAGATGATTCCAAACCTCAAAAATGTAAACTTTTCAAGAATGACTGAATATTAAAATATCAATGTACACACAGAAAAATGATCTTTCGGATGTGTTTATTACAGGCGGCAGAATAATTCATCACAGACAGACGGAGAATGATGATGTGATATACGAGTAAACTGCGTGTCTGATTGCGTGTACGGGTCGGCGTGTGTAACCTTTTGTTCCGGTTACTTCTTGCATAGTAAAGGCTGAGTTCCTGGAGCAGAGCCATGAGAGCTGGTCTCCATCCATAATCCAGGACGCTGGGGGACCTCTGGGATGGATCGTGCTGGAGACCATCACTTGATGACACGGGGTAAAGCTGCCAGCAGACAATCACTCATGAGAACGAACAACGGGGATGGAATAACACACGGAAATAGAGTCTGTCCTGCCGGATCTTTACCAGTAAAAAGGCTCCTGGTCTCCTGAGATGCTGATTGAACTGCTGGAGTAAATGCATTTCATCTGGAGACAGACACGGATGGTTCGGCCGCTCACAGTTGCGGAACTGCAGGACAAATCAGAAATAATTACACTGAAATCTACACTACGTGTGAATTTAAATGTCCCGGCGGTCAAAACACGTTTGCATATGTTATCACTGATCGGATGTTTTAGTCCAACGTTTATTAAGTTAGTGTTATTCGTGAAACCTGAGAAGGCATTTGCTCTGGGAGCCAGTGGTGTTAATATTCAGCGAAATGGTTGCATGAGACTTTGCGTCGCGTTTGATGATGATTAAAAACAGCCTGAGGATATTCAACAGGCTCGTTTCTGAATCACTGCACACAGACACAAATACCTTTAAACGCTGCTCTTCTATAGTGAAGTCAGCCATGATGTTTGGACTGTTGCATGCTGGGAAAAGCAGTTTCAGCACGTCCTCTAGCATATATTCTTTAGTTATTTGCTCATCAAAGTGAGGGTCTTTCATTTCAGGAAAGTGGAGGTCCGTCTGTACCTGGAACAGATAAATGAATAATGCTGTGTCGCCCCCTGTTGGTCACTGTTGTGTTTACACAGAAGTGTATTTTTTTCCACATACATAGATGCTTTTCTTTTGGAATTGTGTGATACAAAAAAATAGCAAAATTTGATCTTCTTACCTTTGCAACAACAGGGAAAAGAGAAGTGTTATAAAGCAGCGAGAAGGTTATCAGTTGAAAACAGAGCTGGCACCTGCACAAAAACAAAGCATTTCTCTGGTCTACAATTTGCCCCAAAAGGCCAAAATTTATACAAAACTTAATATGTGCACTACCGTATTTACTCGCTTATAAGTCGATCCGCTTATAAGTCGACCCCCCCCCCCCACTTCAGCTGTGAGATTGTGGTATTCTGTGTAGACCCCCTTATAAGTCGGGTGAAAGAAATTAGAGAAAAGTGAATAGATAGAAATTAGTAGAAACCTATTTCATTTTATATAAAGTCAATTTTGGTTATTTGGGGCCCACAGAGACACTAAAGTGGCACAGGGAAATAATGATAGAACACCTGTTCAGATGCTCTTTAATCCTTCCTATAGAAATAAAAAAAAAGTATTCAGACATGCTTGGTGGTAAAGGAAACCTAAAAATCAAGTAACCCTTGTTGTGTTATTCTATTTAAGCTATTGTTAATTTATGCTTAAGTTTAATTTGTCATTGATATGGTTGCATTATCTTTTTAAAGATTTCTGGGAAAAGTGCCCTGCCCCTTTAAGAGAGTTCTCCCGAGAATGTGTGTGTGTGTGTGTGTGTGTGTGTGCGGAACAGCAGCAGCGGAGTCAGTGCTACTCATTTGCACGGCTTGTGCCGTTTTCTGAAAGATGTATTTAGTTCGCGTCATAAATGTTCATTTAATTACCGCGATTGTGTCTCCGCTGTTTATTTTCGTAAGAAAGGGTGAAATATCTGCACACTGTTCCGAGTAAAATATTTTCTATTTCGGTAGACCGCGCGTATAAGTCGAGCCCCCCACTTTCAGCCCGAATTTTTTAGGAAAAATCCTCGACTTATAGTCGAGTAAATACGGTATAATAAATATCTTTAGACATTGCCTCTGACCTGGGTGAAGAGCCACTATCGTGTGCATTCAACAAAGCAGCTTTCAGGACGTCGCTGATGACTTGTTTTAATCTTTCGAAGGCCTGGTGAGCAGGATCCAGTCGCTGACTCAAGAATTGTAGCAACTGCAAAAAACAAATTTCAAAAATCATCCAACCACTCTTTTGAAATTACTATTAAAAAAAGGTAAATTGTGTATAAATAAATTCAAAATGACCAACCAGATAATTTCCATAGAGTACAAAAAAGAAATCCAAATAGTTATAAAAAAATTAGGGCTGTCAAACGATTACATTTTTTTAACTAGTTAATCGCACTTCCTCAACCAAATTACAAATATAAATAATAATGTATTATTAATATTTTTTTAGTATTAACAATTATTAATAACATGAACAAGTATAGAATCTTGTAATATTGAATATTGAAGTGTAAAGTGTAAATGAATGTAAACTCAACACAAAATAAACACTTGTTTAAATACTGTAACATACCGTTTTGACTAAAGAAAACAATGGGTAAGCTGGCCATAATAATTAAAAAAGAAATAAGTAATTTATTTTGAGGAAAAGAGACAACGGATATGTATTTGTATATTTGTGTGGCAAAAGTATGGCACTGATAATTAGTCTAGCTGAAACGACTGATCACACATTTTAATCTAAAGGAACAAAAGACCGACATATCCTATGCGCAGTGCACGCAGTCGTCTGAGAGACTGTGAATAATTGAATTGCACTCTATTCTTTCTTTAAGTGTGCTGTGATTTCAGCTTTGCAAAAAACTGTACAAGTAATACTGAATGACTTTGAAGTGAAACTATTTCCGGAAATACCGGAAAACCGGAAGTGCCGGAAAAACAGTTTCCGACCTTCCGAAAAGTGCGATTAATGTCGTTAATAAAATTTGACGCGATTAAACAAATTTAATTCATCGCATGAGTTAACACGTTACGTTGACAGCCCTAAAAAATGTATTATATTTAATGGTCAGAATTATGTATGTTATATAGAAAAATCCGCTACTTTGAACTATACATAAGTTGCATTTTTTTGCTTTCCTAGCCATTGTTTCCTTTCTTCTTGCTCACTGGTCATAATCATTGTCAATTGTCATAGTAATTCTTAAATTATACCCATTGTTCTGTTTACTTCATGAAGTTGCTTTGAGACCCAATGTGATTGTGAAAAGCGATTTATAAATAAATGAATCATGCCAAAAACATAATAACTCAATGTGCAATTCCAAACCCTGTCAGCAGGGGGCAGAATGTCTCGGCTAATGTCGTTCAAAATAATAATTACACACAATTCAAAAAAATGATAAATACTCATGAATATGTATATGGCACACACAGTTGGCAAACTGTAAGAAAACATTCATATAATACTCCTTTTCCCCAATCAATCTAGAACCCAAGCAGCACGATGCGTCTTAGACTCGCAGCGCCATCCGACTCATCACAAGACACAGCATGGCCATTTACGTTATATTGCAATTAGTGCACAAACACAAACTCTAAATTAAAATTGTGCAGCTGCAAAGGCATAATCGCCATCATATGGGGAAGGAATACTTAGCCAAATCTAGGAAGCACCAGTAAACAACAGCACGGGGATGCAAAGCACAATATTAAAATGTTGGAAATCTAATCAGATCACAATTAAATACACAGATGGGCTTGGGTGAAAGATAATATTCACCACTGAGAATAAGAAAATATTTCTAACCTCAACTGTGTAACTTGATTCGTCGCTGTGAGTTTTGACTAAAGCCCGGCGGTGGATGAAAGCCGTTAGCGGCGTGACGGACGTAACCAATACAAACACGTTTACAGCGCTCAAAGTCCTGTGGGAGACAAATGACCACAGTGAGACACGGCATCCCAACACGGAGACGGCTTCAGACTGAACTGACTGTTGATCTTCAGCAGAACTCGAGGCTCCCTCTAGTGGAAAAGTGGAAGCAGCACACGCAGATGGGATTATGGGTAATGGCACTCCTGCAGGGAAGAACATCACAAATCAGACACAAATCAACTTTCCCTACAGCTTAATATACAACAACAACAACAACAACAACAACAACAACAAAAACATTTTTGAAAATTTGCATTGGGATTTAGTCATTAAACAGTGTTAAAATGTCTAGTAATTTAGCAACTAAGTGGCTTGCTGTTTGTAATATTAAAAACCTAAATAAATAAATAATTTCAAGTTTGCCAACATGGAAAAGTAGTAAATGTGTTTAACAGATAATAGTCCAGCACTTTCATAGACACAATGATGATCTTTTTAGTGTTATGCACACAAATATTTAAAAAATGTCATCAGAAGTATTTAACAGATAATGGGTTAACCCTTACAGGTTTAAAACGATGCCAACCTCAGTAAAAAAGCATAGACGCGAAACATAACTCAAATCGAAATTCAAGTTTGCTGAATAACATTTTTTTCTAAATAATAAGAATACAATTTTTTATTTGTAATGATGAAAAAATGTATTGCATGCAATATAACACTGGCACCAACCACTTTAATCTTGCTTTTGGCCTACACACCAATATCTGCCTAGATATAGAATTTTGAACATACTGTGTTGTGTATATTTTTGCCTTTTATTTTTGTTTCATGTCATGTGTACCGTATATTTCTTCTCCCCATGGCTGCTCTCAGATATGATTATAAAGAGAACACAACCTTACTTTGCCAAACCCTCAATGGCCTGTGTTTCTGTGGGCGTCAGGCCAGCAGGAAAACCAATATTGTTTCAGAGGAGACAAAGCCTCCTTTTTTCTCAAGCCGGGAGGTCTTAGGACCATCGCAGCGCACAGGCCATGTTATCCTCCTCCTCGCAGCCAATTATGGGCATCACCTCTGGAAGACCTCGAGTTAAACCAGCCTGAACCACTTCACAGAGAGATGCTCGGTTAATACAGTCTAATTCCTCACCATGACTTATTAAATACCCCGCAATGACAAACCTTTACTTTCTAATAGCCCCACAACAGAAAACCTTCACGGACGATGACCTATATTGGTAATTACAGACATCAAACCCATCATTTAAAGCGATTGATCAATTAAATCAAGTTTCTATTAAATCTGGATTTCTAAGTAGAGTTTTTGTGTTCCAAACTGGGTTTGATGAAAGAGTCCCCTACAGAATAAAAGACTCTGCAGTTTGAGACAGCTCACCTGATAATCGCGTGTCCGTCAAAAAGCGGCAAACTCCGCCCATGTCCAGAAAAGCTCCAGCAAATTCCGGAATCAAGTTCACCTGTGATGACATCGCAGATGAGGTCAGAGGTTATACTCGGTCAGAAATTAAATGTGTTACTCATGCTATTAAACTGATAATTCTTATCCTATTTGTACACTACAACAAAAAATGTATTGATTTTTTTTTTGTCTTGAAAAAATGCATCAAACGTTGGGTGTTGAATTGTCTTTGTTTATGTACAAAAGGAATTGCTCAGCCAGTAGCAGTTGCTTTTGGACGATGTCCAGCACAATAGCTGGTCCTGATGATGAAAAACATCTGGGATATTTAAGGATACATTTTAAAAGCCAAGAACAGATTTCTGATCTTTGGTGGAAAAAGAAAAACACGTCCTGGAATGTTTTACAAAGACCAGAATAATATAAATATTCAGAAACTCATTTCAGAGGAGCGGTTCACGTTCATGTGAAGAGGAATCACAAGGGTCACCGCTGGGCTTTACCGTTCTGTTCCATTCTCAGGATTCAAAATATCCCATAGTTATTGAGTTAGTATGAATTACTTTGACCTTGCACAGGCTGGCTTCATTATAAGGAGGACTGGGTGGTCTCACCCTCTGGTGGTACTGCGGATGGGCAAAGTTGATTTTTCTCAGGCAACTTTTTTCTGAACCTTTGAGACATACCAAGACTGTCCAGTCTCGTCCATCTGAGGAGCACAAAATTACAGGAGATTTATTTCTCATTTAGTTCTTGTTCATGCAGTGAGAAAAAGCATGACATAAAGAAGGGAAGAGAAAGATATAGATTTAGAGCAAGAGTAAGATAGAGGGTAACGAGAAAAAAAAAGATAAGAGAAAGAGACATAGACGGAAATAAAGATAAAATGAGAGGAGAGAGAAAAAGGGAACGAAAGAAACAGCGACAAATAGAAAAACGATGTGGGGAAAAAGGTGGAGAGAGAGAAAAAGAGACATATAAAAGAAAAATAGTGTGAGAGAGTGAGAAGGAAAAAAAGGAAAAAAAGAAAACAGAGAGGGAGGGGACGAGATAAAAATAGAAAAAAGCGAAAAAGGGAGATAGAGAGTGAGAGGAAAAAAATAAATAGAATGAGAGAGGGACAATGGGAAAGAGGATGACAAGGAGAGGAAAAGGAAATGCGGAAGAGAAAATAAGAGACCGAATGGAAGAAATTTAATGAGAGAGAGAAACAAAAAAAACAAGAGTTTGACACAGAACTCAGCATGACACCATGCAAACACAAAACATTATATAAGAAAACATTTAACTCCGTCCTAATATTAGGGTTAATGGTTATTAATAAAGATTGACTACTTGAAACAATCATCACTGACCGGCAAAACAAAGCTAAAAAGGGAAAGCAAGCCAAAACAACTAAACTCTACATGCTTTATAGATCTAAGAGTCGGAAGAAAAGTGGATTACATAACGATAAGAACAGTGACGAGGAAACGGAGGCTCGGCCAATTTTCCTTTCCTTTTATGATCTTGCCTTCATCTGTTCTTGACATTTCGTAATGGTTTAATTTTGTTTGCAATGCTTTGGTTTAAAAAGGAAACATTGATGGTTTTGATCAAGGTTTCAAAGACCCTACACACAATCTTCCTACAAGTAAACACGTGATTTATGAGGCAGTTTAGTGTGTAAAAGAGAAGCTCTGAGGCCTAATCAGCCATCAAGCAGTCACAGTACAGACTGAACACTTGAAACAGAGCGTATGTGACGGGTCATATCCTTCGGTTAATTACATGTAGGGTTACATGACTGCTGTCAAATCACTTTCCTTGGAAAATCGTCCTGATTAGACAAAAAAAATTGGTGAAAAAAATAATCAATTTCAAAGAAACGCAGGAGAAAGCTGTCAAAAGACACCAATTACACAAGAAGGTCTGAGAACAAAGGTAAGGAAGAGAGGAGAGAAAGAAGTAAAAAGAGGAAAAAAGAGAAAGGATGATGGAAACAAAAACAAAGTGATGGGGAGAGAAAGAGAAAAAACTAGGAACAAAAAAAAAAAGCTCAAGAAAATGAAGTAGCTAGAGAATGAAAGAACAATGGGTAAAAGAGAGGAGGGAAAAATAAATGTAAAGAAAAAGAGTGAGAGACAAAGAGAGAGGAAAAAGAATGTGCGAGAGGGAAACGAAAATAAAGCAAGAGGGGAGGGTTAAACAAGAAACAGATTAAAGAAGCATGTAAAAAAAAGTTGAAAGATAAGTTTTATGGTTAAAAAGAAAGAAGGAAACGACGAGAAGGAGGAAAAAAAGAAGACGAGAATGAAAAAAAGGCAACAGGAGGAAAAAAAGAAAGGGAGAGGAGAAGGACCAAATAAAACTGAGTGCAAGAAAAAGGCAATTTTAAAAAGTAGCAAGCGACAAAAAAAAGAATCTAGAGAGAGAAAACAAAAAGCAGAGAGAAGCTTAAAAAGAGAGAAACATCTGGCTGCTGCGGTGGTTGACTGCCCTGATACAGGAAATGGGCTGGTGTGCATTTGGCATAGCGTTTAAACATTTGTGTCTGGGTGCTGGTCCAGCACAAACAACAGGAAGTATTGTTTATAGCCCAAAGGAATGATGGGAAATCAGAGCTTGCACACCCTTCCACTTCATCCCGTCAGAACTGTCCCAGCTCAAAACGCAAATAACAAAGTAACCAGTGAATTTAGTCTCATTAAGCTTGGACATGGTTTCCTCTGGTACTCCAGGCTAGAAAACACCAAGCCATCAGATGGTTAGAGTCTAAATTGGGACTGATCTCTCGGAGTGAATGTCACTGGTAAAGTAGTTTGGCCCAAGCTGTTGACCTCGTGACCTCTGAACAGCCCGGCCGTCAATCTGACCGACAGACATCTGCTGAACCTGTCTTCTCTAAACAGACACCTGCCCCGCCGTTCCCATAAGACACACATGCACAAATGACCATGATCCTAAAAAACAATCCCAAAGACACCTAAAAATTCCCCATCCTATTTGTGCTTGAAAGGGATTAGGCGGCACAACACAGTTCAGCACACAGCCCTTGATGTCAACCACATCTCCATGACCTGCAGGAGGAGGCGAGGTGGGCTTTAGGACCCCAGCTGTGAACATGAAACATGCTAAAACCGAGCTGGACACCACATTAACCCCTGAACCACAGGACAAGAAAAATGACGAAGAATCTACCCACAAGTCATACACACAAAACTTAAAAAAAAAAAAACTCGCAAAAATGGACAACAACAAAACTCCAAACAAAGCATAGAAACCAGTTCAATAAAAACCCATGTGTAAAGAATTCATATTAAAGTTCAGTAGAGCACAAATAAGAGTAATACAGAATCAAAATCTCTGCTCTTCTTGGCCAATAAAATGTATTTTGGTATCAATAAACAAAAATTCTACAAGTAAAACTAGGAAAAAGAGAGTATAGAAAATATTATAGAACATTCTATATAAAATCAAGAAAATAAAAAAGAGAAAATATTTCTACTTAGGAGAAGACTAGAGGATTACTTGGTTAAGTATTCTTCTTAGAAACAAAAAAAGTTAATTATCAGCAAACTAAACAGCAGTGATCAAAGATTTTATTTTTCACGATACAAAAAAATAAAATTACAGTACTTTACGTAAAGACTGTACTGAACAACCAAAAGTGATGTTTACTGCTGCTTAAAGTATAGAGGTATGTGTGTGTACGTGTGTGTGTGTGTGTGTGTGTGTGTGTTATAAAGAACAGGACATCCCGCTCACCTCTTCTGTCCTGTCTCAGTGAGACGCTGGTCTCCGCATACCGGGCCTGGTCCACATGATACCCCTGCTGCTGTAACACTCGCTGGTACAACTGGACTTCCGTGTCGGTCTTGACATGTTGGCCGGTGAGAATAATGGCTTTTCGCTCACAATCTTTCCCAGACATCTATTACAAAAAGATAAAGACGCGCATAAAAAAAACCCTCAAATTCAAAACAAATACATCTGCCAAAAGGCTTCAGACCATCTCTGGCTTGTCACATGTGAGGATCACCACGCCAGGGGCCAATCAGAAACTCAGTCGGGCGATTCCAAAGTACCCATAATGCACTGTAGCGTGGTGATGACCTCTCCAGGCCGTCAGGTAGAGAACTGGGCCAAGCCTTTCAGAACCGGATTAGATCACAACAGACAGCAGATGCCTGGAATTATGGGAAGATCGAGGGGACTGCAAACCAGTGGAAAACCAAATATCATCCAGCTGTGTTGCGTAACGTGGGCTGGGGGAGGGAGGGGAGTGTTTCCTCTCTTTCAGCATGTATGACATCACTTCCTCTATTCTAGAGTATGAGTGCATCGATCACACCGCAGTGCTGGGGGAGAAAGATAAACACCAAACCTTTATTTTATTCTATTCGTACCTTGTGTTTTTAATAAAACAAACGGCAACTACCCTCCACACTTACATTATTCCCTCCGAGACCTCGGGCTACAGACGCTAATCTGAAACATGCAATTACTGGACTGCATTCATTTTGCTCTCTGTGTCTGCGACCCAAGACTCAAACATCCTTACTTTATTAGAGCCCTGCTCTCTACTCAAAGCAAGTAATAACCAATAAGAAACATCTCAATAAGACAGAAGAAATTAAAAAAAGAAAAAGTAGTGGATGGAGGAGACGGTGGGGATGAAAAAAAATATTTATAAAATCCAAAGCCTCAAAGAGCTGAGAGAGCAGAATGATACATTAACTTTAATCAGGCCTGAGATTTAATCAGCCATATACAATATACTAAATCTTCTTGGGGATATTGTTTATTTCCCAGTGCAGAGAATTCGAAGATGGTAATCAAGTTTTTCTTTGGCTTGGCCATCTGCAGAAATTCACTCAATCTTCATTTCGCCTTTGTTTGGAACCTTTAGTGCCAATACACAAGATCAAGCTTGTTTTTTGGACCACAAGTGAGTGACCGTGTTAGGGAACGTGTGCAACTCAACACCAAAATATTTGATCTAAAAATAAATACACCGTCTTTACAGCACATGCTTCCGAAAGGGTCAGAACCTTTGTGCCAAAGCAGAGAATTCCAACAAAGTCCATTTAATTTAGTAAAAAGCAAAAAAACAAAAAACTATGAAATAAGATATTTCAAATTCAGTCACACATCTAAAAGCAGCTTGGTAGTTAAATGGTCTTGGATTGATCACAAGGGGCAAAACAAAATGAAATACACAAACAAGCACCAACCAAAAAGCTCTCAAAACTCACAAAAAAAAAAACTCAAGAACAACACAAAAACGTTTTCAACAACATTAGATCTTAACTATACAACAACATTGACAAATAACAAAAGTGATAAACAAATAAGGGGCGAAACAAGAAGATGGGAAGAACTTCAACAAAGCACAAAAACGTCAAAAAAAAATGAAAGCCTTGATTGTGACCTTGTTAGACCACCAGTCTTGCTTCTCATCACTAGTGCCTAGGATCCTGACAGCAAGTCATGTACAAAACTTCTTTAAAAGCCATAACGCTCATCAAATATACAGTTTCAGTCATATACAGGGACTTTAGTGTAAATTCATAAAAATAGTTTTGACTATGTATATGCTGGATAAACGATGCTTCTAATTTCCACAACTGTGAGCATTATGTCCAGCAGCCCATCACAACACTGTTCAGGTCTGGCAATCACAGGGCTAGAGGGCTGGATCCCAGTGCACGGCACAGATGATGTCGGGAGGCAAGGGGTTAAGTATTCCAAGCGGTTTATTCCAAAACTCACAAGGCAAGGCAAGGCAAGGAAAGACGAGACGAGACGCGACGAGAACCAAACATAATAGACAAAGCGACAAAGAACTGTGACAAAAACCTGTGCTTAAATACCAAACATATTGACGAGACCAACGACGAACACCTGGAACATAAACGATAAACAATTAACACAATCGCGGAAGGACAGGGAGTGACGTGAAACAGCTGACCACCACAACAAAACACACGCGGGAAGTCACGAGACAGCTGGACAAGAACCTAAACAAAACAGCGCGAACGCGGAAGTGACGCGATCCCGGAAGTGACGTGATCCCAAGGTCCGCGTCAAAATAATAGTTCACATAAAGTTCAGCTCGGCTTCAGCCCAGATCTGTGACAAACACAGGATAACAAAATAGGCAATTACTATTGACCAATCTTATAATACTATGTAATATAATACTAGTGCTGTACTTGTAATACTATGTATCTTTCTTTTAATGCAATATTATACAACAGGGAGTAGGGGTGGGCGGTATAGCGGTATTAACGTGAATACCGGTATTGAGACGTGCCACGATATGGATTTTGCAATACCGTGGATACCGTGATAATTCATGAATTATAAGTATATAAGTATACAATGATGGCACGGACATTGCTAATCGAACACAGAAAGCAGTGCAACAGACTGATTTAACAGATCACACACGCGACGCGCAAATGCGTGCCGCTCCGTTTTCTGGGCTGTGCCTTTAACAGAAGAGCGGCTGTTTTAGTTTTAAAGACGCGCGTGAGAAAATCTGCTTGTTTTATTTTCTCTCAGATCTCCCAAATCTCTCAGATTTGGCCAATTATGTTAATACGGTCTACTAAAATGTAATGCCCCCCCCAATACCGCGATAAAATACCGATACCGTCTGCATCTCATATCGCCCACCCCTAACAGGGAGTTTTGTGTTTTGTGAAATATATGATGTTGTTCATTTTAAGAACATTAATTGTCAAAAACCTTACCAATAGAAGAGCCTCGTTTCTCAGTAATTACACTCTAAAAAGAAAAAAAAAACAAAAAAGAAATATGTATTATGCAAAGCTCTCCCATAATGACTTGCTTTAATTAGGGCATAACTCATTTAAATGTGATGCTGTTTATAAACACGGTGATACCGAGTTTAGTAAGAGGAGCAACTTGGAAACAGTCGATTCACGTTAACAACTTTAGCAATTTTAACAACTTTAGAAACACTTTAGCAACAGAATGGGACTGAATGAGAATTAAAAGCATTAAATGTGTGTAAAAGAAATTGTGTAATTCACTAAAAATACAGTGACGCCTACAGTAAAGTGGAAAGAAATGAGAGAAAAGTGAAAAGATAGAAATGAGTAGAAACTCAATTTTGTGTTTCATATAAAGTCAATTCCGGTTATTTGGGGTCCATTGGGATACTAAAGCAGCGGCGGGCACGCACCCCCTTCAGAAAAAGGATGAGAAGTAACCCTTAAAATATCATCACTTTATTTTTTCACAACTTAAACGACCTGTTCAAATGCTCGTTACTCCTACAGAAATTAAAAAACTATTCAGACATTTTTGGTGGTAAAAGAAGCACAAAATCAAAGTAACCCTGTTTATTTAGGCTTGTATCAATCTATTTAAGTTATTGTTATTTATGTTTAAGGTTTAATTGGTTATCGGTATGGTTGCATTATAATTTTAAAGATTTGTGGGAAAAGTGCCCTGCCCCTTTAAGAGAAATGCAAACAGTTCCCCCAAAGCGATCGCTATTGACTTCTCTTCTATATTAATCACAAAATATTATGAAGTAGTAAATAAGAAGTCATGTCTTGAATTACAAAAAAAAATGTTTTAATAATACTGAATAAACAAACACAGAGCCCTTCCTTCACTCCAGTTTTCTACACGTAGCTTGTGTTTGTATTCCGGAGGCCTGGAGACGTGCGGCTCGAACTTGCAAATGCAAATGATTTCCTTGGCTCAAGACGTGGCATGAGTTTTACATTTTCGAGTTTCCCCCACTACAAACGCCTCCCGTCTTCTATTTTCTTCCCCGGCTCTTCATCCCCCTCCACAAATACCTCTTTCGCTCTGCCAGTCGGGATGAAGAATTCTGTTACCACTGGCTGCTTACATGTGGTTCAGAGGTTAATCGTGACGGTCGGGAGGCCCGTGTATATAAAAATACTCCTTCCTCGCAGTTCTGAGCAACTCTTGACATAAAACACATCCACTTCAGACAAAAGCACGCAGCAATCGTTCCTCACACCCGATTCAACAATGCAAGACAGAAAATGTGTGACCTTCTGTCCTTGTCCTCTCCCTACACACAACGCCAGGCAAACAATGAAGCGTACTCATACTCGCACTGCGCTATTATAGTGTTTTACCGAGCATTCATGTGATGGAGTGCCTGGGCAAACCAGCCAATTATAGACACAGAAGCACGTGTTGGACAAGAAAGAACCTTTTGACTGAAATGTGATAGCGCTTTGACTTCACAAGCTTTTATACGTTCACACAAATCACCTGCATGCTCTTAAAATGAAGCTGTGGAGCGTCTGGATCCTTTATAGACATTCAAATCAGCCTCCAAAACACATGGACTGGGTCTCCAGGGTTTGCTTTCGAAGCCAGATTCATGCGACATGGGGACACAAGAGGGCAAACAAACGGTTTTCCTGTGTGCAAACTTAGAGAGTTATTCAGCTGAGAGTTGCACTGGGAGGCGAGGGCAATTGTGCGATTCTGGATCAGAACCAGACGGAGTCGGATCCAAAAGCACAGACAGAAGTGGCTTCGTTAACGCATTAACTTCCCCAATTGGTCTCCAGTGACGACAAGGGAGGAATGCTTTGGCACAACAGAATAACTGTAGTCTTTTCCCCAATGTGGACATAAAATTGCAATCATGACCGATACATTTACTGCAAACAACAAACCTTACGAATCGGGGAAATTTGAATTTGCTAAACTAGAATTGAGCTAAATGACAATCATTAACTTGTGACTGATCTGTATGACAGAAACCAAGTATGGAAACTTTAACTGTTCAGAATATTCAAGCAATTTCATAAGCTAAAAAAATGTTTCCACTTTCTGAATGCTTTTGAGATCACAATTATAATAACAAGTTGCTTGCTTTGAAGATAAACAACAACAATATCGACAAATACAATAATAATAATAATAATAATTATTATTATTATTATCATTAATTTAATGTATTTGGCATCTTTCGAGACCTTCAAGGTCATCTTACAGATGACATATACACCGATTGCCCAGCAGAATAGAGGCAGCCAAAAGTATCCCCTGACTTCCTGGCATCACCACTACACGCGCCCAAAATCACAGAAACGGATATTTTTAAACAGTTGGAACAAACCGGAGACCCGGAGGAAACCCATGCAAGCATGGGGAGAACATGCAAACTCCACACAGAAAGGCCCTGGTTGGTCACAACTGGTTGGTCACAACTTGAGTCACAACGGAACCTTCTCTCTGTGAGAGCAAAGCAGTATCCACTGCTCCACCGTGCCACCAACAGACAGTGAATCTGTGAAACTTCTCAGAGAGTGACATGTCACCCCAGTTCACATTCATAACGCAATTTGGCAGCAAAACCTAATTATCAAGTGAAGTTAATCTACGGCCCATGGGCCATATCCGGCTCATGAAGATCTACAGCCCACGCTCTTATTTCTTATGTATTTTGAACTGCATGCTAAACAATCAAAAATAACAAGTAATTGTTATAACAATATATTAACAGTAATAACAATTTGTTATTAACAATATAATGGCAATCAGTTATTTGAATAATTACAGCAATAACACTGTTATAATAATAGCAAGTAATACAAATCTGTTTATTGACTAACTTTTGTTTATGATCAACTAAACATCCAAAATACCCAAGAAGAGTCACATTCGGACCTGACATTCGCTTCATCCAAAATACGTCAGAATGAACGTGAGAGATGGAAGACAAAATCAGGCAAAAAAAAAAAAAAAAAGAAGACCACTCTGCAGCCTGATTCAAGCATGAAACCCGCTAAAAACACAGATCAGTAGCTTTTTTCCTTGGATCAAGAAGATCGTAATCTCCACTAATCTCTGAGTTCCGTTTTAGCCTGACCATTGATGTTAGAATTTTACAGGAATGTGTGTGTGTGTGTGTGTGTGTGTGTGTGTGTGTGTGTGTGTGTGTGTGTGTGTGTGTTGGACTGTAGTGGACTAAATTTTCAATACGAACATCATCTCTGCCAACTTTATCAGTAATATTCAATACCCACCCAGCCTTCGTGTTTATGCACATTTTATTTAGCAGCAGCTGAAGCTCCAGGGAACTGGCACGTCTCAAAAACACCATCTTGGCAATAAGTCCCACAGAGTGATAACTCTATCCCAGTAAACACTCCATCAGGTCTCTCTAACAGCTGATTGTGGACAGCTGTCATGGCTCTCAGCATACACTTCCTATTCTGGGTTAGCTAGTGTGGCTAAAGCTTCACCATCCTGCTCCTCTCAAGAACACAGCTTCACAGCTTCTGCTTAAACTGAACCTCCCTCACCTCCTGTAGCTTCATCTTCTGCCTCACTGAACTCAGATTGCCTTCTCTTGCTCTTTCTACACGTGTACAGTATATAGTATATATCCCATTTTCTTTTTTGGTTTTGCCCTCATGAACCAATGCAAGTCATAAATAAACTAACAGCAATAAGCTGAAGATGACAGGCTTTGTTGTCAGATCTTCCTATGCTGTTGTAGCATGAGACTTTCTTGTGGATGTAAATCACCCCTCCGCTCAACTGAAAGCATGTGTGCGCTCATAAATAACCCCTCCTTCATGTGCGCTCTTAAACCAATGAAAGTCCAGCCTTGAGGTTCTCCTCTTAAAATATCCCCAACAATGAGCCATCAGAAAGGAACACGCACCAACGCTTTCAACTGTGTTCTACAAGACCTCACACCAGCTCTACGGGACTTACACATGACAGGTTTAAAGTGTGTGTGTGTGTGTGTGTGTGTGTGTGTGTGTGTGTGTGTGTGTGTGTGTGTGTGTGTGTGTGTGTCACTTAAAATCTTTAAATAGAACCCAAAAAGATAGCTTGAACAAATAGGTTATTATCTGTAATTATAAACAAAACAGACAATGATTAAACGATAGAGATGGAAGTTATTTTCACAAGTCACTTTAAAAGGAAAACATAATAAACACTTGAACACAGACATTTGTGTCATAAAAAATAAAAACACATTCACAAATGACACAAGGAAAAGCTACAATTGTCTCGACTGTAGCAATACTTACAAAAGCATCCGTCAGTGCCGGGTCCAGAAGAGACACAAGGCTTTCTGGGTTCTTCAGCAGTTGTTCATAATCAAGCGCTCCTGATTTATTCCTTTGGTCTCGCTGAACGGAGTCGGTTCGGTCTCGGTCGATGGTCAGCGTGTGGTAGAAGAGAACCAGTACCAGCCCCAGGAGCAGAACCGGACCCGTGCAACACCTCCGGCGGAGAGCCCCGACCCCGCGGAAAAGCATTCCCTCTTCGGCTGGGTTTAATCAAGACACATGGGATCGGGAATGTGTGTCTGCTTCCCGCATCATCCGGCTGGACACGCGCGCTCACTTGTTCATAAATCCATCACCGTTTGTGAAATCACACGGATCTTTGAGACGCTTCATGACTCGCGCGCGGAAAACCTTTCACATACTTGCACCAGAGCTGCTCGTGGCCTCTGGCTCTCAAGGTCCGAGTACCCGAAGAGACTGGAAAGTTCTCTGAAGGGTTCTTTCTTCCCACAACTGCTGCTGAGCCCCACGGCTGATTAAAAACACTCCCGAAAACCTCATGACAGAGAGAAGTAATGATACGCCTCCTTCACGCTGAGCGCTGTCAAACTGCGCCTTCGTCGAGTAACGGAACGCTTCGCTTCTAAAACAAATACTTTATGGGATGAATTAGTCTTTCCCTGAATAGTAGACCGATATTATATATTGCGGGTTTATTCACGGAATGTTGGATTAAACGTAGTTACAACTTTTTTTTTAACTCCGGGTCTCTACTGCAGAATAGCGACGAACGCGTTACGTTGTTTATTTGCCAGTTTTGCTCTAAACGATTTACAGAATGTAAAAAAACGCACTACGTTTTATTATACAAAACAAAAATACAATTTTGTAGGAACGTTAAATCTCTCGCGAGTCGCGACTGCAGCAAAACAGGCGACGCGTCGTATTCTTTAATTGCTTGCACCTGGTGCGTCACGTGGTTAACTTTTTTTTTAACCGCTAATGATTTCAAACGTTTTTCAGATTATTAATTTGCTTTTCTTTTTTAATCAATTTATATACTGCCCTCAGTGCCTCATTTCTTCTTCACCATAAATAAAAATGCATGCATTAAAGTAAACTAAAACACAAGCGCACCAAAATAAATGCTAAAAAACAATTAGGGTTTCTCGAGGTTTGAATGCTTCAACACATTAATAATCACGGCACATATCAAAAGTTTTTGATCAATTTATTGCTTTCCCTCCCCCCACATCTTGTAAAACATTTCACACCATCATACACGGCTGTTTGTTTGTTCTATTGTACACTTGTCGAGCTCATCATTCTGTCCTCTAAGACAGTACATAATCTACCCAAAACACAATTCATTCAGTGAAATCGAATTTTTCTTTCACAAGCAACACAAAACGTCACCATCCGATCATGCCAGCATCCTTCAAGACTTTTCAGAGCGCCGATGATTTATCTGATACTTTTAGCTGATGCTTTATCATCCATCAGACAGACAGGTCCAAGTCAGCTTCATGTCATCTCAAACATTGCCTGTATGGATTAACGCCTGCCAAACGCAAAATCGTCATGCGTGGCAGGTCGAGGAATGTCTCGACTGTTAAAATGCGTTGGCCTTCATGTGGCATCTTCCCCATCCACTTCATGAAGATTAAGATGAAGACGAGACAATAAAAACAAGGAAGATTTCGCAGGCAGTGTGTGCTTGAATTCATCGTTTAAAACTCAACCGGGTTGTGGTTTACACAAACACATCTATACACCCTGAAGCAGCGTGATGCTGTCAGCGAGGTCGTCTTGGAGAGTTTGTATTTGAGTGCGGATGAATCTTGGTAGATGGGAAGAGTGGTTTTCAGTGGTGACCACGAGGATTCCTTATTTGTGGCGACTACCCCTCCTCTTCATGGCCGCCGTGCACTGTGGGCAGTACCACTTCCCTTTAGGTGCTTCGGTTAAACCAACACAGCCGTAGTGAAACCACTCGATTGGACACTGTGGAGAAAAAAAAAATGAAAAGGTGTGAGACTTTAAGAAAAATTGGCTTAACTAATGGATGTGTGTAGTACTTACATCTTGGTTATCACAGCCGACCATTTCTCCATACGACACCTGCACCGACACAAAAATCCAATTTTGACTACTTAGCCACAATTAAAAAAAAGACAGTGAGGGTCTTAAAAGACCTCTTATAAATACATGAACTAATAATTATTAATTTAAGCTTTAATGTCCAGTGTCTGACAGATGCAATCGTACCTGGTTGCATATGCAATAACGTGGTTCGTTGGGGTCGTATGTCCAGTCCACCTGACTGCTAGGGTCGGTTTCAGTTACGGTGGTGTGTACCAGCTCATGAGCCAATGCTGAAGATGAGGAGCAGGAAGAGAGAGAAGAGGAGGAGGAGGATGAAGACGACTGGTGGTTGGAAGACTTGGTGTTACTTCTGTAAATCACAACAGGAAACAAATTAGGCATTTGGTTGCGAGTGTGTGTCAGATGAGGAAACGGAAAGCCGCACTTGTTCTTGCGTCCTGTGCGAGAGTCGGAGCTGTTGCTGGTGGTGAGCGGCTGGGTGAGTGTGTTGGCCAGTGCAGAAGGGGAGTAGCTGCTGGTTTCTCGATTCAGACTGAACTCACGGCCCAGGAAATCGTTGTTCTTCACTGCTTCCAGACTGGCCTTAAGACTGGAGGTTCTCCTGCCTTCTTTCATCTACAAAAATAAAAAAAAACCACAAACACATTGAGATTCACGTAGAATCGGTTTGATTTCACAGTTCTTAACGTGTCGTAGAAAATGTATTTAAAACTTCCAACAAGACAATACAAAGAGGGATATTCCTACCACCTTCTCCCGGAATTTGAGATTATTTTATGTTCAATTGTAATTGGTTTTTATTGTTGTCGAAGGGTCACATGACATTTTATCCACACTTGTCCAAACTAGTTTCAAACATTTAAATGAAAACTGAATAACTGAATGAAGACAATAAGTGTTTCTATGTGACTTTAGCAGTCAATAACCATCATTTAGCAACTATTCGAATTGTGAACACTAATGTTGTCTTCGATTAGTGATTGACAAGACTTTAAATGTATTTTTTTATTTATGCTGTTATTGTGTTAACAATCTGCAATTTGCATTGTAGTAGACATCAGCAGAGGACAGGAAGTAGGGCAAATTCAGCAGGAAGTGGAGGAAATGGTGGCTTTGAGACAGAGCTCTAGGGGGTTTACCTGAGCAGTGACTTGTACGGCCTGAGCTGCTGCCATGGAAATGGCCCCGGCTCCTGCAGCAGGGCCTGCAGGAAGTGGACTCAGGTTGTATGAAGAGAGCGTCTGGGAAGACTTGACGTTATACACACTGTTTGAGGTGGACGTGCTGTTCACTCTGCAGCCTGAAAGAAGAAAAACACATGTGAGAAATCCTCAAATTACATTCTTGATGTTCCCTGATGCCAAAGTGTAGTTATCACACACTATAAATATACTTGCACAGCTGCAATGCATTGGCAAAGTCTTGATATCATTATTTATGCTATTTTCCTAGCTTGGTTATTTCCCTTGATATAGCAATTACACAATGTTGTATTGAAATGTTGGCTGTTATATTAAATATTGAATTGGAAGATAATATTAAATTAAGACATTGAACACGTTGAATAATGATATTTAACAGTCCTGAAATCATATATAAAAGAGCACAGAATCAAGCTGTGTATTTAACACTGCCATATTGATAAAATGACAATCAACAAGAAAAAAATAAATTCATCACATTCATAATACATAATAAAGTCCTTAGTGCAATAACATTGCTTTAACATAATGAAAGCATCATTTTTTTTACCTGGTGTGTTTTCCTTAGAGGCGTCCGAGGTGAGTGTGGACAGCAGGGCCTCAGATTTAAACTTCTTTTCTGGAACATGTTCAGTAGTGTGATGGACTGGGGCAGTGTACTTCCTCTCTGCCAAAACACAAGGTCAACAGATCCATAAACAGGGATCAACAACAACACATTTAATCTGGAGTTGAATGGAGTATTTTCTCAGACTTACTCTCTACAACAGGGTACGAATGAACATGGTGGTTATTGACGGGCTGCGAGGGGCTGTCCATCTCCAGTGACCCTAGAAGAGCCAAAGTTATTAAGCTTACCTATGATATGGTCTGGCCACATTTGACACCTTTGTAAGCCACTGAAAGTTTGCACTCACGTCTCTCTAAAATCTCAGTGATGCCAGCGTTGTCTGCCTCTAACTCCATTTTGAATTTCGCCAACTCTTGGTCCAGCTTTCTCAAATGTCGATCCACCTAAGTAAGGATCCAGATGCATCATTACTTACTTGTGCTATCATTGGAATAGAAGATGCAATCGGATAAAGGTACAAGAAGAGCAAAATAAACTATAAAAATACACACGCACAAGCAGTAAATAACTAAACCATTTGCAGAGTTGTACTGCCACCTTCTGGTTACCGTTGTAAAACACACTGGAAAACGGTACTTACCAAATCATAAATTTGATTGGCCAACTGGACCTTTTCATCTGCATCTTCCAATGCTTTATAATAATCCTAATGAACAGAGCAAACACATAGAATTTTACTGCTGTTATTATTTTATTCACATTGTTTAAGATCTTCTCAACAGCTATTACTACTTTAAAAACACAAAAGGTCCAATAAATGAAAAAACACTAATTATATCACTGTTCAGAAATGGTCCACTGAATGTTCTTTACCTTTTTAATGACTTCCATCTGCTCTTCTCGCCATTCAGGTTTGTTCTTCTTTGCATTAATGAAGAACTCATTAACCCGCTGCTCGAGCTGATCCATGGCATCTGGACAAAGAGACAGAGGTGTTGATGTCCAACAGAAAATTCTGCTTCACAGAATAAAAACAAGTAGCTGATTGGCTGTAAATAATCGATTTAATATTTTTTTTTCTAGTTGTTTCGAATAATTTGTTATGTGTAAAAGATATTTAAACTAAACTTAATTGATTGTTTTAAAAAAAAAAACATTGATGAGATAAGTAATTGTTATAATTTTTTCACAAACCATCACTTTTTTTTATATTATATGGTATAACAATTATCTAAATATTATACTGCATACGCTTGAATATGCCAGTCATTTTTCCTCCATTAAAAAGATGCATTTTACAGATTTACTCGAACTATTTTAGTATGATCAAAAACTTATCAAATTATTTAAAAAACTGAAACAGATTTCCACCATTTAAAACTTACTCATAAAAAGTATTATCGCCAAACCGAGTTATAAAAATAACAGAAAATGTTGCAAGTCATAATAAAATTGGGCAGCAAATATATCTAATTTCAGCGATTCTGGAGTTGCATGATGCTGAACTTTGACGTGCTCTTACTCCTCACATCAGCATCCTTTCCTGAGCGGCAACACGTTCAATGCTTTTTAAAGATCGTGATTTTTTTTCTTTTATCCACAATAGTTAAATAGTTGAACTTTAACCACTACGCCGATCTGCAGACACTGCTTTTGACCAAAAAGCGGAGTTTAGAAATGGAACGTACTCTGCACTTGCAGGTCCATCTCTCTCATTTCCGTAAACCTGTCGCGGAGATCCATGGGTAGCTGCTCGATCACTGCCGGGAGAAGAACAGAAGAGCGTTACATGAACGACGGCCCGCCTGTGACGCCCTTTCGCCGCAAAAACCACTCTAACGTGAACATGAGCCTCAAATAACTGATACTCACTCTCGAGGTAGTCCTCAAGATACAACATTTTGCCGGGAAATGTGTTCAAGGTGGAACAGAGAAAGGGTGGATATCGTCAATATGGCGCCGCAGAAAGCGAGCGCAAGGCTGAAAGGGAGGGAAAAACATTTGGTGGAGGCTGGGCTTACGTATGAAGCGCGCGGTTTTATTGGTCAACGAGCTGTGACGCAATTGAGTGAGGGTTTGTGGGTATAGTAGTTTTACTTTGATTTTACGGTCATAGCTTAGCTCAACGAAAATGTGTTTTTTTTTCACTTATTTTCCTGTTAATTCTAATTTGTATTTGGTTATTTTGTAAAAGTATTATATTGTTGCGGTTTTTCATTGCAATATTTTCTTAAATTTTAGTGATCTGAACAAACTACACAGTAACGCTTAAAATTGTTATTGCCAGGTATAGTGGTTTTAGTTGCTTTAAAATGTACTTCAATTAATGTTTATATTGTATTGTGTTGTTTACATTTTTAATAAAGCAATTTAAATGCATACATACAATGTACATTATAATCATGTTTAATACACATATATTTATTCATTCACACACATAAAACTATGATTTTATTTGTTTTTTTTTTTAAGTAAATCATGTAATTGTGGATGAAATTGGATCATTGAGTTCAGGGATGTTTAGTCGAGCTCAGTATACACTTGAGTGACGAAATGACTTTTCTCATAACGTCAAAATAGGATATAATTTTATCAATAATTATATATTGCTGAGGACAAAGGAACATTCACACTGCCATCTCTGTATGTATATGTATAAATAAGTGTATAGTAATTATAGCTCCATGCAGCAATCAATTTAGGGTTTCATGGTCTGTTTAACCGGTTAAAGGTTTTTATGTGTATTTGAAGTTGATGAAATCAAACCAGTGAATACAAAAATAATAGAGTGTCTGGGTAATTTTTAAATTTGTGTGTATTTCTTTACCCTCTTGACGTCTCTTTCTTTACGGACGGACAAAGTTGCTCCAAAACCTCAGATTTGATTAAAACCTTGATTACATTAAAAGCCAACTCTAGATGGTTATTAATAAACAATTCCAATTCAATTATCTAAATCTCCAGTGACGTGGGTTTTTCCACTCTGTCATCCTTTGAAGATCTGCAGAGGTTTTTTATTTCCATTGGAAAACTTATTAGCCATGATAATAAAGCTGAACTTACTTGGTTGCTATGGTAACAAATGATGAGGCACAACCATCATCATGATGCATTTAAATGTAAAATGATGAATAAATATATTGATTGCTCTGATTTTGTGTCTGAGAGTCAGGGTGTTCTATCATCATACAAAAATGTTATGGCTCTACAAACTTTACAGTTCAGTCTGGTGATTTTAATAGTGTTAGGTTCAAATTTAGATTTGGTTTTATATAGATTGTGCTCCTGTCCCTGAGAACAGGGACTCTTAACGTTGGCACAATGACAGGGAAGGGCAGAGACCTGGCAGACATGATGTTTGGAAAGAAAGAAGGAGTACTGTGTGTGCAAGAGATGAGGTGGAAGGGCAGCAAAGCATGTAGTATTGGAGGAGGATACAGATACTGTATACCATTGTGTAGATTGGAGAACCGTGGTAGGAGTAATCCTAAAGGGGGGGCTAGGGAGTAATGTGCTAGATGTGAGAGTCTCAGACAGGGTGATGAGCTTAAAGCTGGAAATCGAGGGGGTGATGTAGTCAGTGGGTGTGCTCCACAACTGGCTCTGAGTTAGGAAAAAAAGGAGAGATAGCAGAGGAAAGAGGGAGGTGGCAAAGGCCACACAGAAAGCATATGATGAGTTGTATGACAGGTTAGATACAATGGAAGGAGAGAAGGACTTGTACAGGCTAGCCAGACAGACAAATAGAGATGGGAAGGATGTACAGCAGATAAGAGTTATTAAAGACAGAGATGGAAAGGTACTAACAACCCAGGATAGTGTGCAGACAAGATAGAAGAATTTTTGGAGCTGATGAATGAGAAAAATGACAGGGAAAGAAGAGAGGAGGGTGTGGATGTTGAGAAGCAAGAAATAGCAGAGATGTGTAAGGACGAGGTGAGGAAGGCTTTGAAAACGATGAAGAGTGAATAGGCTGTTGGTCCTGATGATGTACATGTGGAGGTGTGGAAGTGTCTTGGATGTACAACAGTGGAGTTTATAACCAGTTTGTTTAGCAGGAGAGAGCTAGAGAGCTTTCTAGAGAGCAAGAAGATGCCTGCGGAGTGGAGAAGCGTTCTGGTGTTGATTTTTAAGAACAAAGATGACACGCAGAACTGCAGCAACTACAAAGGTGAGCCACACAATGAAGCTGTGGGAAAGAGTAGTGAAAGCCAGGCTTAGGAAGGAGGTAGTGATTTATGAGCAGCAGTTTGGTTTTATGCCCTGTACCACAGATGCCATTTTTGCTTTGAGAATGTTGATGTAAAAGCACAGAGAGGGTCAGAAGGAGCTGCACTGTGGATTTGGAGAAGGCGTATGACAGGGTGCAGAGGGAGAAGCCGTGGTACTGTATGAGGTTGTCGGGAGTGGCAGAGAAGTACGTCAGAGTAGTCCAGTACATAGGTGGAGGACGAGTTCAGGGTGGAGGTGGGACTGCACCAAGGATCAGTTTTAAGTACCTTTTTGTTTGCAATGCTGATGGACAGGTTTAATGATGAGGTTAGACAGAAATATCCCTGGACAATGATGTCTGCTGATGACATTGTGCTCTGCAGTGAGAGTAGAGGAAGTAGGAGAAAGAGCTAGAGAGGTGGAGGTTTGCTCTGGAAAGAATAGGCATGAAAGTCAGTCATTCAGTGTGATGGGAGTGTGGAAAAGAGATGAAGAGGCGAGTGCAGGCAGGGTGGAGCGGGTGGAGGAAAGTGTCAGGAGTGTTGTGTGACAGAAGAGTGTCAGCTAGACTCAAAGGAAAGGTGTACAAGACAGTGGTGAGACCAGCTCTGCTCTATGGCTTAGAGACTGTGGCAGTGAGAAAGAGACAGGAGACAGAGATGGAGGCAGCAGAGATGAAGATGTTGAGGTTCTCCTTAAGAGTGACGAGGGAGAAAGAGGACATGAGGTTAGCTGGGGTCAGGGTGGAAGATTTATTATTCCATAAAGTGGAAAAGGATGATTCGCTGTGGCGACCCCTGATGGTAAAAGGGAAAAGCCGAAAGAGAAGTAGATGTATTAAGTATATATTATAATTGTAAAAACTATATATTATAATTACTACATAAATAAAAAATATAACTATCATACTATGTGTATATATATATATATATATATATATATATATATATATATATATATATATATATATATATATATATATAAACAATAGAAATTGGATAAAACTGTAGACCCAGAACAAACCCATTCAAACTGGTTGGTCATGACCAGTTTGAATTGCATTGATTTGGTTAAACATTAAAAACAAAAGATGCAGAGTGTAACTGGGTTAGTAATAAAATTGACACAAAAGCATGTATTTTTTTTCTCAAGAATCTTTGGCAGAGGCCCACTAGATTGACAAACCTGGTGATATCATTGTTTAGCCTGTAGATGGCAGCACTGCCTAGTTGGCTTTTAACATCTTTGTCCTCAGGTCCTCTCTCAGACATTTGTACTTGCCCTTATAATTTGGCGGTGACTGTTATATGTAAGAGGCTTTTTCATAACACGAAACTAGAAATTTGTCCAGTGGAAGACACTATAATCAAATTGCAGTCTCGGTAACGGAAAAACCTCACTTTGACCCCTTGTTTGTATTCAGTAATAACTTGGTCGCAAAGGAAAGTCTTTTTGAGATGCATTTAAATCTTTCCACTTACAGATAAAATTATCCCACAG
>CM051496.1:9128132-9193783 GCA_028031935.1 Paedocypris micromegethes
TTTATTACTCTAACAATAATTATAACACATTTATTCAAAACGCAGTATTACTCAAAATGCAGTATTATTCAAAACGCAGTATTATTCAAAATTTGATATAAAAAATAATGTAAGATTAAAATAAACGTATAATTGAATCCTGTTTAGACCATTAATATTTCCTGTTTTCTCATTACTCAATAGAATAAGTGAAGTACAGTAATCGAAAACACTTTCAAGTGTTGGCGTAACATGCTTTCTTCTGCTGCCAGCTCATGGCCCTGTGTGTGCTGGGGGTTTCGGCCTGCCTCAGGGACCACCTGAACAATGTCTTCACCTTAACCGCCGACACCAGGTGAGTGGTACCGGACGGACAGGTGAGAGCCGTAAAAGCCTTTCAAATGGGGCAGCGGCTCTTGTTAAAGTCTAATGTACCCGTTTCCCTCCTTTCAAAAGACCCGGATCAAATTCTCCACTGGCTTATTTAATTATTACAAGCCTGAATGAAGTTACATGTAAATCAGTTAATGTGTTGCCAGTGCCTGGGTTGAAAGCCAGTCTTTTAGGCTTGCAGTTCTCTGATGTATTAGGAGAAAACTCAGCAGAGCTCAAAATACAAGTAAGTTCCTGGAGGCGAGTGATATATAATTAGTGTTGACAAAATGCAATTCATCAAGCAGTGCGTTCGGTCTCAGAGCCCCGTTGTGGCCCACTTTTTCACAAAAATTTGCTAAAGAATTGTAGAACTGCACTGTACTTTTGAGAATGTAAACACCTTATTGAAATAAAATGAAAACAGGCATACTATTTACTATAGACAACTATGTACTGTACAGTACAAGATTTATTCAAATTATTTAAATTTGGCCCTGAGATTTCACTACCCATTCATTATTGTTCAGGGTCAACATGTATGATGCATTACACAGGGTGCAAGGGAAAATATACATTAAATGAACACACACACACACGCGCATACATCATTTTATGTTTAACCCTTCATGCAGGAGTTATTATTATCATCAATTAATTATTTATTTATTTATTAGTATTATTTTAATTCGATACTGTATTCTTTGTTTGTACTGTGTGCATGGCAATAAAACTCAAGTCTCACCACATCATATGTTTCCTTTTC
Source organism: Paedocypris micromegethes (assembly GCA_028031935.1). NCBI lineage: Eukaryota > Metazoa > Chordata > Actinopteri > Cypriniformes > Paedocypris > Paedocypris micromegethes. The sequence continues at coordinate 9,129,250 of CM051496.1, forward strand.
CTCTTGTAAATGCCTGCAAAATCCGCAGCTACTGTGGTCAAATTTTGCCTCCGATCCCTAAATGGAGAACATCTGAACTAGAATAGCACACATTCAAATGTATATAAAAGAGCGTATGGCTAAAGAGAAGGCCTAGAAAAACACGGAGGTGATTTGAAGGAAAGGCGTTTGTTTGGGTTTCTGCTGATTCCCACACAAGTAAAGGCTTAACTTTACTGTAACATAAACCATCCAGTGCGATGAGATCCAAACAGAAGTACAGGCCGAAAGAGACAGAGTTTGCATTCCTACAGAGTATAATCACAGTTTACTTGTAACTGCTGCATTGCTCAAATACTCAACTTGATGACATGAAGAAACAAGGGAAAACAAGCAGAACGGACGGATAAATAAACACAAAGCCTGCCAAGAAACAATGCTTTCTCTCTCTCTCTCAGACTGGAGGAGGCAGCCATTCTCACGTACTCCCCCGTCGTCCATCCTGTGGTCATCACGGTGTGCTGTTTTCTAATCATCGTGGCCATGGTGGGCTACTGCGGGACGCTCAAGTGCAATCTGCTCCTCCTCTCCTGGGTGAGTAGAACGGATGCGAAAGCAAGAAAAGCGCATTAGCGACAATGTGCAGAGTGGAACGTGTGTGGTTTGGTGTCGGGAGAATATTTCAAGCCATTGCAGACCTCAGACACACACAGATCAGACTCAAACAAATCTTCATTTCATTACCCACCCACTGAGACCACCTTCTCATTCAGCACGGAGATGTGTTGAATAAACAGGACTTCTGTGGGAAATATTCATACTCGGATTTTTATTAAAATGTATTGTACTTCATGTAAAAGATTTAAATGAAATGTAAACAGAGTAACAACAAAGACACAAATAAGACAACACGTGACGAGTTTCTGACAACAACACACAGTAACGGCAATTTTGACACTCAAAAAGTCAATCTGACGTCAAGTTTAAGTTTTGTCCAGTGGAACTCAGACGAAAAGGAATGTAAACCTGCACATGTGGTTTCCACTGGCCAGGAAACACTTGAGACACTCCGGAAATGCTCATCACTTCTCATGCACATGTTCGTTGTGCAGCTTTTTGTGTTTGTTCACTGCTGAATGACTGGTGTGTTTCTCCTTTGACCCTTGACCTCTGGAATCAAAACGTATTATTTAATATGAAAGACTTTATGTGAATGCTTCCATTGCATTTATTTTTGATTGTAATGGAATTTCACATGCGCGCACGCGCACATTAATTTGTTGACATTGTGAGAAAGTTGACACACACACACACACACACACACACACACACACACACACACACACTTTGTCATCAAATCAGTTCATTGCATCATTTATATTCAGCTTATTTATTATTTACTATCTATTGAAAAATCTGGAAATATCATTTTTGCAGCATTCGTAAAACAAAATTCAGAGCATGTGAAAAGGATAAAACCTAATGTTTGGAAGGATGCACAGGCTTGTTTTCTGGCTGGATGTGAGGATGTGTGACTGTTAACCGCCTCTCGGACCCAGAGTGAACACTTTCTGGGCCTCCTTTACCTGTCTCCCTGCCTCTTCCTCCTCCTCTTCCTCCTTCATTACTCACTGAGTCTCTATTCATCACCACAGGAGCCTTTCTCCTCTCCTCCCTGCCCCACTGGGGTTGTGTTACCCAGACAAACAATATTATCTGGCCAAGATACAATAGGTAAACCAATCCCACGGCGGAGCGGGAAGACGTGAAGAGAGCGACAGCGCTTCGGTTACGTTCTCGCTCCATTCACCAGCCGTGCTTTTGCTGAACGCCACAGCTTGGCTGGACACACAAACACACATCCACGCATTCACTCCGAAAACTCTCACACGCTCTTTGTCCCATCACAGAAAAGAATAGGCGGCGGCCACCAGGAGATCAGAAAAGCGATGAAAGCCGCTTGAGTGGCCATGTCTAAGCATGAGCGATAGCGGAAGAGATGCTTGCTAACAGTATAATGACATTAACAGTGGCCATCTGTCAAAGCAAATCTGATAAGGCCTAATAACCGACTCTAAACAGACCCGGCCTGCTTTTCCTTTCTCTAAGCATGACTAAGTGAAAAGGGGCAGCAAATTGTTCCGGTGGAAAGGAAATCCATCCATTTCGCAGTGTCCTGTTTTCCAAAAAAAAGAGGAAGAGTAAAACTCTCAACAAATCAATAAACCGAGAGGTCGTGGAGAGAATGTGACCTTTTTTTGCTCGGGACATGAGTGTGAGCTTGCCCGCTCGACTCTCAGAATTCACAGAGGTTACGCGCTCTTACTCAAGCAGAAGATCACGGCTGAGAAAAGTGCTAAGAGAAAAGGTTGTCAGTTTTTGTTGTGGTGGTCGGCTGACAGTTTCCAAATGAAGCGAAATGCTAACACAGCCGTAGCAGCACGGCAAATATTTAGACTCTGGAAAATAAACAATCTGTCAGATGGACTCCTAACACTGTCATTCATCTCGTAATCTCTCCGAAAACATGTGTTCAACGGAGGAGAACGGTGTCCACGCCTAAGAGATTTCGAGGAAGACAGAAGTGTTGGTCCTCAGGAAGGTGATTATTGTTGATTCAAGCAGCTCAGAAACGCAGAATGTTGCGGAACGTCGTCCTGAAAGATGTTTTCAGGATTCCATCATTCTCTGTTCTTGTACTCGTTTATGGAATTTAGTGTCAGAAGTTTGGCTGCGTTCCAATTGGAAACTCAGCAAGCTGTGTTATGTTCACTAGATGAACTGTGCTGTGTTCACTCAGATAAAGGGGAGTGAAGAGTGATCATTGTGAAAGAGAAATACAATATTTTTACAAGTTCAACAATAAATTTGAAGTGAATTATTTCACTGAGAATTCAATTATTGTAGCTTTTATTGTAGTTATGTATTATGGTGTTTATGCATTATTGTATTTTGTTGAAATTGATATTAATGTAAAATGTTTAGATGTTTAACATGTACACACACACGCACACACACACAATAATGTTTTAATATGGTAGTGATTTAAATATAAAATAATAAAAGAGAAATATAAAACAAGTAAAATAAAGCATTTATAAAATCAGAAAAAAACAATCCTAAAACACAGTATTAAAATCATCTATATATAGTATATAAACCATCTTAAAATAAACAAACTAAAATAATTTTCAATTAAATTCTATTTTCATTTTAAATATTTTAATATTAATGTTCATTATATGAAAATATTACATGAAAATAATACAGTGTGCGCACACGGACGCACACACACACACACACACACACACACACACACAGCACGCCCACAGAAACAGACACTCACCTCTATATATAGTTGTCATTAACACCATTAAAGCTCTATTGTCTTTTTAGATATTTTTAACACAGTGAAATGTCTTTGTCTCTGCGTCCGCAGTACTTTGGCAGTCTGATGGTGATATTTTGCGTGGAGTTGGCGAGTGGCGTGTGGACGTACAGCGAGGTGAGATCTGCTATAATAAACTGGAATGTCTACACTCCTTCACTTTTCCAGTTCTCTCCACTTTCTCTGTCGCGTCTCTCCCTCATGTCAACAACATGGCCAACACCACATGGCCAGTCCCAAGAGTTCTGGAATGAGGATCCAATTTCTGAGCCAGGCGCTTACAGTCTAATCTTAACTATTATGGCTTCAAAAGCCTGGCTCAAGCACATTTCCTTTTGAGGAGCTAATGCGCAGAGCATTTACGTCGTGTGTGTGTGTGAGGGTGGAGTCATCTATGTAAATGCTTTAGTTGCCTCTTGAAGCGAGATTAGCATCAGGCTTTAGAGAAACCCATCCCTGATGTGAGCGGACTAAAAGATTTGATCAGCAAGGGGGGAGAAGGGATGGCGGAGAGCATCTGCTTCTGTTTGCCCAGGGATGCGAGAGATAAAGCTTACCTTCAGGGGGAGATATCACACACACCTGGCTTTAATCTCCTCTTCATTCACACACTCTTCTTCAGCTCACAGTCTTATCACTAGCCCAGATGCTTTTGTTGGGTTTGATGGTCCCATTGTGCAAAGGTGACCTAATGTGACCCCTGAGGGTGAATGGGTGGGCGATGAGCTTACTTACAATAATACACGGGTCTGGGGAACTTGAGATTTTAGTAACTGTTTAAAAACATCCATCCATCCAATTGCCCATCCTACTACACATCCAATTACCTATCCATCCATCCAACTAACTATCTATCCGTCCCACCAATAATCCATTCATCCATCCTAACCAATAACCAACCATTCGTCCATCCATCCATCAAATCATCTACCCATCAACCCACCCATTAATCCATCCATTCATCTAAACATCCATCCATCCATTCATCCATCCATCTACCCATCCATCCATTTATCCATCAAATCATGTACTCATCCAGCTTGCCCATCCATCCAACCAACCAACCAACCAACCAAACAACCAACCATCCAATCAACTTGCTTCACGTTCATGAATAAGTTGCAATGCTTAAGTAATACTGAGGACTTGATTTGTTTCGAAGTAAAAAGTGACATAGATCAATCAGAAGGCAAGAAGTGTTTGTGGTTTTCAAGCGATTTCAAATAGTCATCAAACATATATTAACACTTTGCTCTATGGTATAGGCAATGGTGCAGCGATCCGACATGATAAGTTTAAAATCACGAATGCCTCATTTCGGCCTTCAACGCTACCAGTGGCTCACACATGCTTGGAACTCCCTTCAGACCGAGGTGAGATGCTGAACATCGAACACTGAACACCTGAACACATCTGGGTGATTTTACTTTTCATGCTTTTTGTAAGGCAAACCTATCAAAAATCCACACAGAGGAGAATTGTTGTGTGTTGTACAACATGCAGAAAGTTCAACATGCAGACTTCATTTCTCTGATTTATTGATTAATAAAATATGACATTCATAGATCACTAGATAGATTGCTTATACTAGCTCCAATTTTGCAGTTAAAGTGTTGTGGTGTCATCTACTTCACCGATTGGCTGGAGATGACAGAGATGGACTGGCCGCCTGACTCCTGCTGCTCCAATCAGTATCCAGGATGTGCTCGCCACGCCCACTATCACGATCTAAGTGACCTATTTCAGGAGGTGAGATTTTACAACCACAATACATTTCAGCCTAGTTAAGTGAAGCAGAAATATATGTTTAATAATGTTTACGTTGATTGAAACTATGGTATATTTAATGGAAAAAGGCAGAATCATTTGATTTAGTTAATTGTCTATCTGTGGAGTATTGGGCCTTGAGAGACTAACAGATTATCCTTGTTTCCTCATGAAAGTAAATGGTTGATGGACATACATCACTCGTCTGTTTTACCTGCTTGCTCTTGCTTGATATGCAGCAGAAAGCAGGGCTTTGTTGAACAAGACAGGAACACCGATAGAACAATTGAGAGTGAAGGACCGTGTGTGGAGACAGATCTTCTCCTTCGTGCTGTCTCTCTGCCTTTGTCTGAGTGGATGACAAGACGATCATGTCTGGCATATAAATCCCTCATCACCTGGAAGCGGCTCACCTGCCTTGCTCAGCTCTACATGGGAAATGTGTCCAAGATCCAAGCATGTGCCGCATTGCAGGCGTGTTTCTGTGGCAGCTGGCTGGAATGTGTGTGTTTGTGTGTGTGTGTTTAGAAAGCTCATTTAATATAATTAATATGTAATTTTAAGGGCTGCCCACTGCCCCGGGTTTGTCTGTACTCCCTTCATACAGAGCACAATTTTGATAGGATACTGTCTAGAGTTGCACAATTAATCGTTTAAAGATTTGGATCTCAATTCCACCACCCTTGACTCTGATTGGTCAAAGCGAACCCATTGCAGATCCCCGATGTCGCCCACCACGACAGGTCCTAAAACTAGAAATTGTTGAAAGATTATGCAGAGGTAAAAAGGGTTACAAAAGATTAAAACATATATTTTCTTAATAATAATAAAAATAAATAAATAAATAAATAAATAAAAGTAAAAAATAATTTCCTTCTATTTGTTTAAATTTAAAGCAAAGAGTAAACCATATCTATTCTATATTACAGTTTGACAACCTGATGTTCAGGGTTTAACCTTTAAAATAAAACAAATTTCAGAATTGTGATCATTTTTTTAAGCCAATAAAATGTGCTTTTTTCCAGAATCATGTAGCACTAATACTGTCCCTAGTGGCCACAATGACAAACACATCTTAATTGACTTTATGTAATATTGAATATTTTACAATGTAGCATTTCCTACAGATGCAGTGCTACTTCTGTTCTTGTTTTACACTATTTCAGTTACATTTTGATGTTGTAATTTAACGTGTTGATGTATATTGCTTAAAACAACGATTTACGTCGTTTATCTTTTAATTATTTATTATTTACATTTTATATACTTAGTTATTTTATATACAGTATTGTAGTTGACACTAAACCGCTGTGTAACGTTTTATTTCAGTTGCTTTTGTTATTTTAAGTTTAGACAAAATATGTAATATAAATCTCAGATATTATATTTATAAAAAATTTTCAGACTGTGTATTATAGATAAATACTCAAAGTGTAGTTTTGAGTGTGAACAGAAAAAGAAAAATCATCACTTTTAAATCAATTCACATGTGTTGTGCTATATTCGCTGTTGGTTTGACGAACCACAATGTCCTGTTCTGGAGAAGCTCTAACAAGATGTGTTTTTAACAGGGTTGTGGGCCGAAGATCTACAGCTTCATCCGTGGAACCAAGCAGCTTCAAGTGTTGAGGTTCCTGGGGGTCTCGATAGGAGTGGCTCAGATTTTAGCCATGACACTAACTGTGACCCTCTTGTGGGCTCTGTACTATGACCACAAACCACCTGACCCCGCCCCACCAGAGGCTTTAATCCAGGCTCAAAGCCCGGCAGAGGAGCGTCCCAATCCCAGCTGCTGGGCCAAGACCCCTTCTAATGGACAAACCCAGTTTGAAATGGAGCAGCTTTCCTAGCAGCCAATCAGAGCTTGAGGATTTAGATGCCCTTCATTGACACTGAAGAAACACTAAAAGATGTTTTTGGGATGTACCGACAATGTCTTCTTGCTCTGTCATTGGTGAAACTCGATGTTGCTTCATACTGGTCACATAAGATTTTAATAGGAAATCAAAGAGAATAAATAATCGGTTCTTTTGCCTTTGGATACAGCGTTTTTTTTTGTGGTCGGAAAGACATGGATTTACTGGGTTCTTCCTAAATAAAGGCCAATGGAACTCTCTGCGGACTTGAGTTTCAAAAAAGGATTTCCCACGAGTTGTGAGATGACGACAATTTCTTTTTTTCTCAGACGACCGAACCGATGACATAAATCTTTTATAATAGCCAAATAATTGACTAAATATCTTATTTTAAGTTAGATAAGCAAAGAAACAAAAACAAAACAACAACAAAAAACAACAAAACAAATCTAGGTCACTTTTTACAGTTTTCTCTTTTATAAAAACTGACAAAAGCTTAAACAGCCAATATACTGTATTTTCGTTTTAGATGAAGATGAAGTACAGTACTCCCAACTCTGAGATAATGGGACATAGTTCCGTAGCTTTCCATGTCTTAATCTAACAGCGGTGATGGGGTTAATAAAAAGTGATGTGCTAAAAAGTGTTTCAGATCTGAAAGTAGCATGAATAATCCATGCAGCGCTAGTCTGCACGTAGCGGGCCAACTTGCTCGCGAAACCTTTTATGCATCTTACATGTGAATCTCAGTGCATTAAACATGGAGACGCAGCCGGTGTGTTAGTGCACACTTCACAGCGTGTCTTTAACCTGAAGTGCACTTTAAAAACCAGACATCAATGGACAAAATTGTTCCGCTGTAGTTTTTCCCCACAGAGAAATTTGAGTCCTAAACCGATTTACAATAAATGCTTAATTTTGGCTCAAAGCGTGAATAGCATGATAACAGTTTCCTTTTTTTTTTTTACTAAAACGTCTTTCCAACCACTGCACGGTTCAGCATATCCCACTAACTCAAATCTGACACACAATTTCATGGCTGGCGATAAGCATAACTTGACAATTGATGCACGCAACAGAGCTGATAGTCCCGGCGAACTGAGCTGCGTTTCTGCCGAGGGCTCGGTTTATGTCGGTGAGCATTCCAGAGGTGTCACGCTCAAGTGCTACTGGTGGAAACACGAGGGGAATCTTTGGCCCTGCTGTGGATTTGACAGGAGACATCCTTGGCTGAGGAAAAGTGCAGGGATTTAGGTCTGGACTGCTTCATGAATTTTAACAGATGCAAAGCTTCTGAAGAATAAAACGTCTCAATAGAGACGCGAGTCACGTTTGAACGGATCCTTGCAAAACACTAATGGCATTGTGGACTGTTCTGTCTAAAATAGATATTTTATTTTCTTCCCGGAATATAGGAACATGTATGATTTGTAGAAGCTCTGGAGTATTTCAGACTTTGCGCTGAGTGATGAGTTTCATGGTACCACTTTCTATTAGATTTAGATCGTATTTATAATTTATAATCTATGTTGGTTTGTTATGATCAGTTCCATGATGGTTCTCTATCAATTCCATGGTGGTTCTATGCTGGTTTTAGGTCAGTTCCATCACGGTTCTATGTTTATTTCATTCCTGTCCTGTAATGGTTTTTTGTTGTTTCTCTGTCAGTTCCATGATGGCTACATGTTGGTTTTCTCTTGGTCCCGTGTCAGTTTCAAAATGGTTCTCTGTGTTTTTCATATCAGCTTTATAACGGTTAAAATGGTTTATAATGGTTTATAAAGCTGGTTTTCTGTGATTGGTTTCTTGATGGTTCCAATTCAGCCCCATAATGGTTCTATATTGGTACCGGGTCAGTTCTCAGAAGGATCTAGTTCTCTGTCGATCCTCTCATCCTCTATGCCATTTCCGTAAAGGTCCATGTCAGTTCTATGATGGTTCTACATTAGAACTTTCCCAGTAGGTCAGTCAGTAGATCACTGGTGTTTGAAATAAAAGGTCATGGGTCTGATTCCCAGATGAAAACTGGAAGTTGATGATATGTAAATTTTGTGATGACATGTCGCCTGGATGAAAGCGTCTGCTAAATGACATTACAAAGTACATCTTTGCCAGTTTGTTTGTCAGAATCATGATTGTGTCTACATTTCTGTTTGTTTTATGTCAGTGTACTGATGGTTTTATGTCGGCTCTATGTACAGTTTTAATATATTTTTTTGTTTACTCATGTTCATCTTTTATTCTATAGAGTTGGTAGAGTCGGAATAAAAGTCTGTCTTTTATTCTAAGAGAGACAGAGCGATGCTAACAGATGCTAATACATCGTTGTTTTGCCTTAACTCACTTTTAATTTAACAATTGAAATCCAGCTGGTGCCAGAAAGTATTTAGAAGAAAATAAAAACTGCAGAAGGTCACGAAAGGACACGTTTCTGAATCTTGGTACGTGTCCTTAAAATGACATCAAGTGGGAAAAATGAAGCATGGCATTCATAGATTTCTTTCCCACAGAAACTCATTAACCAGAAATGACACAACTGATCAACAAGGTCCCCAAGACGAACAGTTTAAGACATTTTTCTGGAAAAAAATGTACATAAAATTCCCATTAGTCGCAGTGTGTAAGTACAGAAACAGTGCTGTCAGTATGCTAGTATGCTAATCTAGTCTTAGCAGTAGAAAGGTTCTGGAGAACTGCTCGTGCCTGCTTCCTCTTCTTCCCACAGGATCTGATTTATGAAAGAAAGAAGAGGACACAATCACACACACTCACAAAAGACGCACTGTTTCCTCTCTCGTTGCTAACACACCCACTATCTATTCAAATCCTCCATGATAGAGCGAAACCCAGAGACTGAAAACCTTCGTCACTTCCCACTCTCGCGTCTGTGGTAAATTGGGACCAAAACGTATTACCTTACACCCAGAGCCTCCAGTTGGGTTCAGTCAACTGTGTGTCATTTCTCTCAAAAACCATGGGTGAAAACACGGCGAACGCTTCGCAGAGACCGTTTATACCCTAGCGTTTATGCTTCTCGCTAGTAGTGAAACGAGGCAGTGGGGAAATAAAACCATTACCCTTTCACCCTTCCGTAAAAATAGCCAGGTCTGGAGCAGACAGCTGCAGCCGGGATGGAGTTCCACTCACATCTCTCCCGCAGCCTCTTCCTTCCAGCTACTTCAAACGTCTCAATTACCCTCGGAGTGATGGGAAATATGCTAATGCTAGCCCTATCGCTGGCCTGCTGGGAGCTCGCCGTAGTCTCGAGCTGGGTTTGTTCAGCGCCAGCTCGATAAATAGGTGCGAGCTCTTGCCTTCTGGCCCTGACTCCAGCGTGTGAAGAAAGAGATGAGTGCTCAGCACATATACAAGCTAATGTGTAACTTAATCACGTTAAGTGCCGGCGTTTGGCCTGCTCCGCATTAATGCGGGTCTCCTTAAACGCGCCGCCTTAGGAAAGAAAATAGCAAGACCTCGCATGATAATGCCGAGCGCCAAAGACGCACTATACACCACGTATCAGGTCACAAGCTCAACTCTTTTAGCCCTCACAATTATGTTCAAATGCTTCAGCGACTCAAAAAAGTATTACCGGATTATCTGTAATTAAACCAGAAATAATTACTTACTCTATGTAGAATGAATTTTGTGGGCCAGTTATGGGTAAAAGATGTTAGCGTACTTTATATTCAAGATCTACTAGATTATTCAACAGTACAGAGTATCTTTTGTAATGATTACAATTTTAATTAAATCTTATTTCGTAACCCTTGCATTCCATTTACTACTAATTTCAATGTTGTGCAAGGAATAGAGAAAGAATCAGAGATTCATAGACGAATACACCGGTGAATGCATGATTGAGCAAACAGTTGTGCTGAAAGACGAAGAGAAAGATTAGACATACATAGAGACTGATAAACAGAAGATAGAAATACATAGAGATAATGTAGTCATAGATAAACAGACATAAATAGAGCAATAGATAGATAGTCAGACATACAAAAAGATACCGTAGATAGATAGATGGATAGATAGATGGACGGATAGATAGATGGACAGATAGATAGATGGACAGATAGATAGATGGACAGATAGATAGATGGACAGATAGATGGAAAATAAACAGAAAGAGAAAAAAAACTGACAGACAGAGAGATTGGTAGAAAGTAGGTAGACAAAATAATTCACACACACAAAACAATTCAATCCATGCATTTAAGCCTTAATTGTAGATGAGCACAAATGATCACAGCTGAATTTTGGTTCTTTTCAATAGGACAATGGTTTTATTCTATTTATTCATAGACACTGCACCGGACTAAACAACTTAGTTTTTTCCTTTTTTTTTGGGTCGTTTTTCAATAATTCATATATTCTATAGTCCATAACACAAGCTGTAACAAATTCCAAAAGGATCGTCGTCACCCAGTCGTCGCTTAAATGCAAATCACAAACAGAAATTCGGCTTTAAGAATTAAGTCTTGTTGGTCCTAAAAAAAAAAAGATTCCAAAAAGTCAAAGCAAAAGAAGACTCGATGAAGACGAGACTCCAAAAAGTCTTTGAGCACATGCATTGCGTCAATCCGGTCCACAAAACAGGAAACAAACAAAGAAACCAAACAAAAAGATCATCTCCATAACATTGCAATTGCAGATCTAGAAAGGAAATGGTGAGACACCAAATGTATAGTCCAGGAAAATGAAGGGCAAAGAAGAAACAGTTTCACTACATCGAAGAACAGATTTACAGCACAGGTGCACTAGCAATACTCTCTCTTGTTTGTCTGTTTTCAGTTCCTTTTCTTTTCTTTTTTTTTTTACAACTCAAATACAGATATTATATATAAGTAACACCACTTGGGTTTTAAAAATATGCATTTGTGAAGATTCTATTCCCCCAGTCGCCCCTTTGATACAAAGCATATCTGTACAAAAAGAATCTTGTTGCATATGTCACATGGTAAAGCAAGAATGCAGGTGCAGGCATTGAGCAGGAGGGCAGTAGTGTGTGTGTACGTGTGTGTGTTTGTGTTTGTGTGTGTGCGCGCACGCGACATCTGACATCAGTAGAAAATCATACACTAATTTTGTTCAAATATCAGACAATACATTTTCAATCAAAATACATATTTTCATCAGAAAATTGGACATGTTGGGATTTCTGTTTCTGAGACTGATAAAAGCTTTCTTAAAAAGCTGTAGTGTTTTCAAATTAGCAGGAATTGTCTAAAGACTGTCTAAATAAGTGTGGATGAAAAGTTGCTGAAATTAATGACAAAATTGACAAAGAAAAAGATTTGCAAGTCAGCGATACAGAAAGGAAAAGAGAGGCTGTTAGAGATAGAGAAAGTGGAAAAACTAGAGAGAATTGATAGTGGGAAAAGAAGAAAAAGAGAAAGTTGGATAAAGAGGGGGGGTAAAGATTGACGGTCAAGAAAGAGGGATAACAAAAATGGGCAGTAGACAAAAAAATTATAGGAGAAAAAGGGACGGAGTGGAAGGTCATTGGAAGTAGAAGAAAGATAAAGAAAATATTAAGAGAATCGCAGGGGGAGTGAAAAACGTTATTTAAAGAAGGTAATGATAGAGAAGGGATGAAACAGAAGGGAGAGAGAGAGAGAGAGAGAGAGAGAGAGAGAGAGAGAGAGAGAGAGAGAGAGAGAGAGAGAAGGAATGAGGAGGCAGAATTAACAAAAAGTTAGAGATGGATAAAGATAGAGCACAGATTCAAAGAAAAAGAGACAGAAAAAAGTAAGAGCAAAAGAGAGGGAAAATCACAACAAAAAGAGAGATTCAGAAATTCAATCCAGCAAAAAAATAAAATAAAAAGTGATTTTTAAAAGGGCTTTGATGCAGATCACAAAAACATGCACATTATTGGATTTTTACCGAAGATACAAACACAATGTTTAATCTTGCAATTGTGAAGTACAAAACGGAATGACTAGTATCTGAGCTCAAGTCCAAACACATTCTGACAGTCTTCCAGATAATAGAACAAAAATGCACATCGTTCCACCAAATAAATCTCATTGGGCCGGTGAAAGTAACCACACAACCTGTGTGTGTCGGAACGCTCTCGTTCAGGATTTCCTAAGAGCCGTGGGCCGATACTATTGGTTTGGACAGGAAAAACACACACATTCTGACAGAAAGAGCCAATCCTTATTGCTCATGCCGAATTGGAAAAAGACAAAGACTTACGAATGGAAAACATGCAAGAGGACAATTTTAAACATACACACACCCAGCAGAGCCCATCTTTTCATCGTAGTATCAAAACAGTGTGACAGCTTGTAAAATCCCAACCTGCTGGTAAGCAACTCTTCATCTCATGGAACCGAAGACGACAAATTCAAAGACGCACAATACTGAAAAACTACAGAAGCAGTATTAACCACAATGGCCACTGTTTTCCTCTACGCGTTGAGTGAAAGCCTACAAGACCCAAGTGCGGGTCACATGACGCATGGGCCTAAAGGTGGAGCTGGCGTCCCGGATGAGACTCTGGGCTCTGGACGTCTGTTCAAACAAAATCAAACACAAAGGTCCAGCTACAGCCCATTCTGCTGCAATGCCTCTTCCTCCTCCTCCGCAAGGTGGCTTCCCGCTCCAGTGTCCGCCACACACATAAAAACGCGGTGGACAATTTATAATGCAGACACTCTAACAATGTTGCTTTGCAAAAAATCAGGCGTGCACGAGGAGTCTCCGCCCTCGGGTGAGGTCACAGGCGGGCTGGGAAGGCTGATGACTGCGGCAGTGATGTAGGACCGCTCGTCCGAGTTCAGGGGTAGCGTCTCCTCAAACTTGGCATTGAGACTGGAACGGCTGCATATAGAAAGAGCGAGAGAATGTAAGAGAAAGTGAGAGAGTGGGAGGGAAAAATAGTGAATGATGGAGTGATGAGTGAAAGCAAATAATTGGGAGTGGATTGAGAGTGAAACATCGAGAGATAGAATGAATGAGTGAGTGAGTGAGTGAGTGAGTGAATGAATAAATGGGTAAGAGTAGAGTTTGAGAGATGATGAATGAGTGATTAAGATTGAGAGAGTGATGATATAGAGGGAGTAATAGGAATTAAATGAGATTAATCAAGAAAAAAATATGATTGAGAGTGAAAGAGAGTTAGGAGTGAGGAATGAGTGAACGAGAGTAAGAGGGGGAAAGAGTGAATGACAGTATAGTTTGAGAGAACAATTGAGTGATTAAAAGTGAGAGAGTATGTATAAAAGTGAGTAGGAAAGTGTGGGTGTGAAATAGGGTGAATGAGAGTAAAAAGAAAGTAAACCACAAGAATGAGTAAGGGATTATTACAAACGAAAGGGTGGCAGAGAGAAAGAGTGAACGAGAGCGTAATTAATAATTAAATGAGAGAGATAATGTGATTAAGTGAGAGAGAATAGATGAGTTATCGAGCGTGAGAAAATCAGAATGAGTGAGTGTAAGATTGCGTAATAGTAAGAGAGAGAAAATGAGTAAATGAGAGAGAGCGAGTAATGATATAGGGTAAGATAAGAGTGAACATGATTAAGTTAGAATAAACGAGAAAGAGATTGACAGTGACAAAGGGGGAATGGATGAGATGTAGTAAGAGATGGAGTGAGCAAGGGCGAGTGAAATGTCAAGTTTGTAAGAGTGAGAATAAGAGAAGGTGAAATTGGGAGAAAAGTGGATGAGAAGAAGAAAAACAGTGTGGGTCAGAAAGAGAAAGAGAGAGAGAAACAACGAAAGGAAGCAAGGCAAAGTGAGTGAGAAACACATCCAGCTGATGGCAAAGTCGCTCAGCTGTTGGAGGAAATCATCAGAGATCCCAAAGAGCACTGGGACGGGGGAGGAAGTGTCACAACAGGAGCTTTACAAAATTCCAGCCGCATGAATCACAATGGGAACTGCTCCATATACCGGAATACACACACTCTGCAGAAGACATGCCTCCAACATAGAGACATACACATGTAGAGTATATGTAGAGGCTGCGCTCATATATACAACACGCCATCTCCGCCATGCATGAAGCTGCATGCTAACAAGGCACTGTGCATAATTTGAAGTAAACATGTTTATATGGGCAAATGACACAAGTTTGACACAGAAAATTAATCAACATATATTGTAAGTGGTATTTGTCTATTGCATGCATTAATCCGTTGCATTTAGAATTTTGTTATAGAAATAAATGCTTTAATGCAGTATTTTACTTTTCTCCTAAGACCTAAATGTACATTTTTGACCACATTACCTTTTCACTGCCACACAAAACCTTGTTGCCTGTCTGTTTGTGCTCTTTAAGGCTATATAATAACACATCATTTTAACTAAAGAAACTGGTGGCATCGGATGGACATGAGCATTGCGCAGGCACTAGTATTTATTTTCCAGGGCAGTTGATGGCGTGTCAGGGGCAGTTTTGAACCCTATCCAGTGTTCATACGGCTTCCATTATCTTCCGTTATCTCCAACTCCCTGGTTAGACACAGGCATTCTGCAGGCATCTCCACAAATGCATCCAACATCGGATGGGATGAATTTTGCACACCTACACTCACACCATCTCAGGTCGCTGACGGACATTCTTGCTCTGAAATAGCACTGACCTTAATTTCATCACAATGTGGACCACCAAGGTAATGTCTGCTCCCATCGTTTCCCACTAAATCTGGTTGTGTAGCCATCAGCGACATCGGCAATCTACAACCCAGGTGTTCTCAACATGGACTATCAGATCATCTTCTCAAGAGGACTGGTACCAGATCATCTTCTCAAGAGGACTGGTATCAGATCATCTTCCCGAGAGGACTGGTATAAGATCATCTTCTCGAGAGGACTGGTACCAGATTATCTTCTCAAGAGGACTGGTATAAGATCATCTTCTCAAGAAGACTGGCACAAAATCATCTACTCAAGAGGACTAAATCATTTTCTCAAGTGGACTAGTAATACTGAAAGGTTGTAGTTTTTTTTTCTGCAAACAGTTGTCTTTTACTTTATGCTTTAAAACAATCTATTTTTATGTTAATGCTTTTTTGCTTTCTAAGTAGACATAAAATTATCCAGTTTCTACCTGTTCTTTTGTCTGTTGTGTTTTTGAGAATTAATTTATAAACGTATATTATTTTTTTCACGTTTTAATTTTAAACACACAAAACCTATTACCAGATTTGAATGATGAAAATTGTATCGTTAAGTAAGGATGATTAAAACCTTATTGATTAAAAAATCTAGTGTTTCCATATATCTTTCATGGTACACATCTGCCTTTAGACAGCAGCCGGTGGTCTCACCTGTTGGTCAGTGGTCTCTCTCGAATGTGGATGGTGCTAAGCTCCTGAATGCTTCCCCTGCGCTCTCCCGACATGTTAGAATTAGGAACGTTGAAGCTCTTGCGCTTATTCCTGCGCGAACAGCAGGAGGAGAGTCCGTGTTGAGAAGAGGACATCGAGGAAGAGCGTGACATGGAAGGCTTGGCTATAGACACCTCCATGCAGCTAGTTTCGTAGGTTTGTTCATCCACAAACTCGTGATTCTGAGAAAACGAAAAAGCTTGAGTTATGAACACACTGCATTTACTGCATACATTTAGCTTGACACCACAAAATACATGAGTCTGATGTTTTTAACAAGTTTTGAGTTTGAGTCGCAGGAAAATCTCATGGTCGGTTCAGTTTTAATGCAATGTAAGACACTTTGGCTGAAAGAGTTTGCACAATGCACAAAGTTAAACATAAAATGTTGACATCGACCACAAACAACTACATTTACCACATTAAATCAACAAAGTAAAAATCTATTTGGAAAAATACAGCAAAACCTGTAAAATCCCTTTTATTTAAAACAAGTTACAAAATCAATACCTGATCATTACTTTAATGACAAAATACAGACAGGTACTCTCACACAGAAACTAAAGAACATGATGATGTGCAACATTAATGACAGACAGAGGACAATGGCACAGGTGATGACTTAAATACACAGACAGTTGAGGAACAGCTGGCAACAATCAAACTGATTATTACAAGACAAAGACAAAATGTACCAGTCCATGAACGTAACAAACCTAACGTTTATTAACTTTTTAAATGTAACATTTTTAATCATTTGAGGATGGAAAACTATTTTAACCAGATAAATGTATTATTAGAATTCAAAAATATTGTAAATTCTCAAGTTATTACTCAAAAATTTTTACTCTGTTTCAATTACATATTTAAAAAAATGAGTTAAATATTAAATATTTATTAAAACCCAATATTGTGGTTTTTGTTAAACAATAGTGTTAAATATTAAACAATATTAAAACCCAAAATGTGTAGAATCGCACTAAGAGGGAAAAAATGCAATTAAGTTAAACGTCACAAAGAATTTAATGCACTTACAGTAATGCAAAATAATAAGTTTTTCCCCAGTTAACCATTGATTAATTTGCCCTTCATTTCATGAGACTTTAATACTTTGTTAAACTTTTGTCATCTATAAATCCATGATAGATTCATTCTGGCTATTAAAGTAGTGTCAGAAAGTACCCGGTACTAACAAATCACAATCTTACCGTGGTTTTCTCCAGGCAGTGCAGAAGATGGTGGTGCTGGGACTCAAACGTGGGGTTGGCCTTACACACCAGCGCTTGTCCAGCTTCTTTTGATGCCTGATAGAGAGTAAAAAAAAACACACAAAAAAAAAACTGGCATCTTATCTACCAATCAGAGCTCAACAGCATCGACAACAAAGCCAGGACTGTCACAACAGCCAAGAACATTCCGAGGAAGATTCGGCTCATTGTGACAACCATAGGCTCCATGTCGTTATGCGCCATGTTCTTTTGACATTGTGACCTCAGAGAAGGGTTCTCGTTTCAGAAACAGCAGACAGAGTGAGAAAATTAAGCGCATTGTTGCTTCCAATAGGAGTCAAATGATGGGTCAAGAAGTGTCTGGTCTATGTGTCTGAACCGAGAGACCCACCATAGTCTCCGTTAATTTACAACTGAGTGATTGACGTGACGCAGAGACGACTCGCTTCCTGAGCGGCCAGACAGGTCCAGGCGCCATAGAGCCACGGTCTCTGCATCACATCAAGCCCGTCGCTGCTTAGATACTGGCCAATCAAAGACATGCAGCTCAGACAGGCTCATTCCTCTATATCACGGGTCGGGAACCTATGTCACGCGAGTCATATATGGCTCTTTTGGTGGCTGCGTATGGCTCTAAGACAAAGCTTTAAAAATACATAAATGTAAAACGTTCTGCGGGCGTTGGAGCCAATCACAGCTGTCCTCCGGACAACACCATGTTTCTATTGGATAATGCTTAACGTTGTCGACTTCCCTGCCCTTCTGTTTAATATTCAGTAGTTCGCTAGCGAAAGCGGAAACCCCCAAGACAATGGCTATTTAACCGAATGAAGTAATTTTCCTTTGTAGAGTGAGAGCAGCTTCTGTATGGAATCAGGTTTTAAAAATATCAAATGTAAATTAATAAAAACGAAAAGAATTCCAAGCGTTTTTGTTTAGTTTTTTTACGCTTACATTCTCAACTATTCTCAACTTTTTCCCGTTGCGTTTCAGATAGTGTAGCAGCGTGCGCGCGCGGTGCCTGCGTACAAACAGCAGGGTTTGCGTGTTAGCGTGTGTTGGTGAGAGTGACGTTTGCTAGACGTATTTCTTTTGCAGTTGTTTTACAAGCCGCGTGTTGTGTGGGATGAGTCCAGCGATCGCTTAATGTGGGGTAGAAGTAAAAACTCGATGCCCTCCTGATATTTAATTTCTTTTATTTGTGTTGGATTTATTGGATACATATATTTGTGTATGTCTGAGTTTATTTTAAGCTAAACTTTAATTTTTGTTAAGGCTTTAATGTGCGACAGAAGAATAGTACTAAATAATGCCAGTGCGGAGATCCTGAAACAACCGCTGGATGTGCGCACCGTGTTTCTGGTCTTCACGTTTGATTTTGTCAGAATTAAAAGTTGAAAACAAGCCACACAAGTATTAAGACATTTTACATATAATAACAGAATATCAAACGTAGTTATCAAAACGAGTTGAATGACTTGTTGTCCTGCATTTATTGGTTTTACAAATATGCATATATTTGTATTTAGTTATAAACAGGTATGGCTCTTTTGGATTTCATTTTTACCAATATGCCGTGTTTATGGCTCTCTCAGCCAAAAAGGTTCCCGACCCCTGCTCTATATGATGCATTCTGATGATGTCATGGAGAGAGAAAGCACAGACGAGATTCAACAGCAGTGGAAAAAGAACACATGTTAAAAATGGATGGAGCACAAGTAAGGAGTAGTAGTTTTGGAACAGCAAGTGGACGAGGAACAGAAGGGATTAACCAGATGTAAATTAGTTGAAAAATGATAAAACAGTAAAAAACTGGGGGCCCCGTTGGTGCTGGAGCGAATGCGCGCGGCCCCCGCAAGGCCAAGCCGCATGCTTTGCACTGCCATTGGACACGAGGTCACACAATTATTGTCTTATGACCAGCAACCGAGGAAGAGGAGTCACAGACACCAGGACTAGCTGAGAAAGATTGAGAGAATGAAAGAGAGAGAGAAAAGAAAGTACATAAGAATTATAGCAAGTTAGAGAGAATATAAAGGAGAGAGGACAGTAAGGATAAAGGATAATAACAGAGATTAGAGTTAAAGAGTGGAAGAGTGAGAGAAAAAGAGAGAATAATGTAATAATCATAGCAACAGAGAGAAAGAGAAAAGAATGAGAGGGAAGAATATGATTTGGAGTGCGAGAGAGTGAAAGAAAGAGAAGGAAGAGCAAAAAATGAAACATAAAGAGACAGAAAATTCCTCCAAGGAAGCGAGAGAAAGAAAGATAGAGAGATAGAATAAGAGCGAGGGAGAGCGAAAGAACAGTCTAAAATAATTAATAAGTAAAGAGATGGAAATACTGAAATGGAAAAAAAGAAAGAAAAAGAAAAAAATAGATGTGAAGAAAAAAAAAGCAATGAAAATTAATATTTAGAATTAGAACGAGAGCTAAAAAATGTCTCATTTTTTAGAGATTTAAGGACACAAACAAGAAAACATAGCTAGAAAAAGACCAGAAAGGGCCAAAAAGAGAGGAGGAAAGAGAAATAAGAGGAAACAAACAAAGAGAGAGATACACCACTGAAAGCATTGAATGGGCACAGCCCTGTTGGACCCCCGGCCCCCTGGTGGAGAAAAGGTGCAAGGTCAGGGGGGAAAGGGGTCCACATGCATCAGCATCAGCCCGTCATGTCACGTTCCATAGAGAGAGACTCCGGCGACTTGATTTCCAAGGTTACCTCCTCCTCCGCGTCCACCAGCATCCCATTGCGTTTGTACTGCAAATAAGCGTTAGCGCCGCCGCTCTTCGCCGCACGAATTCTAGCAAGCCTGGTTTTCTGTTCAGTGGACAAACACACGGTGTGTTTAGCTAGACTCTTCCTCCTCCTCTCCTCATCAGTGTGTATGCTTCAGGGTAATGCTTTAATGCCTCCTAATATTCCACATCCATATTTTGCACGAGTTTTTTTTTATAAAAAAACTCCCAATATATAAATAATTAATTCTATATTTAATTGTCATGTTAATAATTCTAGAATTGTTTAAAAATGTGTACGTATATGTAAATACATATTAAAATAATATGTATAGTATAATGCTAGTAAAATCTAACTTATTCAATGGCGATATCTATCTATCTATCTATCTATCTATCTATCTATCTATCTATCTATCTATCTATCTATCTATCTATCTATCTATCTATCTATCTGTCTGTACGTATATGTCTGTCTGTCTGTCTGTCTGTCTGTCTGTTTGTCTGTCTATATAGATAGATAGATAGTTAGTTAGATAGACGGACAGATAGAAAGATTCCTCTTAAATACTTAAAGTAAATTAAATTATAAACTGTGTTTATAAAAATACTGTATACATACTGTGTATACATTCTTTTTTTTTGTTAAAAAAAAAAAAAGTAAATCCTATTCACTAACCTAACCTTTGTTTTTCGTAGCGTTGGAGAAGGTTATTCTGTGGTGACTGGTTGGCTGGGTTAGTGTCTCCCATGGGTGAGAGCCGCAGTTAAATTAGAGCCTCTGATGTAACGCCATGTATAATGTGATGTCACTACGAGCACATACTGCGATCAGGCCCGAAGGAGAACGCCACATCTGCTTTTCCCACAGCGCAATATTCCCATTATCCTCCTCCTGCAGCGTCACCCTGCTGATTTACAGCAACGCCGTCTCAAGTCACTCATAAAAAATGTCACCCGTAATGACAATTTCTACAATAAATTAAGTGTAAATAGCCAAGAAGCGGCGTAGATGATGTCCTCTGCACCAGGATGGACCAAACAAATCACCAGTGTTTTTTTTTTTAATAAACAAGAAAGACGTCAACTTTAATGCAGCGAGAGGGCGACGTGTCTGATAATCACAACAGCTGATGCGCAGATGGGCCGTAAAACAAACCTAATTGGCAGATCGATCAGCTTAATTACGGTTTCAGTAATAATGACATCATTTCTTATTCAATTATCCTCAAGTGAAGAATTTGAATATGCAAATTCAGCCATCTCGGATTGGTGCATTTCAATGATACATAATAACTCATCAGAACATTGCTCTTTGTCACACGCTTTTGCCTAATGTTTTTGCAACTTTTGCAGGGCGTATTTGGGGCCACAAGCTCTTTTTTTTCCCCAAAACATATTTCTTAAAAAAAAAAAAATCTGAGAGAAACGGGACAAGAGATTTGGACATGCACTGGAAATGGCAGTTCCACTGAGACCTGCAGTTAATATTGCGCACACACACACAGCGTGCAGACATCTGGGTCACACACACTTTGTGCCAGAGTTGTTATAAAACACTTTCCCAGCATCGTTTCGGCTTGTGATTACAACGCACTTTTGGCCACAAACAGACCTGATGCAGCACATTTACATCAGTGGCTGACTCCGTGAGGAGACAGGGGACCATGGACCAAGAGCGGGGACGGGAAGGGTGATTCGGGTACCTTTTGGGCACGGCGCTTCTCCGCACGCTGGCTCTGATGATAGATGCGACTGAAGTTGGACACGATGACAGGTACGGGAAGAGCGATCACCAACACTCCACTCAGAGAGCAAATAGAGCCGAAAATCTTCCCCATGATGGTCTTAGGAACCATGTCTCCATATCTGCGACACACAGATAAACGTACATCTTTACGTTGCTGCAATAAATGAAAACAAGCAACAACAATGGAATCAATATTGGAATTAAATGACAAACTATTATTCAATTATTTTTTTTTATATTAATCATATCAACAATACATACAATGTCAAAATACATTAACAAAAAGTTTATAGCTGATTTTCAAGGGGATAATGTTAACAGGAAAGCACATTTGAGTTTCAAGTTGTGATTTTCATTCTCTGAAAATTGTGAGGTCACTAGGGGGCACTAGAGAACCATAAAGTGAGGGGCAATCGTTTTCTAATTTAGTGTTAAAAGCTTACTTTTGCTCTTTGTCTGCTGTGGCCACAGGCTGTGTTCTATCTAAAGTCCTACAACCCGCAAACTTTTAACTTGCTGGCAAAAATCCATTTTTGAAGGATCTGTATGTTTTTGATATTACCAGATTAGTCTTTCCAGCTCTTTACTGTTCACATTGTTTTTAATAAAACGACTATACTTATAGTGAGAACTGACACTCAAACATTCACTAATGTGGTCTTAAAATACCAACACAGCTGTAATGCCACAGACACACCTTTCTACTGTTTTTGGATTCATTTGTTTTTCTCTCAGGCCAACTATTTTTAACAAACGTAATTAAACAAACAAATTTGATATAATTTTCATAATAAGAAAACGTGTAATTTACAGAACATATCCTAAAATCTTAACGTATTAACTAAATATAATTAATTAAGCCACTTTTTTTTTAATTACGTAAGCTACAGGGTAGACGCACACAAGCCACGCCCACAACTCAAATTCTTGCAACATTGTAACATCCTTCGTGTGTCAGAAATTCACACCACACTGTATCACTGCACACTGTCATCGAGTCATCACAACGTTTGTCTCAACAAGAGCTTTTATATTTTAAGCAGAAATTACAGAATGGAAGCCTGACGCTAAAGCACAGCAGTTTAACATTTAGGAACGTTTGATCTACTGTATCTCAAAAATGATAACTAATCTTTCCACAGTGTTGTTACCTTTGGTAAATATGACCCGGCTCGTGACCACGGTAAATCCACAAATCAGTAACAGAACCACTCTACACTCAGAAAACTTTCAAAGTTTTTTTTACAATGCCAGACACTTTATTGGAATGGAAACAATTAAAATGAGCCCCAAACAAAGGTGTCTTTCTGAGAGCGCCGTCTTCCTGAGAGGCCTGCGTGCTCTAAGAGCAGGATCTAATTGAATTACGACGATGAGAACTGGAGCTCAAGGGGCCCGATGCGACAAAGCCTCGAAAGACTGAGCCGTAATTATGGACGGCAGCGAGTCGACTTCTCCAATTAAACGCCTGTAATTAAATGTGCCAGAGAGACGAGACCAGCAAAGAGTTAAGAAGCTCTTGTTTTGTACTATGGTCTGTGCTTGACACTGTCATCGGCACTGACCTCGTCATACAGAGCCTTGACAAATACCCATATTAATGGTGGCGTGAGCTGCGGAGGCATTGTGACTGATCAATAGAGCTTTGTGATCTCCTGCATAGCTGGACAATAGACTCATTATAAGACACCAATAAAATCCCTTGTAGGCAATTACACCCATAATTAGATTTGTGTACATGATGAATATGATGGCCACTAGCGGCTAATCCAAATCCAAATCCGAGCGCTAAGCCGCTATCTCCAGAGCACACTGGGAATCTGGAAGCCCGGTTTGAACGTAATAAAAGACATTGACCTTGTAGCGTGTCAGCCAGGTGTGTGAAGGACTGTAAATCCTTCTCCGCATTTGTCATTTCCCCGCTGCTTGCTGTCCGCGCTTCATGCGAACGACGGCGAACCTATTAACCTAGCTGACCTAAACTGCTCTCACACAGACACCGAGCACATTAACGCCGTTCCAGGATGTGGTTTGGCATGAAAGGCCAATAATCATAGTTATACACAGATATGACAGGCAATAAGTGTGTGAGCGTGGTACAAATGTGCTTATTAGAAAAGAAACCGTGACATTGACAACGAGTATTGCTTTGGATTGCTACGCTATCTTAGCATAATTTCAAATGCGTAATGAAACTAACAATAATTCTAACATTTACAAAATCTAGAAGACAAGGCTAATCACTTCACAAGGCCACCAAATCAAAGCACAAACAGTAAAACTTGCATTTAGAAATGGCTATTTACATTAAAGATCGTGATAACCTTCTGTATGTCAGAAGAAACTATTAGGTAATGATAAAATAAATAATTTATTTGTATATTTTATTATATTTATTAATAAGTATGAGAGTTTCCTACATACTGGATATATATATATATATATATATATATATATGTCATATATACTGTATGCTGTATGCACATGCATACACACAAGATTTAATTTAAAATGATCTATGAATGAAAAATCACCATTTACACTCAAATTGTCATTCTGTAATTATTAGACTGCATTTAAAACACTTGGAGCAAAAGAGACAGCGTAAAGTTGAGGAGCGCATTAAAACACTATCATGTCTCCGGACTGGACAATGAAAAGAACAGTGCTCTATTTTTCCTCCAGGAATTTTATGCGAGTGCGTATTCGCGCTCCACAGCTCCGGCTTGGGGAAATGAGAAGAGAAGGGTGGATGGACAGAGAGAGACAGTGAGATTAAAAAAACACAGCGCTGACTGACTTAATAACTTTTGCTTCATGAAGCTCCGGACTGATTGGAGATGAAATACGAATGCGGGGCTCATTAGAATACTGAGAGTTAATGACATGAGCGTTCTATTTAACTGAGGCAGCCTCAGCTCTCGCTCATGACATGGAAAGCACTGCACTTCTACTTCATCGTCCTTTTCATTGCCGTCTTTTTATTACTAATGACTAGAACAATAAGCAATAAAATGTTTAGAAAAACTCATAAAACGCATGCTCTTTATGAACCAAAATATACCATCTACACAAGCATAATCTATCTATCTATCTATCTATCTATCTATCTATCTATCTATCTATCTATCTATCTATCTATCTATCTATCCATCCATCCATCCATCCATCCATCCATCCATCCATCCATCCATCCATCCATCCATCCATCCATCCATCCATCCATCCATCCTCCGATTCACTTTATGCTATTCCTTAAAACAGTAGTATGTCTTTGCTATACTTTTTTTTTTTTTTTTACTTTTTCTTGTATTCTATTCTATATGAATTATCAAATTTCCATTGTCACAACGAGAATTGTGCTGTTAAAGCATGTAACATTATATAACAAATGTCATGCTTTCATCCAAGTCTTTGTTGAATTGCCTCATTTATAAGAGCACTTAAACAACCTGCACGTATTTTCATCACACATATAAACTCATGAGAATCACAGTTCTCCAGACCTCAAAAAGAGCCGAGCTGTAGGTGAAGTTTCAAAACCGAGGGCATCATGAAAGGCCTGTTGAATGCTTTATGTTCCAGCTTCACACGAGACCCTCCCCTCCTTCATCAATAATTCTGTCTATGATTTCCTCATCCCTCCCATCAATGCTCAACATTCTGCCTCATCCCATATCACTTTCCTACCTATTATTTGCTGATGGACTTTACTCACCAGAAAGAACATTGCACAATGTTTCTTCCTTGTTTAGTTATTCATTTTTTTTGTTTAAGGCATTTTTTGACTCATGGCAAAGAACCAAGTGACGTGCAATTTCACTCCTAGACACACGGTGGCGATTTACAATCTTCCATTTTGTTGTCTTTCACGTATTTATTATTTTGTCCCACTCGTTTATTCAAACAACTATATTGTGACCATTTATTCTTCAAACCTGTTTTTAGCTTGAGCCTCAACAGACCAAATGTGATCCTAATTTCACACTCTTTGTTTTCTGGCAATAAGCAGAGTGACGTGCCATTGGACTCCCTGACACAAGGTGGCGAGATTTTACACATGGATACCCTAGCGGAATTAAGAGAAATTCATTGTTTAACCCATAACTACTACAAAACATTGTTCTTGAAGTTTTTCCTGGTTATTTGCCTCACTAGATCATTTGTCAGGCTCTTTGACATCCAAACGACCCTATTGTCACCTTTTATTCCTCAAACCTGGTTAGAGATGGAGTCTCAGCGGCTTGAGCAAATAGAGGCCTAATTTTCCCGGTGTGAACACTTCTTTAGATTCGTATCAGATAAGTCCCCCTCAAGGGCAGACGGACGCATGGCACTCAACTCGGTCTAGATCTGAGTCCTTGACCTGATACTGAGAGATGTTCTGCTGGAATTCCAACACAAATTTTCGTGGAGGGATAAAAGTGAAAGAGGAGATGATAAGAGTCTTTTATCTTTTCTTATAAACCCTCCGAATAGTCTCCTACTCCACTGACTCGCAGCAGATCAATCAGAGATAAAGCTCTGAGCTCACGTTTGTGTCAGTGAAGAAGCAGACTGAGAGTAAAGCTTAAGGTGTTCAAGTCCTAGAGAAAAACACACTAAATGATCATAACATGGAAAGATCAGCCATGCTTACACATGACAGCTCTGCGGTGTCATTCATTTCACAGCATGAGATGTAAGGAGATAAACTACTGGAGAGCGGAGCAAGGTCACTACTGATAGTGAAAGCAAGGGATGCTGGGAAGTGTGACTTTGAATGAGAGAAAAGTGAATGAGCTATTACGGGACAACATGATATAATCATAACCCAATCAATTAGTGCAATTTCATTCCGCCGCCGCAGCCTCTTACAGTAGATGATTGATTGCAGTGTGGTCAATATGCTAATCAGTGCTGATAACAGAATATTTACCTTTTAATTTAAAACTGAGCTTTCAAAAAAAACCTATTGCATTTTCTTTTGGATCAATCAGTGGTGATTAGCACTTGCCACATTGAAGGTTGCAGGTTTGAATCCTTGGAACGTGTGAAGCTACATGAAAATAAAAGCTATACTTTATGGTATTTGTTTCTTTCTATTTATTTCAAATTTTCTCATAAAAAATTACAAAAATGTAACAACATAAACAAACAAATATTTGAATGGTTAGTATTAAAGTTATTTTTACAAATTAATATTACTCATTTAGTGCAAAGAACAATTGTGTTATTTAAAAAAAAAACATTGTGCTTGCCACTAGTATTGAAAAAATATGTTATTAAATATATATATGTATAAATATATATGTAAGTATATATATATATATATTATATAGTAACAAAGTACTCTACTAGCGCAAAGTAATTTTTTGCTGCTACACGCGTCACAAAAATTGCTTTAAAATGAAACGTTAACACTAGGATTATTAGCACTTGATGTACCAATTCTCATTATCTGAAGCGGAAAAACATTTTCTGGTCATAATTGTAGCTTTAGCTGTTTGTTTCTGTGATTAGAATTATGTCCCAAAGACATCCTAATGTTTAAAGGTTTTTTCCCTGCTCTGCGTCCAACAGCATGTGCGTTCTGACTAAGTGTTAATCAGCATAATTATGACCACATAACTGTTATTATGCGGCATTGCTAATGACCAACACCGCAAAACCGAGGGAGCTTCTCAAAGACGACAACAAGAAAAAAAACAACAACAAGAAAAACATACTGTAAGCTTTTTCCCAATGGTACAGATGGTCAGTAGGTAATCGACTTTATTAGTAAAACGCAAATGATTGTCCCTAAATGATCCAGCCTTACTTATACTTCTCATCTGAATAGCAAATGGTGGAAAAACACAAGGTGAAATGTTTAATTCCTTTTGAACATCTTCTTACTGTAGTACGCAAAACATATTTCTAAAAGAACTTTAAGGGCGTTTGATATTAAAATGCACAGATTATGATCCTAACCGGGCACACAAACTTCATGATGGTTCAGGTGAGGTAATGAGAAGCTCTAATGATCTGAGGAAATCTCTAGGAGAAACTAGCGTCCACATAAAGACGAGGCGACATTAGCGGCGCTAAGTACCTGTGTCAGGTGGCCACGTGAAAGAGAGAATGTGTGCGAGTACATTAACATGTGTCCACCGACATGCCACAATTAATGTTGTAGAACCACTACAGTTACGCTTCACTGATGTGAAACATTATTCTCCCTCACACACACACACACACACACACACACACACACATTCTGAGGCCATCCTTCCTCGCACGTCCTTTAGAATGTGTCATCTTGCGTCTATAATCGGTCATGTGCTCCATCCATCTTTATTCTTCACAGATCTTTGGTTTGTCACGACAGAGGCAACACGGCGAAGTAAGAAGCTCTTTCCGTTTTTTCACTTCGTTGCTTTAGCCTCTGTCAAGATGTAGTGTGACTGAATACATCGTAATACAATGAAAGTGATTAAATGTTTACCTTAAAAATTTTAATGGAGTACTGTTGTTATTTGGGTACTTTAACATAAGTGTTTTTAACTACTGTAAAACATTCTGCAGTTACATTGTGTATTCGAATTTAACAATTATAGCTTTCATTAAATATGATTTAAAATATGAATTAAAGTGCTTTTCTTGGTGCTTTTATTCTATCACATATTTTGCTGTATTGTATTTTTGTAGCTCCCGTCGCACAGCAGCAACACTATTGCATCTAAATTTGCTTTGGTGTTTTTATTTTTATTACGAAATTTATTCATGCATTTGAAATCTGCTCATCTAAAACTTACAGATTTTCGGATTTTAAAAAATACCTTTAAAGCAAATATTACACTTTTCAGTCAAAGTAAATAGAAAAGTAATGAATTTACAAAATGTTAGTACGTAATTAGTAATCGTTTACTAACGTGTTTACACCTCATGAAGAAAAAGCTTGCTTCTGTGAATTGGACGCAAAACTGACACAATAATAAGCGGTGGATGAAGAAAAGGCAGACAGAACTGTGATTTCATTTACTTCAGTGCATTTACACTAGGATTTTTCTCATATTCAGAAATGACTCATTACTAAAACAAGGCCGAGATCATCCTATAGATGATATAGGGAGACGCCTGAGGGCCCCCGCAGGAAGTCCACACAAATCGAGCGGATGAGAGGTCGCATGCGCTTCCTGTTTCAGATTCACCAACATGCAGATGCGCTGCGGAAGGTTGATCTAATCCAGATTTGACTCGGTTCCATTGATTGTACTTGACGTCCTTGAGGAAAAGGCATTCACAGACACACTCCAACTGTAAGCAAACAATTGTCAAACGGGAAGCGTATTGCCCTCTCTTTTTGCTCGGAGCGAAAAACACACAAAATCACACTAAATTATTCACACGCACCATATATATATTCATAGCCAAGCTCCAGGTTTTCTACTTCGTTCCACCTACAGACACAAGCACAGAGGACAATTAGTCAACCTGGCCCTTGGCGAGACAGATGCGGATGCCATATTTCTCTCTAATCCAGTAATAGTGTCTCCACTGGGTTTCAATAGTGTGTGTGTGTGTGTGTGTGTGTGTGTGTGTGTGTGTGTGTGTGTGTTTACACTGATGATGCATGAATGATTCAGAAGATTCATTAGCCAATTTTGTCTTCTGGAGAATCCAGCCTTTTGGGGCACACTATTCAAATATGACTCTTCTTTGGAGATGTACCGGAATCATCCAGTAAAAATTCGAATCTTAGCCATAAAAGCCAGATCATCCTTACACCATGAAGAAAGACTTTGACAGATCAACCGGCCTTGTTACCTCTGAAAAAGGGTCTCTGGTAGAGCCACTATAATTCAAGGAATAAAAAACGAGCGGGAAAACTGAGCCAAGGATGGAGGGGGATGAAAGAGGGACGTTCTATAAATAGCCCACCTAGGCTGCTTCACTCATCCGTCTGCTTTTTAACTTGTCATCCACCAAATTGGTGCTGGGGGCCTTGCCATTCGTCTCTTTTTGGAAAAGGGTTAAGGTGAGGTGGTAGAAGAGCCATACCCTCAGCAACCACAGCGGCCATCATTCGCACGCTGATCCATCACTTTGTCAGATTCCCAATCCAGACACTGACACAATGGACATGCACTTCCTATCTGAGTCAGGCAGAATCTTAATCCATTTACCCTAATGCAGAATGTCTGTCCAAAATTGCCTTTCATATCCAAGAAAGCATCTGGTCATTTTGGTTTCCAGGAACCAGCTTGTACTTGTAGACTGAAACAAAATTTCTCATAGGAAAAAAGAAAATCTTCATAACTCTTTCTTTACACACATAATGATAGTTTGTATGTATTTGTAAATAAAAAATGATGATAAAACATCAAAAACCAACTAGGGTGCTAGTAAAGCAGGTTTATTAAAACATGTATGCGTGTCACTATCGGCCAGTGGTGTAAAGTACTTGAGTAAATGGACTTTGCTGCTTGTTAAGTATTTTTTTATCATAAATATAAACAGCTGTTACTCTGTATTTAACTACATTTTTGAGTGAGTATTTGTATTCTTTAATCCACTACATTTGAATGGACGCTTACGTTACTCGTTACATGGTGATTGTGCGCGACAAGTTGGCATCTTTTTCTCGCACGATTAATTTCTTGGGCGAACGAGGCGATATTGCCATCAGCACTGTGCTGATCCTACTGGATGCTATTGATAACGTGAACGTGAATTAGCGGTTGCACCTATTTACACATTTGAGCTTTACTGTGACCTTTTGTTGTTGTTTTATTTTTGTTGTTCTGAGATTTTGAAACATTGAGATTGCATTTCATTTCTATATTGGGTAATAAAGGTTCTTGTTTTGCACAGTTCACTTTTTGTGTGTTTTTTTGTGCCTAAATTCAGTAACAAATTGAGTACTTTACTGCTTTTACTCAAGTCTTCTTGAAATTGGTGACTTGTAACTTGTAACTTGTTTTACTTAAGTATGGTTTTCAGGGACTCTTAGGTATCGGCTGACAAATGCTCGGTGGTGAGCCGAATACAGTCAGACAATCAGACTCCCGTCGAGTCCTTAATCACATTCATTGGTGAGGAATAGTATTAAAATGTGGGTAACATCTCACACCTGAAATGCTCCCCAACAGATCCAGATTACCCATGATACGTTACTCCAACTGGAATGTGCATTAAAAAGGCTTAAATAAAACAAGCAAATCACTGCACATCAAACGGCAGCAGTCAGAATCAAAGTCGCTCTTCTTTTGAGCAGCTGATTTGGTGAAGTGAAAACAACATCGACTGCTGTGAACAGACCTTCAGATGTTCTTTGATCCACTGCGCTCCATGTTCGGAGAAGTGCGCTGCTTTGACAAACGGAGCTTGATTGTTCGTGTCGGCTTGCAGAAATGTGTGTTTTAGAGTGGATTGAAGTGTTCCTGTCTCTGTGTGTGTGTGTGTGTGTGTGTGTGTGTGTGTGTGTTTTAATGATGAAAGAAATCACTAAGTACATCCTTACTGTCTATGAAGCACCACTAGGGTGCGCTCACGCACATTGCAGCTCCTGTGATGGTGGAGCCGAAACAAAACTGGACTAGCCTGAAACAAAATCTAATCCCAAAAGCAATCTGATCACTGACAACTATCCAAAACCCTCTCCCTCCATTCCGCCATCTGCTCTCGGCCAGCAGGGGGCATGACACAGGCAGAAGAAACGATTTGATAGCTGGTAATTTATTCTCTTTTATATCAAATTCTTGACAACAGATGTAGATTAATGAGGGTGGTGTTAAGACAGGTTGCGCACAGTCGATCGACGACACAGCTGCTATGAATACAAATCGTTTGGATGGAGAAAGAGACGATTTAAAAGTCACATTTACCAGACAGTGAAATGTAGCACTTGAAATATCACACACAAAGTACAAAATCAAAACAAAAATACAGTGCGAAAAAGTGGAAATTGTTTTTTTGGGAATGTATTCTTAAAGTTGATTATTAAAAGATAAAGTGCCTAAGTTCTGCAATTTATAAATCACAAGTTATGTTGCCCAAAACACTGATGCAGTATTTGCATAACCTTTGATATTGTGATTCATATTGACATTTCTAAAGAATAATAAAATAAAAATTATGTTCTTAAAGGTCGAATCTGTAAACCAGATTCTGGGTTCAACCTAAAAATAGCTAAATGGTAAATTAATTATCGTAAATTAGTTTTTTATGTAGAGGAAAGGGCCACAACAGACAAAATATAAAACAAAAGCACAGAACTTTATGGGCATATTTTCATGCTCACATAAAAAATGCTATATTTTCAGAAAATAAGATTAATTTTTTATTATTATGATATACAAACAATAACACATATTCTATATAAAACATATTTATAAAACTTTCTTTACATTATTTTAGACAGCACAAACAACTCTGACACTCAGACAAATTATGCATGCGTTAGAAAGACAAATCAAAATAAATCATCCTGCTCTGGGCGCTTTCTGACTCTCTGTCTCTCTGCCCGACTCAGGCTTTTGTCAATATATCCTTGACACATCCAACACGTCTCTTCACTTTCATGGCCTAAAAATCCTTAAAAATAGACTCTGCTTCTCTACTTGCAAGGCCCTCGGTGGGTTTACAGAAGTCCGCTATTAATCAAGAATGTCCTCTGGTCTTTTTTTTCCTATACCATACTCAAAGACACACACACACACACACACACACACACACACACACACACACACACACACCTTAAGACCAGTTTCTAAAAAAAAAAACCTTTACGGTAGTATTTTTTTTAAGAATGGAAACAGAGAAAGCAAAGCATGAGACAGAGAGAGTGATTAAATAGTATGAATAGTGTGACAAACAGTCATGTGGTAGAGTTATTGACAAAAAATAAGAGAGAGTGATTGGGAAAATATGTCTAAAAATGATTGAGAGAGCAGGAGAGTGAGAAAGAGAATGATTGTGTCTGTGAGGTTGAGAAAAAGAGTGAGAAAACGTGTGTGTGCGTGTGTGTGTTTAAAAACGAGAGAAAGTGATTGATAATGCGCGAGGGTTAGAATCAGAAGGCAAGTGATTGAGAGAGCATGAGAGTTAGAGAGAGACTAAAGGAGAGTGAGAAAGTGACTGAGAGAGTGATTGTTAGAGTAAGAAAGAGACGGGTGATTGTGAGAACAAGTGTGAGAAAATAAGTGATTATGAGAGCAGGGAAATGAGAGAGTGATAGAGAGAGCGTGTAAAAGAATAAAAGAGGGCGATTGATAGAGTGTAAGAGTGCGAAAGAGATTGACACAAAAAGATTATGGTTGAGAGAGTGATTGAGTGTGTGTGTGTGTGTGTGTGTGTGTGTGTGTGAGAGAGAGAGAGAGAGAGAGAGAGAGAGAGAGAGAGAGAGAGAAAGAGAGAAAGAGGAAGACACAAAAAACAAGTAAAGGTCGAAGACAGAATGTAAAATATACTGAAGATCCAAGGCAACGTTACATTACACACACACACACACACCACACACACACATCTCTGCATGTCTGACTAACAGGTTGTCTCATTAAGGCCGTTATAAATGTCTCTGCATCGCTCTCTCTCTCTCTCAGTCATCACTCAGCAGGGTGCACACTTTGGAGGTGTGATGCACAGATGGAAGGGTGTAAATAAGAAAGGGTGTGTACACACACGGAGACACAAAACGACACGTCCGCCAAAAATAGGCTAGAAGGTGACACAGCGAGAGAAAAACGACAGAGTTTCAGCCTCACGCATGCGTGCGGCTAAAAATAGGCAACGCATTTCTTTTCTAGCTCTTTTTCTGTCTTATTGCCCCCCTGGGTATGTGCAGCAGTGTCTGTAACAGTGATGAAGCAGCAGGTGTGTGTGTGTGTGTGTGTGTGTCTCAGGTTTTGTACCTGTGGAAGAGTAATAACAGGTGTGTGTGTGTGTGTGTGTGTAAGCGACAGCTTGCTCTGTTACAGAACCGCAGGTGGAGCGCAGAGGTTGTCCTCCGTGCCGGCGCGTCCTGCTGAGTGTGTGCCTGTGAGTTTACACCAGCAACCTAGTTACGCCTCTGAGTGTGTTTGAATGTGTGAGACGCTTTTTTGATCAAACAGAGCAGTCGTCCTGTGAATTGACCTATGACTTTAAAAAAGCCAACAAGAGGATTTTAAACTAAAAGCATAAATATTGTAATATAGTAAATATGTAACAATTGTTTACATAATTGATAAATAACACCATTATCTGACTATCAATTAAACTATTATATATATATATATATATATATATATATATATATATATATATATATATATATATATATATATATGCTGATGGATTGGATGGATAAATGGATGAATGGACAGCAAACAGACAGACATAATGGCAGATTATATAGATATAAATAAAATGAAAGATAGATAGGCAGATATTTTTGACGTTTGATCTATCTGTCTGTCTGTCTGTCTGTCTGTCTGTCTGTCTGTCTGTCTGTCTGTCTGTCTGTCTGTCTGTCTGTCTGTCTATCTATCTATCTATCTATCTATCTATCTATCTATCTATCTATCTATCTATCTATCTATCTATCTATCTATCTATCTACCTATCTATCTTTCAGCCTGTCTGTCATTCTGCCATTCTGTCTGTCTGTCCATCCATCCAAAAATAATACAAAAACACGTGCATATGTACACAACATCTAGTTATATATCATGAAATCTTATACATGTAAATACGTACAAAGTGATTTCATGAATACATACGAATCATTGG
Organism: Paedocypris micromegethes; assembly: GCA_028031935.1. Classification (NCBI taxonomy): domain Eukaryota; kingdom Metazoa; phylum Chordata; class Actinopteri; order Cypriniformes; genus Paedocypris; species Paedocypris micromegethes. The sequence continues at coordinate 9,164,037 of CM051496.1, forward strand.
AAGTTAAATACTAAAATTCAAAACAACTGAAGAAGGAACGATACTACTAATATTAACATTACGTGTATCAAAATTGGAAGACTACTTATTTATTTTTTTTATGCCCAGGTTATAATTTTAATAAACCACAGCGTGCCTTTAAATTACTGGCAACATTTCACTGTGGTCAAAGTCGCTTATAGTCATAAATTTCATAGATTTCAAAGTCATAGATTTCTGCTCACGTTTCACTTCAATCTTTGTATCATGGAGTATCTTGAATGTTCAAAATGCGGCAGCATTAGCATAGCAAACACCTCCAAGCTCTCGCAAAATAAAGCCTCGACCTCCATCACTGCTGCTAATTGTTTCCTTAAACGCTGCTTGCATTTATCTATCACAAACAAAAGCGTTGGAACCTCCTCCGTTCTAATCTTCATTCAGTGGTTGGGGTTAATACAAGGCTTACTGAAAGAACAGATTCCACATAATGGGATGGTGCATTTCCTTCATTAGCAGAATACGTTGACAGGAAACTGCCATCAAACTATGTATCTGCGTTTTCTCTTTATTTGCACCAACCATCTGAAACATAATGCAGAGCGCTTTAGATGCACCTTTCAATTAAATCTGACCTTGAAATGACATCATGTGCATCAAGATGATGCGTGCGTAAAGAATCACCCGACATATTTGTATTTGTGGTCTTTTAGGAACTATCAGTTGAAAGCATCAATCGTTGACAATTAAAACAAACTGTAAACCAGGAGATGCTGCATTCATCATAATGACAGTTAAGCCCAGTAACACGCAGAACACGCAGCTTATGATTGGCTGCTTTGACAGTTCTGCAATTCCTAATTTGGGAAAATGACATTCCAGTCTTTTCTAATAAAGTGCGTGCATTGTAATTATAGGAAAATGACATGCCCAGCTCCAAGCTGACTTATCTCTTACCCAGAAAGTGTGTGAGAGATTTACTAGTGAATTGTGACCAGAGATATGAGCTACAGTAGATCATGCAAAACGTCTGGATGAGAAATGTTTTTTTTGCCATTTTTTTCACGAGCACTGAGCATTACTGCAGAAAGAGACAAGCCAAAAAAAAGAAATGTGTATGCTAATTCACCAGATTAGTGTTGCACTGTTGACATTTTTTAATTAAAATCGCTTATTTTCAGTGCAATCATCCCTACATTCTTCGGAAATTAAGCGTATTATAGATTGAGCCTTATTAACGAAACTCCCGCCAGGGGCAATTAATGCAACATTATAACAGCACATGCAAACAAACTCCATAATCAGGCACAATTTCCTCTACGTGAATTTGCCTCTGGAGACTTTTTAAACAAGCCTTGGGTTGAAACCTGGGTGTCTCCTAAAAAACACTTTGCAGCTTTATCAATGCGGCCTATTTCAGCCCAGCCCGAAGTTAAAAACTCTTGAAAAATCAGTGGGATGAAAAGCTAAAAAGTGTCCCAGCTGCGACCCCGTCTCCTCTCCCGCCGCAGGGGTTTCCTGCAGGTTCACAGATTCAACAACACAGGCTGAGAAAACAGCTGCAGAAAAGAGATACATACATTCCCGCAATCCTGTTTGTTCGCCTTTCAGCTTTGCCACAAACTCTTTTCCTGCTCATCCCGTCTCTGCTCATGCAAGGTAAGCGAGAGAATTGGTGGGAACGTCGATGAGTAACAGGACTGGGAATGTTTAGTTTTGTAGGAGAATTCATGAAAAGCAACTATGCTATTACCTGATTTGTTTTTATTTTTTTAATAAGATATCGGTGGACGTTTGACTTCATGCTGATTCCAAAAAATGCTTTACAACTGAATTCAATAAATCACACAAAAAAGGATTTTATTTTTGTTAAACTGTATGAAAGAATCGTTGTGTGTCCCGCCTCGGGCCCAGAGCTGCTGACATTGGCTTCAGCCTCCCGTTACCCAGAAAACCAATAAACAATAGAAAATTATCAGATAAAAAAAAAAAATCATAGATTTTACGATAATTTAACTAGAACTATAAGCAATACGAATTGTGAACAAAAATATGCAAAAAAGGATTGATGCATTATATTAAAATACAAAACTTTTCCTGGCACAATTTTACCTATGCGATATTAATGCATCCAAAGTATCAAGTAAAAACCATTTTTACAATATTTAAAGAACACCAATAACATTGACACAACATTTAGCACCATTTTAGCCATACATTTTCACTTTAGCTTTTACAAAGACATTGTTCAACCTCCTGTGTTTGTTTCTTTTCACTAATTTGAATACTTTTTAATGATATTGATAACTTCACTACAAAAGTTGATATCATGGACCATACTACCACTAATTATCTCTATAGGATTGGGGACTCAACATATTCCTCTTAAAGAGAGGAAATAATAAGAGATGAATAACTGCATTTAAAGACAGTCAATTTAACATGCCATCTAACCAAAAACACTCACCCACACATCACATTTCAGGGAAATGTTTTAACAGGATACTGGTAAATCAGCTGAGAGTTTGCAAATCAATAAATTGTCATCAGAATTCATCCGTGCTAACTACTTATCGATCCATCCTGAATACTTCATCAACACCACCCAGCAACAGGAAGGGTGCAAATGAAAAAAAAATCCACCAATTAATTGATCTGGGCGACCACATTATCTTCGCTTCTTAATCAAGTGTCTACTGCAATAAGCACACGCCCTTAGCCAGAAGTGTTGCCGTCCGCCCGCAGCGGCTGTTTGCGACTGTTTAACATTGCGCAAACATTGTCAGGGTGTTGTTAGGCGAGATGAATGGCCTGTGTAAATCAGTGGCGCTCGCGCTAGGCTAACACTACAACATGAATAATGGAGGAGCTGACAGCTATGATAGAGGACCCACATATATTATATGAGCAGTTACATAAAGCCCATTCTGTGACCAAACCATGCTCTCAAGACGCTAAGAGCCATTAAGAAATCTGGATTACCATATACACTTATAGAGCTAATGCTAATTCTGCTACATTTACATTCTGGCTAATTTGACAAAAGCACATCCGAGTAAGCATGAAACGAACACACTTTTTGTGAATCACAGAACGACAATCTGCAAAGAAAACGAATAACAAAAAAGTCCTTGAAAATATACCCATATTGATTCTCTTCACTCATCAATCCATCAGCGGTAAAGATGGATAGCAGATGGTCACCTATCTGTTCTACACTGAGAACTAATCCCTGGTTTTTTGCCCAAGTTTTCAACACAGCTGTGAAAAGCATCAAAACCTATCAATCCATATTTCAGGAGACATCTAAGCTGTAGTTGGACAGGTGGTAGTATAAAAAAACCTTAATGGTGTTTAACCAGTAACCAGTAAGTAGCAAAATACTCTACAGTTCCTATTTTGGTTACAATTCTGAGGAAAATACTGAGGAGTTGCTTTAACTGAGGTAAAGGTTTCTGATCTCCACGTTTAATGGTCTGATCTCCTCGTTAAAGGTAGGAGTGTGTTCAGTCTTGGCAAAACCTCCAATGATTGGTGAGTCTGTGTACGACAATTACATTTTAATAGTTTACCAATCAGAGACCAGCTTGAAGTTCAAAGTCATACACGCATATTCAAGATGAAGCCTTGGAATGATATGCAGCACTGTTCTAATAAGGTGCTCAGAGGAACTTCAACCCGTGAAGAAGAACTTGCGAAATTGGGAGTGTCCAGGTTTTTAAAGCCAAGTCGACAATTGTCTAGTGATGTAATAGTTATTTCCCTGGTCACTTGTACTATTAATTGACTATAGCAAACTACCGGTAGATTATTTTTTTTATAAACTTCCCAATAAACTAGCAAATTCTTATTTTTGCTTCCAACCGATCAACTTTTTTCCCCTCCATTCAGCTCTTCCAAAAAAGTCTTGATGTTTAGTTTGGTTTGTAGAGTTGGAGTGATCTATTCCTGGGTTAATCAAGAGTGACCTCCAGATAGTCCTCCAGGTGGAACACTCCACCATTAGTGAAGCTTTCTCAGCTAATTACCTTTCCTTTACAGGTCAGAAGCTGTTAGGTACACCATCCTTCTCCCGTCCCCAAAGAATCAGGCAAGTGGTGGTCCTGTGTACCACAGGAAAGCTCTGCTTTTTGTTCGCATGGAACACAGTGTAAGCTCGGGTGCTGATCGATAAACAATATTGACGGCAGAGCCCAGAAGGTGAGAGGTGTTGTGTTTAAATTAGATTTCACTGAGAGCCAGCTAGCGATAGAATTAGATGAAAAGAATTGTTCTCTTTTTGTTTGGGCCTTATACATCCATCACCACGCTGAAGGGTTCTGGGCCGATTGCCTGTCTGGGAACGAAGGGAGGGGTTGTCGAAAGAGAGATACGTGAGTGCTAAATTGAGATGCATTATTGCATGATGGGAAAGGTGTCACTTTACCCGGTCCCTCACTTTGATTGACAGCCTCATTCAGATCGACTCTCACTGCAGTCTTGTCTGGGTCGGCTTGCGGCGAGTGTTTGTCTGACCCACTTAAAACAATCAGCATCCAGGCAATGGTGGATGATCATCAGATGTGCTCACTTATTACTGGAAGCGCATCAGAAATATCTTTCTGAATATTGCTGCTCAAACACTAAACTAAAGAGCACTAAATGTAACATGCTCAGGACACTCCAGAAGAGCTCAAACATCAGTCAATTTGCCATCCCCAAAACAGGAAAATGAAATGCCTACACCTACGCTTCAGGACCGCAGCATACAGTGAACGGAAATCCAATACAAATATTGAGAAATATTTAAGAGAAAATTTGAGAAAAGAAAAGAAAAACCAATAATTGGACTATTGCTCATTGTGAAGTAAAGTGAGTGTGTCAGTCTGAACACTAGGGACTGTGTCAAAATTGTGTTCTGCATTTAATCATCCAGTAAAGGCTCGTAAATGGCTCGTGGCCATTTTCATTCTTTCAATTTTCAAATTAAGAAACTTCACTATACAGTTCGGCACAAAAGTCTGGAAGACCTTTTGCTCTACATTTGTCCTTCAGTGACTTCAGTGATCTCAGATTCAAAGTTAGAGTAGTTTTACTGTAAAGCCATTGCCTCTTCTTCCAAATGGATTAAAATCCCTAAATTTGTATGAAAATATAAAAATAAACGAGTAAGACTTGGAATTTCTTTGCAAGTATTATAAAAGTGGCTGCCAAAGTCAACCAAGCGCTTTATTACGTTTAGGGTTCCTTATGACAACTACAAATATCTCACTCCCAGTTTTGAGATTATACTTTGTCAAAGATTATATTGCAGATTCTCTCAATTTGTCACTGTCACATTTTGTTTAATCTCAGTTTTACAGAGTCTTCTCTCGCATATGTGACTGCCCCACATCATGCGCTGCATCACCAGCCTGACAAAAAGACATAGTTCTTTGAAGAACACGCATACAGTTTTCTCGATTTCTTAACCGTTCGTTTTCAGTGACGGTCACAAAGAACTTACATCACATTCAGACGCTGCACTAGAGCGTGGCACTCTAACAGTGTATCTGAAAAGAAAACCAAGGTATGTTGTTAAACGCTGAAGACAAAGAGAGATTAAATGGTCTACGTACCACTGTCAATCCCCTCATTCGTCTGATAATTGGTTGGAGGTATAGAGGTACATCTATAGCTCCGAGGACACAAAGGGAGGGAAAGGTCAAGAGATGCTGGCATGAGGGATGGTGTTACTGTTCTGATGGCCTCTACTGATAACCTGACAATCTAATCCTTCATGGAAAATCCTCTAACCGAAGCGCCACACACACAAACACCTGCGGGAAGGACCCTGGTGGGATGGAAGCGAGATAAGGGATCACGTTTGAGAGTGTTTTGAAGAGGTTTACAGGATGTGAAGGAAGTTGTATGACCAGGATGCCGCACAGCAGGGAATTCAGGGCATGTCGCTCCCAGCAAGATGTGAGATGCCGCCGTCCATGGAAAGCTGGGGAAAGGATAAGTGAGGGGCAAAAAGCAGGCAGGATAAAGATGGAAGGGATAAAGAAAAAAATCAGGCGGATAGATCCCAGCTGGATTTCTATTGGGCAACATTGATTTTTGACAAAGACTAAATGGCACTTTGGAGTGTCCAAAGAGTGAGATACACAAACAGAGAGGAAAGACGAGTGAGGTTCTGTAACGGTGTCTGATGCTTTGTGTGAAATTTTAATCAGACTCGACACCGCTGCTCGGCGCATTGACTTCAAGCTGTATATTTTATTCATGCGTAAAGTGCAAACACAAAAGCAGTTTTACATGTTTGATTCTCAAAGAGCAACAGAGATTAAGAGCGATAAGAGTTTGTCAAAGAAAAGAAGAACTTTCTGATCTCAACTTTCAATCTCTTTACAAAGAAATCCGATATGTGTAATAGGTTTATAACAAAATATCTCTCAAGGTGAAGTTTTTTTACAGTCTGGAAAATGTAACTATATAATATAAGTGAACCAAACTAAATGAGAAATATGGATTTTCGAAAAGTGTTATGAGAAAATGTAACATCTCTAGCGTTGAGGATTTATTGGAAGTGACAAATAACCCCAAACGCAACTTCACTTTCTATTAGATTTACTAACTTAAGTCAGAACTATCGCAACTATAATCTGCTTATATGGACAGCTGGCATCACTTACCAACCCTGTTGTTTTGTCTTCATTTTCAGGCTTTACTTTAGTGAAACTAGTTTAAAAAGTAGCAGAGTGTTTGATTCTTCCAAGTGTACTATCGGAGTTAAAAAAAAAAACAGACTTTGCTCAGTGCGCAAACAAGTCACAATCGTTCACATTCAGACTGATTTGTGACGAAGAGCTATTGGCTAAAAAACCTCAGCTATATTGTGTTATGGTCCTGCTCATTGGCTCCTCCTGGCAGCCAGAGAGGGAATTGATTACAGACCAGGCGGCTCGTTACCAGGTGTCATCTGATTAATATTATCTGCCATTACATAACAAGTCGCTTGTCAATACTAATCTGGAGTTAACCAGAGGAGTTGACACTATCCACTTTGTTCCTTATTTATGTTTCGTTAGTAGTTTGTGTTTTGTTTTGGGGTTCATCATTTTGAATTATTTAAATATTCGGTAAGATTTGTTTTATCATTTATCCACACTGAATCGTATATCAGTTGAATAATTTAAAGATTTGGTTTATGACAACTAAATTGGGTCTTTAGCTTTTTGAAACATAGTAGTTAAGCCTGTGTTCATAAAGAAGCAATAAGAAAAAAAAAAAAAAGCAAAAATGTATTTGTAATTAAACATTTGTTATTTTCGGCACTACCTTTCTTTCATGCTTTCAATGACCAAAATTCCCATCAGAAACGATAGTTTTCCAACTGTGTTAAGTACTGTGCAGATTTTATATCAGAACAGGGGGAACGCATGTTCAGGTGAAACCTTTACACCAGTACCTGAAGCGAAGACAACACAATATGTGGAAACAAAGGGCTTATCAAACAGGTAAGATGAGACAGATGAGTCGAGACTGATGGTGATTAAGAGCGAGAAAGAAGGACAGGGACGGCGAGGCAGAGAAACATCAGTAACGGGAGACCGTTTCTCAGATAACACGAAACTCGGGTTAATGTAAAGAACCAAGCTTTCCCAAGAACCCTGTATGATACAGAAGCAGACCAAAGAAGAGCTGGAGAACCAAAAATGAAATCTAAATCATATTTATAACAAACAGACTAGATTCAAAAATCAATGATGGTCACAATTCTGAAATTAAATTCCACTGTGTAAAAATCACCAGCCCATTCATTCACAAAATCGTTTAAAAAGCAGCTAAAACTAACCAATTTCATGGGTGTAGATCTGATTTGATTACTGTTTTAGATTTAATAATGCTTTATTTTGAAGATCTAAAAATATTAAATTGTATACACTGAATGCAATGAATTTCATTACAAAACAAGACGACAATAAAATGCACAAGGTAACTAAATGAATCATTACAGTTTAATGTAGAATTGTAAACTTTTCTACGTAGATTATAAATCATCCTGATTATTTTAAGGCTGGTCTGGGAAGTCGCTGTGTGTTAAATAAAGAAGAGGATTACAATGTTTTGTGGGAGTTTGGGAGATGAGAGGGAGGGAACGCAAAGATTAGCCGGTCGCTGGAGACGCTTTCTGGGACATAATCTGCTGTACTGCATCCAAACGAAAAATAAAATGCCATGTCAGTCTGGAACACACAATACCACACACCCACGCACACACAACACACACACACCACAACACACACACACACACACACACACCACACACACACACACACACACACACACACACACACACACACACACTTCATTGTTTTAACTGCCACCACACATTAAAAAAAAAATATTAATCCTTTTGAATTTTTCTGCAAGCCATCACTGACCTAAACCCATCCAATGTATAATACCACCATTATGTACTATATATATATATATATATATATATATATATATATATATATATATATATATATATATATATAGCTCTCTAATGTATATATTATTTCAAATGTAAATTTTGTGCAAAAAAAAAAACATGTGCAATATCAAACTACTGTGAAATTTCACCTCTGCTGCCAAGGTTTATGTTAATTTTCATACACTGTTCATAATTTATCTCCATTTTTGTACTGTAGATGTCTCTTGCATGTTGCACTGTATAGAAAATGTTCTTAATTTCACGGTACATATGTATAATCTACAGTGTACTGTATATGTGCACAGTAACAATAAAGGCTTTCTATTTCTGTCTGGTGAAGCTCCTTTATTGATTTCAATTTAAAAATAAGAAGTTCAGTTCTTAATAGACAGACAGACAGACAGATAGACAGACTTTTATTTGACAAACAAATGTAACATTTTATTCATGATTCAAATGTTTCTTGTCATTTCTGAATCAGGGGTCTGGTTTTGTCCCCCGGACCCCAGGTTGAGCATCTCCGAGCTCCCTGATCCCTTTAAGCCAAGTGGATGTTTTTTTCAACACAACCGAGAATGCACAGTTACACAACAGCAAGAACATGAAAAGTAATATTATACTGCACTGACAGAGCTGCTACCGAGCTTTAGCCACCCGTGTAAGTGACATTAAAATGCCAGTCACAGTTCGCTCTCTTATTCCCTGCTGTTGGCAGCGGTGGCCTACGGCCAGGATTTGGTGCTAAGCGCTGTTTATGTAAGCGACGATAGAGGAACACGACATGTTATAATCTGCCCTGCAATAACGGAGGCATCTAATTGAATCCACGCTACCCCTGGTTTCCCGGCTTCAATATTCAGAAAGTGACAGGAAAAATATGAAACCTGTTTTATAATAACCTGTAATATAATTTATAATTACAAGAAAAAAGCAGCGTTTTTTTGTTATCACCCTGTTATTGACTGCACGTGTGTTAGCAAGAGCGTTGTCTTCATAATCCTCATGTGCGTTGCAGTCGAGAGAAGTGTGTGAAAAGTTTGTTTGTAGAAACCGAGATGGACGAGAAAGCCCTCCAACCGCAGTGGAACCCGGAACATTGATTTCTTCGGCGTCCGCGACACGTCTTTGCATTAAACGAATCTGACCACGCTGCTCAGCCTCAATAATTCTCCGTAAGACTTTTAGGACATTAATAAAGTATAATCCAATTACAACAATCCTCGTTTACCGCCGCAGATGTCGGGTTTACTGTACACACACAAACACGCAAATGAGATCATTAGACGGCAGAGTTTGGCCACAAAAGTACTGATGCGCAAATGCAGGCATGTACAGCCAGGCATGCGAGTAATGTAAATCATGAGTAATCATATGTCCATGAGTGGCTTTAAAAACATACGCGAGTGAATTCCGTCTGTGACCTACACTGCATTCAGCTTATATCGCACTGCAACACATGAGCGTCTGATCTATCTATCTGTCTATCTATCTATCTATCTATCTATCTATCTATCTATCTATCTATCTATCTATCTATCTATCTATCTATCTATCCATCCATCCATCCATCCATCCATCCATCCATCCATCCATCCATCCATCCATCCATCCATCCATCCATCCACCAATCCAGAAACCCACCCACACACTATAGAAAAGGCTTTGTTACTTGTTGGAGGCTAAGAAAACACGCAGAAATTCAGAATCCTCATTAAAAAGAAACCTGGCATAAACCCAGAACTTGATGCAAGAACTCACAGCTTGTGTTTTAATAGAGACAGTTTAGCCTGAAAGAAAAGATCTGCAGAAATGCTTCGCCTGCTACAATTATAGTAGTTACGCTTGTTACCTGAAGTTTCACTAATTATTTCATTCACCATCATTTTATTTTTTAATTCTGCCAAAAAGTTAAAGTAGAGCGATAGATGTTATACAGTACCTAGTAAGCAATCAATGTTAATTGTAAAAATGCAGAACTGTAGTATGCTGTTAGGATGAACCACTCCAGCAGAGGGCGCTGTCACCAGAGTTCTGTCCGTCACGACTCTCTTTGCTTCTGATGGGAGTAATGGCAACATTGACCTTGGAGTTTATATATGCTATATGCTAAGTGTTGTTGATTCCTCGTGTGTTACCTTGAATATTGTTTCTAGTTGATAATCTGAACAGATGGAGTTGAACCTGACATCCAGGCAATGGAAGTCCGAATCCCGATCCGGTGGGTTCTATAACTGAGTGTCCTTGGCCAACACACTGACCCCCACATTAAAGCTTAAAACTGTCCACTGCTTCGGGTTTGTGTGTGCTCACTCTGTGCAGAACACAATTTGGATTTTGGTCTCTAGTTGGGTCCCTAGTCATATTGACAAACTCACAACACTCACAATCTTTTATTTATGCCAGTAATATTGTTCGGAGAGATGAATAATGAAGTATGTACCTTTCGTAAAACTAACAAACAAACAAACAAACCCACAATCAAACAAGACGATTGTTGAGGCAACTAAAAATAAATCTTTGTTTTGAAAACTCGACTTTCAGGCGCTTATATATTGTGTAAATGAAACAGTACATTTTCTATAGTGGCATGTAAAACCTGTTAGTAATATGCAGAAGGCCATAATTTTCCCTGAAAAGCTATTTTTTTCTTTTACCAAATTATTGTATCTAAAAACTCATTCCTCATCAATCGCAATTTAGACTCAAGGATGTTGAGTTCAGAAGAAAGAAGCCGTGTAGAGGATGAATGAATCTACAACTCCATCTCTGTGACTAGAACCATGATTGGTTTTTTTGTTTATTTATTGGAAGGCGTTCTGTTGCAGTAACACGATAAATATACGGTAATTATTATAACAATTGAGGTATGGGGTCTTGCAGTCACGTCAGAGTTTTTCTTGACAGTCTCATCTCTCTAAATGTCACCTAGGGCTTTTGTCTTAACAACCAGACTGATTCTCTTTGACATCCTCTTCATCATCACCATCACCATCCTCATCTTATATTTAATTCCCTCCATCCACACGTGGAGCTTTTCTGGCTTGTGCGAGCGCACGCATTGAGATTCTGCACATGTCTCCATGTGTCCATCAGCCTGACGACAAGCGTTTGAAAGGCTCCGAATCCCGTACAAACCGACCTGCAGGAACGACGACACACGTTATGAATGATAAACAATATTCCTAATTATCCTCCTTTTGTGCTGAAAGCCTCTAATGTGCCTGCGACACAGATAATTGTGTTCATTCCGTTCTTCAAATGCCCATCATGAAAGCGTCCACATCTGAGGCTGCAGAAGTCCAGGATTCGCTCTCCTCCGGCATTGGCACGGTGCAAGTCTTCAGCCAACCAGGGGGACGTTTAAATGTCACCTTTTTTGATGTGTTATTTGCTTTGTCTGTGACATTTTACTAAACCTGATCTGATTGTTTCGTCTCTCATCCCTGAGGAAGCTGCAGGACAAGCCTTCATGGAGACGCCTGAACTACAGTTTTGTGTGATAAAAAAGGCGTTTTGCGTTGGAAATGTGCACATACACACACCCACACCCACACACACATAAGGAGTAATATAAAAATGTGCACTGACACTGAAAACATCAAGACAGAACTTCCTTCGAAGTGTTGACTCGAGCCATCGGGGGAATATTGTGCCATTTACTTAAGAGAGAACACTAGATATCGAGATCGGTCTCTGCTGGATTTGTCTGACACACTCTTGTCTTGTTCTTGTCATTTAAGCAGCCTCGTGGGCTTCAGCGTCAGTTTCTCAATGTCAATTCAAAATACATTCAAATGGAGCAAAGATATCTGTTCAAAATGAAAATCTAAATAAGCAACAGAAGAGCATTTTTAAATTATTGCCATAAAATCGCAAACGGGGACATATCACACATTTTTCCCAAATGGAGCTGATGCCAATCATGAACTAAAATTGTACCAGATTTTTTATCAATATAAACTGCATTTTTTTAATAAATCAAGATACTTTCTTTGTAATGACTAATTTGTTTCAATAGTTCTCTTATTTTTACTATTTATATGTAATATTTTACAATAGTGCATCACCCTTATTGTGTTTGTATAAATGTGGCCTTCTGAAAAATTCCATCAAGACAGGAAGCAAAAAAAAAGCCTAAACTCTGCGTTGTACATTCACAATTTTTATGTCAGCATAAAAAAAGTTTCTTGGTTTAATTAAAACGAATCTAGTTTGCTATTAATATATACATTATCTTAAATATCAGTAGTCATAAAAACAAATAGTGATAAAAAATGCAAAAGGTTGAAAAAGTAAAAATAAAAAACTATATTTGAATATCATAAAAATATCCATATACATATATATATATATATATATATATAAATTATTCATATTTATATATATATATAATTTTATATCACCTTGCCCTTTTTTATTCACACAAAATCTGACTGCTAAACTACATAAACATCAATGATTTAAACTGTAAAAATCCAGCAGACGACATTCTATCGCACATAAAAGCTGGCGCTTTTACAAGCAGTGGCTCCTGTGGGTTGTGGAAACCCTAATCACGGGTTTTAAGCTCATTGCATTGAAATAATAAGAGCCTCTTTATACAGGCTATTTTCTTTATAGAGGAATATAATCGAGACGGAGAATGTGAGAGGAAAAGCATTTGCTTTTAACAACGCTCCTTCTATCAAACAGCAGTTTATGGAGCGATCCACAATCAGTCGAACCCCGAAAGATGTGAGAGCAGCGACACATCGATCGCTCCCTCGTAAAGGAAGATCCTCATCAGAATCAGACCATGATTGTGGTCCACTCAATAATGTCTGGAACAAGTGATTCTGTTCCCCACTATCACATACGTATATCATCCGTAAAAACGTTGTGTTTTCCTAAAGAGAAAAGATGGCTGAAATGTGTAGCCGAAAAAACATTGGTCATGTTATTTTATCTCGAAACTCGCATTGTGAATCCAAACATGAGCTATATGACGTCACTGTGACATTTTGTGTGAATTAAAGGTAAAAACTACTGACTACACACACTTACGTACAATGTGTGTCTCTTGTAATACCGAGAAGACAAATGCAAAACGCATAAAAACAAATCTACTTTGCCAATAAGCAGCACCAATCCTGTTTGATGAAACAAGCACATTGACACACGTTCTTAGTCACGCCGAAAGCCAAGAGTGGGTTGAAGACATCCAGCCATGTTTTATTACTCTCATTCGTCTGCTTTCCGATAAAAGAAGTCTTTTCGTTCTCAAATGCATCCCTCTCTCAGAGCAGAATATCTCAGATCACTTACACTATCTATTCCGCCAAAAAAAGCCTTTTTTATACATGTTCATTAAAGAATCTCATCCTTTCATCTAGCTCTTCATTTGTCATCATCAAGTTTGTATCCCAGAGCTACGGGATTTGTTGAAATCAAGGCTTAATAGCCGGTTAAACGGAGCTTATGTTTCTTAAAACTTCCTTTTGGCCAAAGAGCGATAGTCTTCCAGAAACACTGCTGCATACAAATATCGGCTCGCGTTTTTGAGGGTTAGGAAATGTCTCCTGGGTCTGTGTATGTGTGGAATTCTCCGAAAAAAATGTGCTTGCAAGATGAAGAGGGCAGTTTGGTGAAATCCTCCGGGTTTTCAGTAAGCTGTGTAATTAAGCACTAAGGCCGCACTGATGGAATGGACCGGAATCTAAAGACATCAGGGAAAACAGAAACACTGTGATTACTGCCAAATTATCATACATTCTGGTAATGTTTGCTCAGAGAGAGACTTGTTGTTTAATTTATTCATGAAGCATTTGTAAATCACTCGGCGAAGAACGTTTAAAAGAAGTGTTCAGCCAAGAGTTCGGCAATAACATTGTGCATCAATGGAAGCGACGCCAAATTGATTTGGTCTTTGGGAGAATACGTATAACCAAATTCTTTTATTTTGCATGCTAATGCAGACGATTTCACCAAGACTGACTCAAAAAGACTTGACGCTTTGGGAATGAATCATCCGGAATAGTTTGTGCTTGGCAGACAGCGTGGCCATGAAGTGTCACTGCATAAAAAAGTCCAAAGTTAAAATGGAAAAAAAGCAGTGTCATGTGTAGCCAATTAGTGGTGTAAAGGTGGTGGTGGACTTTGTTACTTTACTTCAGAGTTTTTTGGATACTTTGTACTTATATTGTACAAAGTCTTTTCAACATCTTTTTCTACCACAGATAATTCCTTATTATTACGAGGCAATATCGTCATCTACAGGGTGCTGAAGGTACTGGATGCTATTAATGAGCTTAATCATGTGAACGTGAATTAGCGGTTGCTTATTTTTTGCACATATCAGTTTTATTGAGACTGACCTTTTGTTCTTTTTTTATTTATTTTGTTCTCCCATTTTGACACTAAGAGGCGTTACATTTCATTTACATCTTAGGTAAAATACTTAAGTTCTTTTAAAACTGGATACTTTATGACTATTACTCAAGTATTCTTGGAATTGGCAACTTCTAACTTGTAATGGAGTAATATTTACAGTAGGATATTTGTAAATTTACTCGGATTTGGCTTGTAGCCAATAATGAGTTGGGTAAACTAATATTTGCCACATATTTGCTAACATTAAACAATATTTGCTAACATTAACCAATACCCAAAAGAGCGACAGTATGAATCTATCACTAAGTCAAACAGGTTCTTCTGCAATCATGCTTCTGAATTCACACACACATAAAAACCACAAGTCGTATTTTGTCTGAGATAAACCTCAGCTTAGCATTAGCTTCTCCAAGCTGCTTTACCGTACAGTTAATACACTAGTGTGACAATGAAATCCTCTAGTATAAGTTACATTAAAACTCATTTAGCACGCTTAAGAAGCATGATTGTAGTCTTACTTTGGATTTAATATGTAAATATTAGCGTTTTTGGTGACGCGTTAAACACTCCTGGTTCACGGCGAGTTCTGGAATCTTCCCCCACAGATCTAAAACTAAATACAGTACAACAAATCCATTAATCATTAGACCTGGTTCAGTGAAATCCTGCCTGCTATTATGGATTAGTAAAATCAAACTAATCCTTTCAGATAACCAAGGAATTCATTATTACACATCAATGTCTTATTTTAACCTAGGTCTAATTTAGTCATCCTGGCTGGAATTGAAGAAGGATGATGTGAAATCACGGCACCAACTGTTGTTTTGAATCACGCGGTGCGGAGGATCAATGCCGCAAAGCCTTTTCCACTGTGCAGGAGTATAAATCTTTCCTTCTCTCTCTCTCTCTCTCTCTCTCTCTCTCTCTCTCTCTCTCTCTCTACCGTGCTTGCAAGTGAGAATATGCAATCTATCTTTACCCTAGAGCTGCTTTGGAAAGACATAATTTCACATATCGAGATGGCGCAATCAAGCGAAAAGAAGGTAAATTCAAGTTAACTGCTCGTTCCCTCGAGACGTTTGCCTGTAATTGGCAGACCGAATTCAACTTCCGTGCATTTTCTTTACGGCAAATAAAAACATCAAGCGCATACTTTACAAGCTGCTTTAAGAGCGATAATTATGACCCACCTTTTCATCCCTGTGCCTTATTTTAAACAGAAATTGTAATTAAGAATTTCCCACCACAACTGATGAAGAATTTGACTAAACACACATGGAAACGTTAAGCTCATTCAGTCGCATTTCTGTGCACATGCATGATGTATGGACAAGCAACATTAAAAGATGAAGGGAGTGAGCGTGTGTAATATTTATAAAGACCTAAATGTTCATTCCAGCTGAATGCTGAAAAGACGCTGCATAAAATATAGTGTATGACGTGCACGCGCACACAGCTAGCCGATAAAACTATTTTCACTATATGCTATTGCATAAAAGGGGAATAAAAGGGGACATCTGAGTTCAGGAAACGCTCAAAATTGTACAAGTCTGCCAAAAATCACATAATAATCGTTGACGAAAGGCCTGGTCATTCAGGGTATTGTGGTAATATCGTTCTAATCCCATAATGACACAAGCTGTTGCAGTACAACACATGATCTACTTTGAAATATAGAACCAGATTTGAGGCGTGGGGTTAGGGTTAGGGTTAGGGTTAGGGTTAGGGTTAGTGATATTTATGGATGTCTACAATTATTGTTTTACCATGGGTTTTATGGTTAGGTTTAGGTTAGGTTGAAAATGCTCAAACCAATTAATAATTGTAAGAATATTATTATATGCATGAGCCTATATTGTTCTTAGAAAAAATCTATGCTAAAAAAAACTACCAATGTACAATTTACCAACTTAAGTTATTTACATTTTCAACAAGCTAACTTTCAAAATAAAAAGACCACATAACCCAATAAAATAAAAATCAACCGATACAGAATTTTGTGAATTTTAAGGCCCAAGTATCACATATGATCATTAAAATGTCAACATTTTTATTAAAACATTAACTATGACATTATAATTGACATAATAATATAACATGTAAATTACTGTATTGAGATTTCGGCAAGGATTATATATTAGACAAACAAATTGTATGTTCACCTCAGTAAGGACTTGTTAAAATCCTGTGAGGCCTAGTTGAGACCTATCTGTGTCGGGTTATCCCCCTCTTTTCTACAAATGTCCATAGTTGTGAGAGTGAGTGCAAATGAACATGTTATGAGTCCCACCATGCGATTGGTTGACCACCATTCCAGGGTGTGTGACTTGCTCACAGGCCCAGATATGCTGAGATTAAAAGGATCCAAAAATGAAAAAAGCAAGATAGCAAATGAATACATATTCATTTAGGCTCACAGATGTTTTAGGATTTCGAACAGACAGCCTTTATAAGGCAGATTTGGGTTTATCTGTCTCTTTACCCATGCTCATACAGGCAGTCTTTTATTTCAAGCTTGGCATTTATATACATCAAGAGTAATGCAGTCAAGAGTTCAATACTGTTTGCTGCACTGTAATACAGACAATTGAACCAAGACAGACTTCAGCAGAGATAAATGCTTTCTCTCCTGGGCAAAGGAGATTACTGATAATTGTCGAACCTCACATCAAATGTGAAATGGAGACAGGCCGATGTCCTGAACAGCAAATCAAGGCAATGAACTGGTAGGGAAATGAAAAATGTAGAAGGAACGTAAAGCAATTGATTAGAGATAACAAAATACGTGATTCCTGAGCTTCCGAAAGCACCCAATATTAAAAAGATGGGAAAGAAAAAAAAGGGTGAGTGAGTTTGTAAATGTGGCCACTAGGGGGACCACATGTAGATCCCAAACACTTTACATTCATACATACAATTTTACAAAAGAAATCACTATATTATTTTGCATTCCACATTTCTATAGCCACAAAAGATACGCATTACCACGAAAAGAAACGTTTCGATAAACGTCAAAAAAGGAACGCTGAAACTTAGCTAAGCACTTTGCTCTTTCCAGCCCCGTTCACAATCATGTCAAATTAAACACAGCCTGTCTCTTACTAGGGTCTATTTGAACAAAAACTGTGTACAGAAAGCGCGCAGAGATGAGTAGAGCACAAAAGGACAAGTGTAGGGTCAGTGCACAAGTGCGCCCGTCATGCTAATGCTAATTGAAAGGGAAGGAGTAAATGACAGTTAATTATATAGCTTAACTAGTGAGTATAAACTATGCCCGCTGCTGCATTATGACTTGATCAACAGAGAGACATATTTTAATCTAGAGCTAGTTCAGATTGGAATTTGCTCGTTTGGTGAACAAGATAAATTGACGTTTCTCTTCCATGTTTTAATTGAAATGTCCATTGTCTTTACCCAATACCCAAGCTATTATGGTGCATTAATTTATGTTCAAAAACGACATCAGAAATCACTCATGCAACAGTCCTAAATCACAAAATTGTGTTAGGGAATCCTTGCACGCAGAGAATCATTGGCTAAGGCTCAAGCAAGATGTAAAAGCCATCTTGACACAACCAAGTGGCCGGCAGCCAATATTCAAAGAAGAAAGCGAGCAGGTGGGAATCACACCTCAGGCAAGAGTGGTCCGGCCTTCGGTGGACACAACTGGAGACAGAACAGAAGCCACTTGAATCACTGTGTTAATCGCTCATTTATATTCCAACCAGGTTAAGAAGCAGGTGCGCAGATTCGATCCAAGACACAATCTTAGGCTGCACAGCAACAAAACCAACCTGACATCCTCATAAAAGTTTCAGGGATTGAAACGCACATGCCAATATATATTCCACACAGGTTTTGAGTTTGGATCTAATTACTTATATTAAATTTGAATCTCATGATCTGCGTGATTTATTCCGAAGACCTGCAAATCACATGCCATTATATCAAAAGAAATAATCCACTTTGAGTGGAAGAGTTCCGGAGAAAGAATTGACATTTCTTGCTCCAGGTTGGAATTATGAGCTGTCTCTCAGTCAAAAAGAGCTGAGCTTATCAGCTGTTTGACAGATTATCCAATCAAACGCGGCGCTATTAGTGGGTGGAGGAGATTAGCTCTGATCCATCGTTTTCCACCGTAGGTTTTGAAGTGATGAGCGAAACTGAAGATTGACAGTTTATATCCTGGTCGGCAGAAAAAAGAGAGTGTATCTTACCATCAGTGCTGAGGTAGTGAATTTCTGCTGACTTTATTTACAACGAGGCTTTAGAAAAAAGTTGGAAATGTAGACCAGATACCAGAAGGTGTCTTGCTTTCAAAATAGTGTTGTGACTTGCAGTCAGTGAATTAACAATCTTCATCAAGCAATTACAAAGCAAATCAATACCATATTTGGGAAAATATAAGCACATGTTTTTCTTTTTTTTTTTTTTTTCAACCCTTAAAACTTGTGTGTGGGGGGGTATAATCGCCTAATAGAGATTTTTAACTTTCTATTGTTTATCTATTAGTAAAGTAAAAGAGTCACAAGTTAGGTAAAGGAAGTATTGTAAAGAGAAGTATTTAGCATGAACTTTAGTATGAACATTAGCTTTCTGGAAAGTCAGAACATCAATAACGTAAGAAGGTGCTTAGTCTTACATATTATCAGAATTTTGTTCCGGGAAAATTAGGAGGGGGTGCTTATATTTGTGTAAATACGGTAAGAATATTGCAAATTGCAATAGGATTCAAGTGGGTATCCAAAACTAGAGGTGGACATTCTGAATTGTAAAATAACAATAAAACAAACAGACTTCTTCCATCATTGATCTTACAGTAAGTGGCTTAACAGATAAATTCAAATGAATGAAGATCAAGGAACAATGAAATTCATTCTGTGATGAGTAGCTGAAACTAAACTATATGTTGAGCATTCGCGCACCAGTGCAATGGCAATCTCAAAGTGTGCGATTGCTCCTGTCCCCTAGACAGAGCGCTTATCTTCACTGAAGTGTCAGGCCTAGGATAAGTGACTCATTTGGGATGGAGCTAATCTCCATACGCCAGGCAATAAACCTGCTCCGCGGCTCCACTTCTAGCACATCGACACAGTGGGAACAACTAAAGAGACCTACAAGCTGATCGCCACAATGACGAGAGGAGCAGATTTATGATCTGTGTGCCGTGTCTGAGTCGGGCCGGCTCAGCTCTCCCAAGCTCCGTTACAGAACCCTCCACAACTCAAGAATTTATACCTTCTTCGAGACAAGATTGAGGCGAGAAAAGAGGTCAGGATATAATTTATTTCCTTTGGTTTTATCGTGGCTCTCAAGGCCTTAAAGGTCATAATGCAAACAAATGTTTGCTTACTTTATCTAGAGATGTTATAACCAGTTACAAGTGTGAACTATTTATTTGTTCTTGTGGCTTTGTCAACAAAAAGTGTCTCCGTCTTTGTTTTCTTTTACGTCATGAGTCTAGTCCAAAATCTATCCGGAGACTATGACCCAACTCTACACCATCTAAGACTGTAAAGATCGTCTTTCACCTCTGTCCCAATGGACACACACCAGTACTTTCAGCAAGCTTTCGGATTAAAAGATGGTGACAAACAGATGGGGAAAGAGGACAAACAAAAACAGAAATTACCCACAATGCTTTTAGGCAAAGCAGGTTGTTTGCAGCATCAGAGAAGGATCGGAGTGTTTCTTGAGTGTGTGAGCGCTCAATGATGGTAAGCACTCTCGGGATGATGAAAATTGTCTCTGCTAAAACGTAAGAGATGATTGTGAGCAATCTCTCAGACAAAAAAGAACCCCGTTGATGATGACAATTGAAGTCTTGATGGAAATGTCTAAGAAACATCTAGGGTGTTTCATGGTATCACGTGCATCTACGGTTTCTATCAGGATGAAAGACTTGCAGGAGTCCTCAGAAGAGATTTGGATGGTTTCTTTGCATCGGGATCTTTTTAGGAACAGAAGGGAATTGCTCAGAAGAGTTAGAAAGGAGAGGAGACAGGAGTGCCTACGCATTCTCTGATGGGGCTTTTGTGCCTAGCAGAACAAAACCCAGAAGGCTGACGGCTCCACAGCTGTTCCAAGGCCTGAAGCATCACGGCACTCGCAAGAACACTGGCCAAGGGACTCTGAAGAACAGGCGACAGTTGGGACGGAAAGTTCTCGCAGGAAACATTTATACAATATTCCTTTCTGTGCAGGGGGAAAATTAACATTAAGGGATTTTCAATGTTCCTCCAAGTGGATGAAATTGCCTAGTTATGGTTCTGCAGAAGCAGAACTATTAAATAATGCACAAACTCCTTTACTATTCAACAATTTTGGACAAAAAACCACAAGCTAAATGTTGATATTTTTTTTTTCTTGTTTTTCAAAATTTCATTCTTTTAATTGTCACATTAATGTACCAACTGGTTTAAGACCAGGTTTAGCTGAAAACATTTACTTTTCCACCACCGTTGTCAGCTACTGTTTTTTACAAACGCCCTCTGAAATACTCCAAACACAATTGTTGAGTGTCTCAGGCACACGCAGGTCAAACAGGGTGAGACTGAAAGACCATAGCAATGTATATTGCATTTTCGCCTATAGTGAAAAAAGGAGCTTATGTATATATTCATGAGGTACAGAGAAAAAGGAATCAAAATCAAGAACTAGTAAAGACACTGTGCACTTCTTCTCCAGACACACTCCTTTCTTCACTATTCTTGTATTCTCTGCATTTTCAATTCTTCTCTGTTTATTTCAGAAGATTACATTGTGTTTCCGTCAAGGCACAGTGGTGTGGATGTTCACTTGATGTTGGTTGGCTTCCTATTTTAAAAGATCAAGTTCCCTGTTGTATGGAACAGACTGTGATTTGTGAGCTTGCAATTTGTTGTTTTTTTTTAAGTCAGATAAAAAAGAAAAAAAAATCAATGGACATTTTTTTTACTTTTAAAATACTTTTTAATTTATCAAATTCACATGATTATAAGAACATTTTGTTTCCAATTTTAGAAGCTCAACACTTGGGGGGTGCTTATATGCATTTATTTTCTAATTGCAAGTCAGGAGAAATTATAAAAATGAAAATATATGTATTTTATAAAATAAATAACAAATTTACCAGAATAACAGAAATAAAGAAACCTTATCCAGACAGCAACATTTAGCAGTGGCTAATTAACACTGGAAGAAATAAAAATACATTAAATGAAATTCAATAACATTTGGGACTCTGTCTGCCACCGTGAATACACCCATAAATGAACATAGCAAGTGAAATCATAGCACCCCCTATTGGAGATAAACTCGACTGCATTTAGAAATAATATTTATTGTTCTATTTGTTTACTATATTAGGTTTCTGGAAAGTAAATAATGAGGTGCTATGTTCGCCTATTAATGGAAATTGAATTTTGTTCATTGCGAATCCGCAGGGGCGGAGGTGTGGTTTACTTATATTCACAGGGTGCTTATGTTCACGTAAATACGGTATTCAAACCAGTACAAGACAGTGTATCCACCTTTATGTTTGTTTGTTGGATGAACATCTATTTGTCTGTACAGAATATCTGTCTGTGTCTCAGAATTAACTGAATTTAATATCTGTAAATATGAATGTAGAATCGCTTTGCTTCTAACAAAAAGTATTTTTGTTGCTGTTGACAATAACCGTATAAACAGTCAGCAATAAAAAAGTCTGATCTACTGCTCAGAGACAACCCACTATTTGTATAGAGCCAGAACATTTAATACGTATCCACATTTAAAGCACTTGCTTAAAGACACAAGACGAATACATAATTAAAGCGCTGTAGTGCTTTCTCCACTCTGGACTTACACGTTCGGATGAAAACATATAATATAGCAGCCAGCAGCGACTGAAGAGGAATGCGGCTGTTAGCCTGAACATGGTTCTTCACGTTTCAATTTCAAAACAGACGACAGGCCCTCGCCATCAAACATTAAACATTCATACTTTAACAAAAGACAGCAGAGATTACATTAAACAACACAGAACTCATTTCACAAACCCTTTGAGGACTATCCTTTCACTACATGCTGCTATGGTTACGCAAAATCCGAAGCCTTTTGCGGCAAAACACTTCAGTTTCTGCTCCGACGGGAGAGGAAGACGAGCTGGGAAGTACTTAGCATAAAATACACCCTTATCTTTTGGCAGCCTTTAAAACAACCTGCCAGATCTGCTGTTTGAGAAATGAACTTCAAACACCAGTATAATCAATATAATAAGACTTTCTTTCGCTGTTTATGTTTCCTAAATTACCTTGAAACCGCTTCCTGGCTTATCTTCCATTTAGGATTTGTGTTCAAGAGTGAATCAGTTCTATAATGACAATATATACATCGTTCTTGTCTCAAAACAGAGGTGAAATATTGAGGCTTGAATTAGCATTAGCGCTTCCTCCGCCGTGCACGATCCGAGCATGTAAGCGCTTTGTTGGGATTATTATAGGCTGTTAAGTTTGATTCATGCAAGGAGCAAGCAAAAAGTGGATATAAAAGGGAGAGAGAAACAGGTTAAGAGAGGAAACCAGTAAACGACAGTATGTTTTATGGCCGTTGATTGATTAGCTGGTGAATTGACGCACAAAGTCCATTTTCCCTGACACAACTCAACGACAAAAGAGTCACGCTGTCTGCCAGCTATTCATCAAAGAGAATGTCATCTTTACAGCCATCTCAATCACTCTTTAGAGCAAGCATGTTTCCTCAGATAAGCCTAACAGGCTAAAGCAGTTAGCTTTTATTGTAATCAGTGGTGTAGTAACTAAAAGCTAGCATTACTTTATTCAAAACACTCACTCACGTGAGCAGAGGTGTAACGAGTACCTAAAAACCATACTTGAGTAAAAGTACAGATACCTTACTGTAAAAATTACTGCATTACAAGTTACAAGTCACCAATTCCAAGTAATGGTAATGGAAAGTGTCTATTCAAATGTAGTGAAATGAGTAAAGAATGAAAATGTAGTCAAGTGGAGAGTAAAAGTTGCTTATGTTTTTGATACAAAGTAGCCAAAAAATACATCAGTAAAGTAACAGTCCATTTACACAAGTACTTTAAACCATGTGAGATACTCTAATCGTTGCAATTGAACTTGGATGGAGCTATAAACCCAATTTTAATAAGAAAGGCTCTTCTCCATGTGAGTGGAAACCAATAACATGTCCAACTGCTAACTGCTCAGTTTGCCACAGTCAGCACAATGCTAATGCTAATAAAATCAAACGTTGACCCGTGACCCTCCAGTTTTCTTAGACATGTAGCGTTTGTGTCGACAGATGGGTTTTGGGATTGGCTAAATGGTAGGCGCTTACTGTAGTGGGTTTCAAAACCGATTCCAAGCTTCGGTGAGGCTTAAGCCTCAGTCACACAGCATCTCTTGCTGCCTGAAATATCGATCAGCTTTGTGAGTGGCAAGTCAATACAGCTCAGAAACAGACCTATACCTCCGTCTTTCACACTTAACCTCCATTTTGATTCCCTCCACCCCTATGGAAGCCTCTCCTCATTCTACTCTAATTCTCAAAGCTTATGCAAACATTGTAGCATTGATGCTACACAAAACCATCATAAACATGTAGTTTTATACAGCATAGAATAACATTTGAATCATACTCCCAATTCACAAGATTCAAAAGTAAATTATTCATATTCCAAAGAAAACTGTTTATCCTTGGTAGGAAAAAGCAAACGAAGCCGTCTAACATTTAGTTATCTACTGCATATTTATGAATTTGAGAGGGAGGAAAGGTTCTGCTTTACGTTTTCATTATTCAAATAAAATCTCAATTTGTCCAACAAAAGTTTACCAATCTTAATGAAATTCAATTTTACTTTTTGTCATCCAACGGGAAACTCACAGCTCTGCTAATCAATCTCTAAATTTTGAGAGAGTTTTCTACCCTTCCTGGGAGCTTCTGTGGAACCTGCTTTGTTCACAAGGTAAATGCTCTTGCCTGTTAATGTGAGGCCATCTGTTTTTAGACTTGTTAGGGTAATGAATCCTTATGCGGCCCAAATGACTTCCTATTAGAACTGAGGATGAAGGACAAATTAGCTCTCACGACTGCGAGGCAGATCAGAGAGCGTGCAGATGGATTCAGTCACTAAGAATAAAGCAGAAGTAAAGGAGGGTCAGCCTAATAGTCAGACTAGGAGACGTCTCTATTTATTGGATGCAGTGAACGACCAAGCCATTTTACAGTAAGGCTACAGTAACCTAACTCACCTGCTGTTCCAGTGTACAGTAAACACAGCAGATGGTTTCTGAAGAGCAGCAGCTGTGCCCATAGAAGTACAGTATGTGTGTGGACCAAAGCCGGTGTTAACAATCCATTAGCAGCATTCACAAAAATGGGTCTTGCACTCTTCTAAATGAGCCAATACAAGTTACATCTGCACTAAATTGGCTGTTGCTCTTGGCTTGAGCAGAAACGGTGCCAATGAATAACTGTTCACAACACTGCCCATAAAATGTTTTCATAGTGTTATAAAATCAGGAACATAAGTATTTTGCGCACACACAAACTCACGAACTTTTGTAATGAGCAGATTAGGTTGCGTTTGGGTTTTCTGGATTGCTGGTGCTGGGCCAATGTCTTTGAGCAGGTGGCAACATAGGGGCACCACAAGACGGGCAGAAAAAGACTAGGGCTTCTACTCGTGATTGTTTTGCTAATCGATTATTTTTTCGTATTTCAAATTAGGAGCATTCACGAATAAACTAAATCACGTCGTCTTTATGCAGCGGCGTGCATAAAGTGTGTCTTTAAATTATGCATAGACACACGTGCATACAGTATAAGCTTTTATTGGCTCAATATCAAAAATTAAAAAAAATTTGACACGCTGCAACCCTTAACAGGGACAAAATAACACTGGAAGTTTTAAGATTAAACTGAATAGTATCATTAATATTATAACAAACAGACACTATAAACCAAGACCGGGTAGCTTAGCTAAGTGCTAACAAACGTGTCCAATATGTAATCGTAAAAAGAGTTAAAACAGACAAAAATGAAGAACACGGGCAAGAAGAAAAAAAATCCAAGAAACAGACACAATCAAAACGATAAACAGGGTATAATAATCCTTGGCTTAGCCTCGATTCTCTTCACACAGCATCGGATAAACAGAGAGCTCAAAGGGCCTCCCGCAGTTGCTTTGCGTGTGTGCGAACTAGTACTCTTGGGAAATTAAGTTCTGAGTTCTGACCACTAAAATCAACTTTTTGTTATCTTTGAATATTATCATTCAAGTAAAACAATATCAAAATGATACAAGTCACAAGTTAGGTTTGTTAAATAAAAATAATTCTATGTTTATGAGAATATTAACGTAATTGAACCAGAAATGTAAAAAACTATATATTTTTTTTTTTGGAATTTTTATTTTGTGCCTGAAAAATCTGGGGGCTGCTTATATTCGCGTAAATATGAGTTCTGAGCATTTGTAATGCGCTTTTCACAGTTTTAACTATCTCAAAGCGCACGAATATGGTATCATGAAATAATTATTGCTGCAGTTGAATATTGTGGGCTGTAGGGAATTGTGTCCAATAGGTTGCAGGTTCGAATCCCACTGCACTAGTTGCTTACTGTTCTAGGTGGAGTATCTACATAAAAATATCAATTTGTGGTTGTAGCTCTTAAAAATACACACTCATTTTCACATGTATGGCTATATTGAAGTCTCCAAGAAAGATTTTGGACTGTGGAACGACACTGTAGAAAACATTTAAGGGAAAGCGAAGCCCAAGTCCACTTCCAGACACGGGGAGCTTTTGTACAAACCATTCACACTATTTATTTCTACTGATCCGACTTTGAACCTACTGAACTGAAATATTGAAAAAAGCTTCACACCAACATCTTCCGTACATTTCTAAGTGTAGAATGGGTGCAGAGACAAGAGTAAAGCAAGAATAGAAAGCTAGTGACAGGGTTTAGACGGGGTCATTCACAGAAACAGAGCTACACTGGGTGTCTGACAGCACCTGTCAGCAAACCAACTCTGCTTTCCTCAGTTAAACTTTGCTTCTCGCCTCTTTCTCTGCCTTTTTTCAGCCGCTAGCAGACTTCATTCTCTCCGTGTCGTGCTGTTTGATTTCGCATCCCGAGTCGCGCTGCTGTCGGAGGCCTTGCTGTGATGTGCCAAACAACTGTTAAACACAGGAACTCAGTGAAAGTGTGACTATGTAAATGCATTTTATGTAAATGCATCAAGATGTTTCGACTGTCCTACGCTGCTGAAACAGATTAGTTCCTGCCATATGTTGACGTGGACAAGGTGAGCCAATAAACGAAATTAATTACAAGCTGTCTCTAGATCAGATACGCACAAAAACAACATGGACACTCATTCTGCTTTATCTACGTACTTCTCATTGGCCCCCCGTGAACGAGTGAAAGGCAGTTTTCTACTGGGAAAGACACCACTGTAGAACCATACCTGCTGTAAAGGATTTAACGCAAGGCTTACTGTGGTCCGTGAGCCAGAAGGTTTTTTTTGAGCGAGCCAAACAGTAAATTGGATTTGTATGTTTTCTGTAGAAAGCGTTGGAGATTGTCGTGTATGGCTCCTCGGCTTGATGGAAGGTGCCAAGTTTGGTGTACTAGATGTATTGGAGCAGAATTAAAAGTAGAGACAAAACAAATTCAACCACACGTCCTCTACAGTCAAGTGCTGCAGGTTGGACATAGAGGGCGACCCAATGAACGCTACTGTACTCAATTTAACAAATCAGCATCACAATTGACTTATATGTGAAAAGTTCAATCAACTCAAAAAGTTCCAGTAAGCAATTGCCCATTGCTGAGGCAGAAAAAAAGGAACAGCGGTGCCTCTACTTACAAATGTCTCTACTAACAAAAGCTTTGTGTTACGAAGCTTTGGGAAAATAAAGTCTCTAGTTACTAAATTGTTTCAAGCTACCAGAATTTAGCATTTACCAACAAACTCACCCCAAGCATGGAAAACAAAGGATTTAAATAAAAATAAAATCAGTGAGCACAATCTGGAGAGCAGTTGAAAGAATTCAGCAGAAATTAAAGCAGCAGTAAATTAATCGTAAAAAAAAAATCCAAACTATGTGAGAGAACCATGGACCCCACCAGAGAGGATTCAAGATGCAGTCCAAAATAAGGGTTTGTTTTGTAGTGCAATCCTTTGTTTTGTGCTGTTTCTTTCACTCTGTTTGTTTTTTTGGACACTTGTTCGGTTTTGTGCTCAGATATTACAAAATCCATCTCTACTTACAAAATATTCTACTTACAAAACTGCTCGGCACAAATTAATTTCCTAAGCAGAGGTACTGCTGTATTGCAAAAATTTGCATCAGATGAATTGTTTATAAATTATGAAATGAATTATTATATGAAATTGATAAATTAATTATTTATAAATAGAAACGACTCAAGTTTAGTGAACTTTCACAAATTATTTCAACCTAACCACAAAACTAATTTCTGATTCTTTCCGTGTACTTCTACATTGACTTCAAACTTAACACTTTTCAAGCATCTAACAGAAGCTTTGTTGTAGGTGTGGATGGGATTGGGTACTCGTGAGATCTTGTGCCGTGCAGGTTTACGTTGAATGTCAGGGTGCAGTGTGTTGGTAAGACATCTGCTGACATTAGCACCGACATCGGAGCAATCTATCCTTGCGGTAAAGGTCAGCAGTCTGATGAACTGTGTGTGCAGTGTTTCTATGGTGGTCTTCTAAAGGCTCAAACAGCCCGACGAGGAGCTTTTTCGCCAAAGAAAGGTGCTTTTTAATTTGCGGAAACGACCTTGATCATTTTCCCATCACTGGAACCAACAAAATTATGTGGATGAATGAACACAGGAGGGAATGGTGAGAGCGGCAGGGCATGGCAACATGTGATGACCCGGGGTTTCGCCCGCCTGACTTCATATCGACGTTAGATCTAAGCTGCAAAGTCCTTGAGAAATAAAATTAGACAGAGAGAGCGGGAGTCAAATCTGTTCCATTTTAATTAAATTTCTTGTCTGCCAAGGCCAGGGCCGCCCTCCCCAACACCCTCCCTCTTGCTGGTTGCGTTATAATTGCATTTCCAGGCTCATTTGAGAGGACTGGGTGAAGCCTGATTGTATTGGTCTCGGAATAACCACACTGATCCCACGGGCCGTCCAGACCCTATGAAATCACTATAGAACTGATTCATCAGAGTTCCTAGAAAACCAATGATTCTATAAGTGGTGAAATTTTATTTAATTAGTATTATCAATTTAAATTTGCAAAAGAGACATTGGCATTCACTTCAGCACCTCGTGAACCAGAAATGGAAGATGCTTTGAATCTTCTCGATAAACCGACATACCTAATGTTCGCCCCAAACGATGACACATGCAATACAGAAAATGAAAATTTCAGTACAACTTTTTTTAAAACCTGTTAACATTAATCCTGCCAATCATACACAGAGTTGAACGCCGTGTTGTGAAGCAATAGCAATGGTTTTATACTCCATACACAATCAAGAACTGCAGTACAGCGGTGTAGTTTCCAGCAAACTTTTATAAATATTTCTCTACAGCGGTGTAGTTTCCAGCAAACTTTTATGAATATTTCTCTACAGCGGTGTAGTTTCCAGCAAACTTTTATGAATATTTCTCTACAGCGGTGTAATTTCCAGCAAACGTTTATAAATATTTCAGTACAGCGGTGTAGTTTCCAGCAAACTTTTATAAATTTTTCCGTCTACACATTCTTGTAAATGAACTCAATGCAAGTGTTTCAATGTGTAAAGATCTTATCCAGTAAGCTTTGGCGCGTTGTGTTGACAAACTGGTTTGAACAGTGTAATGCAGCGATGAAGCTTGTGATGCAACATGTGTTTTTCAGCAGGTCAAGCAACAACCGCAACAATCTTACTTTTCCACAGCATTGAAGTTGATGAATATACATTTTTGATTT
>CM051496.1:9193808-9218845 GCA_028031935.1 Paedocypris micromegethes
TAGGTGTGGTTTACTTATATTCACAGGGTGATATGTTCACGTAAATACGGTATTCAAACCAGTACAAGACAGTGTATCCACCTTTATGTTTGTTTGTTGGATGAACATCTATTTGTCTGTACAGAATATCTGTCTGTGTCTCAGAATTAACTGAATTTAATATCTGTAAATATGAATGTAGAATCGCTTTGCTTCTAACAAAAAGTATTTTTGTTGCTGTTGACAATAACCGTATAAACAGTCAGCAATAAAAAAGTCTGATCTACTGCTCAGAGACAACCCACTATTTGTATAGAGCCAGAACATTTAATACGTATCCACATTTAAAGCACTTGCTTAAAGACACAAGACGAATACATAATTAAAGCGCTGTAGTGCTTTCTCCACTCTGGACTTACACGTTCGGATGAAAACATATAATATAGCAGCCAGCAGCGACTGAAGAGGAATGCGGCTGTTAGCCTGAACATGGTTCTTCACGTTTCAATTTCAAAACAGACGACAGGCCCTCGCCATCAAACATTAAACATTCATACTTTAACAAAAGACAGCAGAGATTACATTAAACAACACAGAACTCATTTCACAAACCCTTTGAGGACTATCCTTTCACTACATGCTGCTATGGTTACGCAAAATCCGAAGCCTTTTGCGGCAAAACACTTCAGTTTCTGCTCCGACGGGAGAGGAAGACGAGCTGGGAAGTACTTAGCATAAAATACACCCTTATCTTTTGGCAGCCTTTAAAACAACCTGCCAGATCTGCTGTTTGAGAAATGAACTTCAAACACCAGTATAATCAATATAATAAGACTTTCTTTCGCTGTTTATGTTTCCTAAATTACCTTGAAACCGCTTCCTGGCTTATCTTCCATTTAGGATTTGTGTTCAAGAGTGAATCAGTTCTATAATGACAATATATACATCGTTCTTGTCTCAAAACAGAGGTGAAATATTGAGGCTTGAATTAGCATTAGCGCTTCCTCCGCCGTGCACGATCCGAGCATGTAAGCGCTTTGTTGGGATTATTATAGGCTGTTAAGTTTGATTCATGCAAGGAGCAAGCAAAAAGTGGATATAAAAGGGAGAGAGAAACAGGTTAAGAGAGGAAACCAGTAAACGACAGTATGTTTTATGGCCGTTGATTGATTAGCTGGTGAATTGACGCACAAAGTCCATTTTCCCTGACACAACTCAACGACAAAAGAGTCACGCTGTCTGCCAGCTATTCATCAAAGAGAATGTCATCTTTACAGCCATCTCAATCACTCTTTAGAGCAAGCATGTTTCCTCAGATAAGCCTAACAGGCTAAAGCAGTTAGCTTTTATTGTAATCAGTGGTGTAGTAACTAAAAGCTAGCATTACTTTATTCAAAACACTCACTCACGTGAGCAGAGGTGTAACGAGTACCTAAAAACCATACTTGAGTAAAAGTACAGATACCTTACTGTAAAATTACTGCATTACAAGTTACAAGTCACCAATTCCAAGTAATGGTAATGGAAAGTGTCTATTCAAATGTAGTGAAATGAGTAAAGAATGAAAATGTAGTCAAGTGGAGAG
The DNA here is from genome assembly GCA_028031935.1 of Paedocypris micromegethes. Classification (NCBI taxonomy): domain Eukaryota; kingdom Metazoa; phylum Chordata; class Actinopteri; order Cypriniformes; genus Paedocypris; species Paedocypris micromegethes. The sequence continues at coordinate 9,195,373 of CM051496.1, forward strand.
TAAAAGTTGCTTATGTTTTTGATACAAAGTAGCCAAAAAATACATCAGTAAAGTAACAGTCCATTTACACAAGTACTTTAAACCATGTGAGATACTCTAATCGTTGCAATTGAACTTGGATGGAGCTATAAACCCAATTTTAATAAGAAAGGCTCTTCTCCATGTGAGTGGAAACCAATAACATGTCCAACTGCTAACTGCTCAGTTTGCCACAGTCAGCACAATGCTAATGCTAATAAAATCAAACGTTGACCCGTGACCCTCCAGTTTTCTTAGACATGTAGCGTTTGTGTCGACAGATGGGTTTTGGGATTGGCTAAATGGTAGGCGCTTACTGTAGTGGGTTTCAAAACCGATTCCAAGCTTCGGTGAGGCTTAAGCCTCAGTCACACAGCATCTCTTGCTGCCTGAAATATCGATCAGCTTTGTGAGTGGCAAGTCAATACAGCTCAGAAACAGACCTATACCTCCGTCTTTCACACTTAACCTCCATTTTGATTCCCTCCACCCCTATGGAAGCCTCTCCTCATTCTACTCTAATTCTCAAAGCTTATGCAAACATTGTAGCATTGATGCTACACAAAACCATCATAAACATGTAGTTTTATACAGCATAGAATAACATTTGAATCATACTCCCAATTCACAAGATTCAAAAGTAAATTATTCATATTCCAAAGAAAACTGTTTATCCTTGGTAGGAAAAAGCAAACGAAGCCGTCTAACATTTAGTTATCTACTGCATATTTATGAATTTGAGAGGGAGGAAAGGTTCTGCTTTACGTTTTCATTATTCAAATAAAATCTCAATTTGTCCAACAAAAGTTTACCAATCTTAATGAAATTCAATTTTACTTTTTGTCATCCAACGGGAAACTCACAGCTCTGCTAATCAATCTCTAAATTTTGAGAGAGTTTTCTACCCTTCCTGGGAGCTTCTGTGGAACCTGCTTTGTTCACAAGGTAAATGCTCTTGCCTGTTAATGTGAGGCCATCTGTTTTTAGACTTGTTAGGGTAATGAATCCTTATGCGGCCCAAATGACTTCCTATTAGAACTGAGGATGAAGGACAAATTAGCTCTCACGACTGCGAGGCAGATCAGAGAGCGTGCAGATGGATTCAGTCACTAAGAATAAAGCAGAAGTAAAGGAGGGTCAGCCTAATAGTCAGACTAGGAGACGTCTCTATTTATTGGATGCAGTGAACGACCAAGCCATTTTACAGTAAGGCTACAGTAACCTAACTCACCTGCTGTTCCAGTGTACAGTAAACACAGCAGATGGTTTCTGAAGAGCAGCAGCTGTGCCCATAGAAGTACAGTATGTGTGTGGACCAAAGCCGGTGTTAACAATCCATTAGCAGCATTCACAAAAATGGGTCTTGCACTCTTCTAAATGAGCCAATACAAGTTACATCTGCACTAAATTGGCTGTTGCTCTTGGCTTGAGCAGAAACGGTGCCAATGAATAACTGTTCACAACACTGCCCATAAAATGTTTTCATAGTGTTATAAAATCAGGAACATAAGTATTTTGCGCACACACAAACTCACGAACTTTTGTAATGAGCAGATTAGGTTGCGTTTGGGTTTTCTGGATTGCTGGTGCTGGGCCAATGTCTTTGAGCAGGTGGCAACATAGGGGCACCACAAGACGGGCAGAAAAAGACTAGGGCTTCTACTCGTGATTGTTTTGCTAATCGATTATTTTTTCGTATTTCAAATTAGGAGCATTCACGAATAAACTAAATCACGTCGTCTTTATGCAGCGGCGTGCATAAAGTGTGTCTTTTTAAATTATGCATAGACACACGTGCATACAGTATAAGCTTTTATTGGCTCAATATCAAAAATTAAAAAAAATTTGACACGCTGCAACCCTTAACAGGGACAAAATAACACTGGAAGTTTTAAGATTAAACTGAATAGTATCATTAATATTATAACAAACAGACACTATAAACCAAGACCGGGTAGCTTAGCTAAGTGCTAACAAACGTGTCCAATATGTAATCGTAAAAAGAGTTAAAACAGACAAAAATGAAGAACACGGGCAAGAAGAAAAAAAATCCAAGAAACAGACACAATCAAAACGATAAACAGGGTATAATAATCCTTGGCTTAGCCTCGATTCTCTTCACACAGCATCGGATAAACAGAGAGCTCAAAGGGCCTCCCGCAGTTGCTTTGCGTGTGTGCGAACTAGTACTCTTGGGAAATTAAGTTCTGAGTTCTGACCACTAAAATCAACTTTTTGTTATCTTTGAATATTATCATTCAAGTAAAACAATATCAAAATGATACAAGTCACAAGTTAGGTTTGTTAAATAAAAATAATTCTATGTTTATGAGAATATTAACGTAATTGAACCAGAAATGTAAAAAACTATATATTTTTTTTTTTGGAATTTTTATTTTGTGCCTGAAAAATCTGGGGGCTGCTTATATTCGCGTAAATATGAGTTCTGAGCATTTGTAATGCGCTTTTCACAGTTTTAACTATCTCAAAGCGCACGAATATGGTATCATGAAATAATTATTGCTGCAGTTGAATATTGTGGGCTGTAGGGAATTGTGTCCAATAGGTTGCAGGTTCGAATCCCACTGCACTAGTTGCTTACTGTTCTAGGTGGAGTATCTACATAAAAATATCAATTTGTGGTTGTAGCTCTTAAAAATACACACTCATTTTCACATGTATGGCTATATTGAAGTCTCCAAGAAAGATTTTGGACTGTGGAACGACACTGTAGAAAACATTTAAGGGAAAGCGAAGCCCAAGTCCACTTCCAGACACGGGGAGCTTTTGTACAAACCATTCACACTATTTATTTCTACTGATCCGACTTTGAACCTACTGAACTGAAATATTGAAAAAAGCTTCACACCAACATCTTCCGTACATTTCTAAGTGTAGAATGGGTGCAGAGACAAGAGTAAAGCAAGAATAGAAAGCTAGTGACAGGGTTTAGACGGGGTCATTCACAGAAACAGAGCTACACTGGGTGTCTGACAGCACCTGTCAGCAAACCAACTCTGCTTTCCTCAGTTAAACTTTGCTTCTCGCCTCTTTCTCTGCCTTTTTTCAGCCGCTAGCAGACTTCATTCTCTCCGTGTCGTGCTGTTTGATTTCGCATCCCGAGTCGCGCTGCTGTCGGAGGCCTTGCTGTGATGTGCCAAACAACTGTTAAACACAGGAACTCAGTGAAAGTGTGACTATGTAAATGCATTTTATGTAAATGCATCAAGATGTTTCGACTGTCCTACGCTGCTGAAACAGATTAGTTCCTGCCATATGTTGACGTGGACAAGGTGAGCCAATAAACGAAATTAATTACAAGCTGTCTCTAGATCAGATACGCACAAAAACAACATGGACACTCATTCTGCTTTATCTACGTACTTCTCATTGGCCCCCCGTGAACGAGTGAAAGGCAGTTTTCTACTGGGAAAGACACCACTGTAGAACCATACCTGCTGTAAAGGATTTAACGCAAGGCTTACTGTGGTCCGTGAGCCAGAAGGTTTTTTTTGAGCGAGCCAAACAGTAAATTGGATTTGTATGTTTTCTGTAGAAAGCGTTGGAGATTGTCGTGTATGGCTCCTCGGCTTGATGGAAGGTGCCAAGTTTGGTGTACTAGATGTATTGGAGCAGAATTAAAAGTAGAGACAAAACAAATTCAACCACACGTCCTCTACAGTCAAGTGCTGCAGGTTGGACATAGAGGGCGACCCAATGAACGCTACTGTACTCAATTTAACAAATCAGCATCACAATTGACTTATATGTGAAAAGTTCAATCAACTCAAAAAGTTCCAGTAAGCAATTGCCCATTGCTGAGGCAGAAAAAAAGGAACAGCGGTGCCTCTACTTACAAATGTCTCTACTAACAAAAGCTTTGTGTTACGAAGCTTTGGGAAAATAAAGTCTCTAGTTACTAAATTGTTTCAAGCTACCAGAATTTAGCATTTACCAACAAACTCACCCCAAGCATGGAAAACAAAGGATTTAAATAAAAATAAAATCAGTGAGCACAATCTGGAGAGCAGTTGAAAGAATTCAGCAGAAATTAAAGCAGCAGTAAATTAATCGTAAAAAAAAAATCCAAACTATGTGAGAGAACCATGGACCCCACCAGAGAGGATTCAAGATGCAGTCCAAAATAAGGGTTTGTTTTGTAGTGCAATCCTTTGTTTTGTGCTGTTTCTTTCACTCTGTTTGTTTTTTTGGACACTTGTTCGGTTTTGTGCTCAGATATTACAAAATCCATCTCTACTTACAAAATATTCTACTTACAAAACTGCTCGGCACAAATTAATTTCCTAAGCAGAGGTACTGCTGTATTGCAAAAATTTGCATCAGATGAATTGTTTATAAATTATGAAATGAATTATTATATGAAATTGATAAATTAATTATTTATAAATAGAAACGACTCAAGTTTAGTGAACTTTCACAAATTATTTCAACCTAACCACAAAACTAATTTCTGATTCTTTCCGTGTACTTCTACATTGACTTCAAACTTAACACTTTTCAAGCATCTAACAGAAGCTTTGTTGTAGGTGTGGATGGGATTGGGTACTCGTGAGATCTTGTGCCGTGCAGGTTTACGTTGAATGTCAGGGTGCAGTGTGTTGGTAAGACATCTGCTGACATTAGCACCGACATCGGAGCAATCTATCCTTGCGGTAAAGGTCAGCAGTCTGATGAACTGTGTGTGCAGTGTTTCTATGGTGGTCTTCTAAAGGCTCAAACAGCCCGACGAGGAGCTTTTTCGCCAAAGAAAGGTGCTTTTTAATTTGCGGAAACGACCTTGATCATTTTCCCATCACTGGAACCAACAAAATTATGTGGATGAATGAACACAGGAGGGAATGGTGAGAGCGGCAGGGCATGGCAACATGTGATGACCCGGGGTTTCGCCCGCCTGACTTCATATCGACGTTAGATCTAAGCTGCAAAGTCCTTGAGAAATAAAATTAGACAGAGAGAGCGGGAGTCAAATCTGTTCCATTTTAATTAAATTTCTTGTCTGCCAAGGCCAGGGCCGCCCTCCCCAACACCCTCCCTCTTGCTGGTTGCGTTATAATTGCATTTCCAGGCTCATTTGAGAGGACTGGGTGAAGCCTGATTGTATTGGTCTCGGAATAACCACACTGATCCCACGGGCCGTCCAGACCCTATGAAATCACTATAGAACTGATTCATCAGAGTTCCTAGAAAACCAATGATTCTATAAGTGGTGAAATTTTATTTAATTAGTATTATCAATTTAAATTTGCAAAAGAGACATTGGCATTCACTTCAGCACCTCGTGAACCAGAAATGGAAGATGCTTTGAATCTTCTCGATAAACCGACATACCTAATGTTCGCCCCAAACGATGACACATGCAATACAGAAATGAAAATTTCAGTACAACTTTTTTTTAAACCTGTTAACATTAATCCTGCCAATTATACACAGAGTTGACGCCGTGTTGTGAAGCAATAGCAATGGTTTTATACTCCATACACAATCAAGAACTGCAGTACAGCGGTGTAGTTTCCAGCAAACTTTTATAAATATTGTTGTGTAGAGCGGTGTAGTTTCCAGCAAACTTTTATAAATGTTTCTGTCTACACATTCTTTTAAATGAACTCAATGCCAGTGTTTCAATGTGTAAAGATCTTATCCGTAAGCTTTGGCGCGTTGTGTTGACAAACTGGTTTGAACAGTGTAATGCAGCGATGAAGCTTGTGATGCCACATGTGTTTTTCAGCAGGTCGAGCAACAACCGCAACAATCTTACTTTTCCACAGCATTGAAGTTGATGAATATAAATTTTTGATTTTTTGACCTGAAAAAGTTTATCATTTTCACTTTCAACCCACAGTGGAGACAAGACACTGTTTACTGACTAAAGTGTTCTGTAAGTGATGAACTATGCGTTCATTTTTAATGAATCTTAAATTCACACAAAAAGTAACAAGTCACTTCGGAGAATAATTTGTTTATTTTGTGTTGACTCTGCATGCACTTAGTAAACACGGTTCCAGATCAAACAGAACCGAAAGCTAGTCTGATGAAACTGTGCGCAGTGAGCATGCATTTATATACAGAAAAAAAATGAAAAAAAAAAAAAAAAAATTGATAGAGAACATTTATTTCAGTATTTAACATGGGTTTTAAAGAGCTTTGGGTGTTTTACAGAGCCAGAAGAGATACGATACAACCAAGATCAGAAGCAGTCAAAACTTCTCCAGAAAACCGTGTCCTGCAGCGCAACATCCCACAAAACAGAAGAAAACAAGCCTAGCCGATACTAAGAAAGCAGTGTGTTTGTTTTGCTGATGGATCAGCGCTGATCTCTGTGGTGATTACGGCTGTACTATCTGGCCCTGCCACCGCACAAACACACCGTTCCTCCTGGAGTCACCAGCTTGCCAAAAACATTGATCTTTAGAGCGCACAACAAAGCCAGTCTGGGAAAACATCCAACTCTACCAGTCAGTCTCATTCACCTTCTATCTTTAACACCTAAACATCCCACAGACCAAGACACACAAATAGATTGAAATTAAATTCAATTTCGTTTCTGACTAATAGTTTTAGTGTAATAGATTAGTGTTTAATCTGATGTCTTTTATTCTTGGAGTTACACACAGGCTTTAAGGTCAAAGTGGGGACGCAATTTTTGGTTTTCAATTTCAAGGCTTGTTTGAGGGTCAACTAGGGAAGTTACACACACACAAACCCGAAGCAGTGGGCAGCATTAAGCCGTTTCAGGGGATATTGTAATTGTTGGGAATAGAGTGACAAGATTGAGAATTTGAGGTTTTAAATGTGAATCAATGTTGGGACCCCACTAGGATATAAATGCAGTTATGTGTATACACACATTAACTTCAAAGTTGGGTCCCACCACAAATATGCATAAAAAATTCCATTAACACCCTTTACTCTAATCTTTTTATGATCTCAATTGTAATTGTAAATCCCATCATTGAGCCTCAGCCAGGTCTTCAAAATGGGTCCCAAGCAAAGTCCCCCAAGTGACTATAGGACCCCACTAATATCAAAACCTAGAATTTGGGTCCCACTTTGACCTAAAGTGCCTGCACATACGAACACACACACAGTCCAGTATAGCTATGGAAACATATAACAAATAATTGAGCCTGTTATTCGTAGTCAGTGCGGCTATTTCTAGTTATTATAATGATCTACATTTGGTACCAGTCGACCTCCTCTGTTCTATGCAGTATGTTCTATTCTATACAGTCTATTTCGTTACAAGTCTATTTGAAGAGATTTCTCTAAGTATTTATAATAGCACACAACCAGTATCACCTTAGCCAAGGTCTTGTTATAAGGAGGACGACCTCACCATATTATCTTACAGACATTGTTTCCAGCCATTTTATGCCCTTAAGAAGAAGAATATCCGCTGGTCTGACCGGCCAGAACAAAGCGGGAGCGCCGGGCTCAGTGCTGGAGTGTTTAGCAGCCGAGTGTGAACTCTGCAGGAAGAGCTCAGAGAGAAGCGTCATGCCTCTTTTCATCAGCTGTCTTCACACAGCGTCTCCCCATGAGACAGGTAGACGCGAGAGGGAGATGGTGATAAAAGATTCCATGCACAACAATAAAACAGTGCATGCATATTTAACGTGCTACCAAACAGTGAGAGAAAGAGAGAGAGACAGACACAAAGACATCCAAACCTGATATCATGGCAGGCGGGTTTGCAGTGATCACCTGGAATGGAAACTTTTACCGCACCCTGAGGAGAAACTGCTAATCGGCGTCACACACACACACACACACACACACACACACACGCGCGCGCACACACACACAGCAAGTACATCCTGCTGTAATTTACTGATGGATCTGTCTCAAGTAAAAACAAACAACAACAAAAAACGGAACATGCTGAAAAATTTATAAGTGTAGAATTGAGGGAATTAATGCAGTAAAGGATGCAAAATTTAATTCATGTATAGAAAAAATGACTAATAAAAGGCTTACTCATAGACATTTTATGCAATGTGTGTCCAAGAACACTAAATATGAATGAATGATTGAGTGAGTGAATTACGTAATAAAACAACAGACAGACAGAGAAAAATACAAAATAGTCTATTGTCTATTGTCAATTATCCAGTTAGCATTACAGACTGAAAGCAGCCCATTTAAAACAAACGAGCAAAAGATATGAAAATACTGCAGTCAAGGTTTACATTGTTCCTGTCCAACTGATGAAGACCTTTTATCCAGAGTATGACTTCTATTCCAAAGCCTGGAGGAAGCTGATCGCAAGGGCTAATTAACAAAGCTAATTTACATCTCTTTTCTCCGAGGCTGTTGCCTTTGCTGCGAAAGCTTTCTCACAACGCTCACAGGAAAACACAGACACTCGCACTGGCGCAAACTCAAGGCTTTTTATAGGTAACCAGCTCAGGTCAATTTTCCAATTATGGAACCTTCAACCTTCAAAGTCAAATTTTTTTAATTAATCCAATATATGCAAATGCTGGCCGTATTTTTTGGACTATGAGATCAAATTTTTTTTAACTGACTGCGTATTGTATGTGTGAGAAAGAGAGTGTAAGAGAGAGAGAGAGAGAGAGAGAGAGAGAGAGAGAGAGAGAGAGAGAGAGAGAGAGAGAGCTAGTAACCTATAGATTCTGGTGTAAAGATGATTTCCCGGAGTAAGAGCCTTCTAGTATTGGTTGATTGATCATGACTCACTGTGCTGACGCAGACTTTAACTCTTTGCTGGCTGAGCTGCAGGTCGATGCGACACTGGTTATGATGCGGTTTAATGGCTAAATCCCCAACCAGTGCTCAGCCGTCAGTTTGCTTAATTAATAGAACACCTTTCCCCATTGATAATCAATTATGTGTAAACTCACATGGATAATCAATACTAATATCATCAACATTCACAGCAGTGTGCTAATCAGTATAGCTGCGCACACCAAAGGTTTTATTTCTCTGAGTAATCCAAAAACATGTGAACAAAAGATATTTTGCTAATGCTAACAACGTCACTTCATGCTACTTCTCTTCTACTCTGTAAAAATGTCATTATATTAAACGGATATTTTAGTTAAGAAAATAGGTTTTTATTTCGAGTAAAGTTTGGTTCCACTAAATTTAGTTTCCATTAGGCTTAGTGGAACGTAAAGTGGAGACAATTTCAAAATACATCAACCTAATACGGAGGTAAACAGGAAATGTGCAGGCATGCACACACACACACACACACACACACACACACACACTAATTGCAAAGGCTTCGTTCAATAAGTCATCGGTCATGTGGTCTTAGTTGAAACTGACTGACGGGTAAATTATCTTTAAAACACGAGAAGGTGTGAAAATTACACATTTAATTATGTGTACTAATTTAGTTTCAGTACCATAAACAGTTTTAGCAAAACTGAACGTATTTAAGCTGGAAGGGTTGGAAGGCCAGTCACAGAAATACAATTTCCCTATATTTAGACAGGAAATGGTGATTTATATAAACACAATGGCAGTCGTGCTGAGGCAAACTGAACGAGAAGCCTAAACGGATGAGAATGGGTTTGCGATAAGGATTATTTTTTTAGACCTCGTATCTCTAGCAGTTTTACGCAATGGGATAATACAGCTGATATAATACGAGAAGAAAGATAAGTATTGGGGTGACATAAACCTTTAATCTTTCAGCACATTCCGCCATCATGAATTTAGTCTAGTTCTTTGTGGTGCTCGGTTTTTGCCAAGTCTATCTTTTCGCATCTCTGGGTTTTGATCTCTTCCCTCCGCCATCACCTTCCTCACTCCAGAACAAAAGAGTGTCAGAACTGATAAGGAACACTTCAGGAGATCTTTTCTTCAAACCCAAGTGGAGGAATTAAGGGCTCTTAGTGCTCTGGCATGTCTTTCCTGTACTTTTTTCCGTACATTTTAGAGTTCACCTAAGGTATGATGAAAAAATTCTCGTAGTTCTTTACAGGAAACAGGAAAATGAAGATGGGGATGAAGTCTGAATGGACGGGATGGTTCAAAGACTGATTTTTGTAGACAGGTGGGTCGAGAAGAACAATATTATATGAACTAAAGACACTTTTGGACCTCAGGCCGGCATCACTCATGCAAAAGATGTCACTTTTCACATTACGTGAATGACAAATCCTGTAACAACCCAATAAGTGGCAGTTATGGTCCAGCGGGGGACTTGGACCAGCCACCCAGATGTTGCAGGGTTGAATCCAGGTCCTATGGGTTCTACAGATGTGTCCTTTGGCAAGACACATTCTGCCCAGGTGTCATGTTTTAATTTGAATTAATTAATTATTCTGTTCACTTGTGGCTCAATGTGTCCAATTTGTTCTTGTATTTAAGATTGTGTTTTCCTCTGTTTGGCGCTGGATCGTTTTGTTGATGTTGGTTTGTTTGGGAACGTTTTGCTACGTTAATGTTTATTTGCCTGTTTTTGGTTCCATGTGGACCTTTCTGTTTGTGCTTCTAAATAAAAGTGCCATCCCGGCATTTGGCTCTCATGTACCACTGCTCTGGAACTAGCTTACATTCGCTCTCTCGCTCTAACGACGGTCTGTCAAAACGTTATTCGAAAAATACAGCGCCGCCCTCCTGTAGAAGGCCACCATACTGGAAGGGTTGAAAAATAATACTAGACAAAAAAAAAACAATAATAGAGGTTTTACAACTACAACTTTGGGCCTGCAAATCGTTAGGGCCCTTGGATTTGTCGTAACATTACCCCACTTAGCTTCCCCCTGGTTGCGAACATCAGCTCTACTGATTGCGCCAAAGGAAAACACAAACAGCAATGAGCTGTGGACTAATGACAATTTGTGTCATCAAGTGATATCAAATTTGAAGCACTGTGGCTGTCAAGCAAGGCCTAATGGTTCCAAACAAGCCTAATAACATTCGCTTTATTGAGAAGTATTTGTGCTCCAGCAGCATTTACAGCAGCTTCAATTAAAACTGGCGCTTGTTAATCAACTTTATAAACTCTTTTGCAAAGAGCTGCCAATGAAAGTTGTGGTCTGACGCTAGGTTACGCCCTTACGAGTGTGTTAAACCACCACTTCCTGTTCTCTACCTCCGACCTATCGATTAAACACAACGCAGATATGATCGCTATAAATCATCCACTGAACGGCTGTTTCGTTGTGTCGTTTGCCTTTGAACGATCACTGTAGCGAATCCGCCGAACAGATGTCGCCATAGATGCGTTTAATAATACGCTTCAGATTCCTCCGTGTAAACGTCATTTAGCTACGCTACTTTCACCTCATTTCCATTATTTAGAATGTAATATAAATTACTAGCTTGTCTAAAGTGCTGAGAACGCAGCGCACTCTGTCTTCAGTGTACGGGGGTCAGGATTAACAAAAGCCCAGTCACGAGTAAATTGACTTGGTGAGTAAAACGAAACAAAACGGACTGGCTGGTAAATGCTCAGGTCACTCGATGGCGGAAACATAGTTTTTCTTAATTTCTAATGGTTCTCAAAATCAGATGGAAAGGAAAAGAAGAAAGTCTTGATGCTCTGACACAATGAGTGTTATGTAAAGAGATAAACAACACATCATACGTAACCAGATAACAGACGCTAGATCAGTGGACTCATCACACGGTGGTCACAGATGGTGACAAAGTTTACACAAAATCATAATCAAGTCACGTGCGGAATTTCAAGTTCCACAAATTCAAATGACCATTGATGGATAAAAAATACATGCTGAGAACTTGGAGTGTTAGGAACTTGATAGTTCCTGCACCTCAAATGCCTTTTTGGTTTGTATTTATTAATTCTATTCAGTAATCTCACACTTCACACAAACTCCCAAAAATGGTTTGCCACAAAGTTATTTTTTTTGATGATTTTACAAAAAAGAGTCAATATCATCATCACATAATTGCATCATTAGAGCTAAAAACAAAGCATTTCCCTGCAACTTGGAATGTTTCAACTTCAGAAGAAACCGAAACTAATCTAAGTTTGTGTGAAAACACTATCACAATAAATGAAATCACCCCGAGGAGGCAGATTGAACAATTGTTCAGCACAGGATCAATAACAAAATGATGGAGATGTGACAGATCTCCTGGAAGAGAGAATGGAGTGATGTGGGAGAGAAAAGGAAAGAAGAACATTGTCATTTGTTATCGTTTTGTCACCAGGAATCCATTCGCTCTCCCTGGAGGCATCTACATGGAGATTACGCAACATAGATACGCATTACTCTCTAATGGCATCGGCCATATGCAAAAACACAAACACAGATGCACAACACACTCGAGCAGAACCAGTCTATACAACTAATAAGAGAAACCACTCGCCTATGAAATAAGCAAAATACCACTGATCAAGCGAGTAAAAGATCAGCTCCACATTTCCATTTTTATTCTTGCAAACTCTCAGCCCTTGAAGAAAACAAACCGGATGAAATAACAGGTTATTTTACAGTTATTACAGCAAGGCAATGTTATTTCATTAGACATGCTCTCATGCAGCTCACAAATACCTCGTGGTTATTTCTTTTCTAGCCTAAAATGATTATTTTTTTAAGTAATAACAGGGACTTGGAATGTTTTTCTGCTTGCTATAAATAAATGTTATATAGGTTATGGATAAATGTAGCTTTTTATACAAGGGGAACTGTAACGTTTTCTACTATGTTTGTTATTAGCTCACTTAAAAATAAATTAAAATGTATATGATTAAAATGTGAAAAATAAAATGCATTTTTATATACCAGTATTACAATGTGATAATGTATAATTGTATTATTAAACTATAAATAATATAGTTTCAATTAATATAAAGAAGCTTTTTTATGCTAATCAAATCTATAATTCAGTGTTTATATTAGCATATTTAATTATTATTTATATACAATACTTATGAATACTAATTTAGAAAAAGAAATATAAAAATACAAAGAATATTACTGCTAATTATTTATTCTACTTTCCATTCTCCATTCATCCTTTATCTGAACCGTGTTACTATTTCCGGATCACAGGGAACAGGAGCCAATCCCATCAGCTCTAAGCCATTCACAGAACTGAACACACACATGGACATTAACACTTTCACTCACACATATGGAAAATTATCCTTACACGAATAAAATAAATTATCCTTACCGGAATAAAATGCCAACATCACATAGAACAGCCACAAATGGGTGAACCTGAGGGTCCTAAGCGACTTACTGTGCCATCAATCAACAGATGTTTCGTTTTCTAATCAAACCACATTTTGGTTCTGAGATTTCTTTCAACAATTCACGGCAGAAATTCCATGAATTCTGGTCTGTGATTGGCTGCTTTACGCAATCCGGTGTTTGCTTCATTTTATATTTCATCCCGATGTCTGCTAGTGTAAATTAGATTGAGATTAAGTATTAAAGCAATGATGAGAGCAGGAATGATTGGCGGGTTAAGAGAAGCCGATATCGACAAGTTAAGAGCAAAAGTCAATTCACAAATTGAATCACTTCTTTCATCTGACAGGCTTTATCCTGCATGATTAATGATAAACAGAACTTTTGTGTGTAAGTGTGTGTGTGTGTGTGTGTGTGTGTGTGTGTGTGTGTGTGTGTGCAGGATGCAGTTTACCAAAGCAAAGTGTTTAACGGCATGTTAAACCTTCCCTACCGCCATGTAATCACATCGACACGTGTACAACAACAGTGAAATGCTTTACATAATTCATTCCATTGCGGGGAAAAAAGCCATTTGATTAACCAGTGAGATATTAGATTATAAAATATTTATTCTCCATGAAATACAAAGTACCGGAGGTTCAAAGCAACAAGCGGCAGCAAAACGACTACAAATCATCCAAACTGCCTTGAGCATCTTGCCAGCGTTTCTGTGAGTTATTTCGTTTTCTTGCCAATGCAAGTGCCAGTATGAAGCAAAACATTTGCCCTTTAACACCAGTTCTGTGCTTCAGACGAGAAATTTGTTTCCGTGGCTGGAGGCTGCTGATACCAACACTGAATTACTGAAGTGATTAGATGTTCGACATGTTTTGCTTTGTTTGAAACGAAGCTTCAACGGCACACGATACAATATAACTACTCATAAAAAGTTGAAATTGATTCAGTTCATTTTGAAACATTTAGAAAATACTGGTACTTCAAATGTTGTTTATTTTCAAGCTGGCTATTCCAATTTCTCCACTTCCCTTGACTTTTACCTTTAATTCAAAGTATCACACAAAATCGTATTCAGTTCACTCAATTCAGGTTTCAACTAATCATTTAAATTGATTCAAGTTGAATCAAACACTGAAGTTCCCAGATGAATTGATTGATTTTTCATGAAGTGAATCTATTGTGCCCAGACTTTCTTGTTGAGTCTAACTGATAAGTGTGAGTATGTGACACAAAAAGACAACAAACAAAAAAGTCAGATTCAAGCATACTCTACTCCACTTTCTCTCTCTTTCCTTTGACATTTTAATCTCCAGTGATGATCTGTTGGAAAAGTCTACATTTTCTCTATTGTCACACACAGAAAACTCCAGAATTCTCACGCATGACAATTTCCGCAAACTCAGATGTGGTTTGATAAAAAGAATCGGTCACAGACACCCACACAGACGTTCACACAAACACTCAAGGTGAAAAGAGTGAGTCACTCGCTGTGAGATAATCTGTCAAAACCGCACGGCTTCTCTTAAAAAACATTACGCATTTGCAATTCGGACAGCACGGGTCATCTGCTTCTTTAAAAACACAGCGAGGTGTCAGATAAAAACAGACGAGGAACACGAGGAACACACAAGCGTGTTTAAACAGCTTGCACATGCTTATAAATCAAAGTAAAAATTGACCACAATTTAACATTTCGCATGTAACGCAGCTTTTTACAATTTTTACAATATGTCTCTGTTTTTGTAAAGTAAAGTAAAGTGAGTGAGATCCATCCATCCATCCATCTGCTCATCTACCCACCCACCCATTCATTCGTCCATCCATCCATTCATACCCATCTATTCATCATTACAGTTCAGCTTCAATTTCTAATCAATCATCCTCTTAGTATGTGGCAGACATGCACAGTAAGTGTCTCTTTTCCTGCTGCTCACCAGCCGTGCATGTCTTGCGGCTGGCATGATGGCAGAGACGCGTGCTATTGGATGGTATTATTGCAGGAGATAAAAATAGCAGGTGATTCCCACTGGCTTTGTGTGCCAATATATCACGAGTGCTTATTGAAATCGAGTATGTGGCCCAGCTGGAAGAGAGAATGCACGAGCGCTCGGGGTTTAGACGTGTCAAACAAGAGCGAAGAGAAGTACTCATTTTCAGATGGATAAAGGGATATTTAGCATAAATATTAATATATGTCATTGGTCAAGATGATGGCCTATAGCAAAAACCCAGGATATATTTTATTTTTCGCAGTATATCAACTACTTTGAACCTCTTAGTTTACCCTGAACAATTCAAGGGACTGAATTGGCTTAAAGCCCCCAAGTCAGAAATAGAAGAAGCTGCAGAAAATAAAGAACAGGAAGTATTCTAAATCAATGCTTGAAAGGGCTGTATTAAAGGTAAATGCAAGCATTTGTCAATGTCTTTAGCACTTGTTGTGACGTTAACAGCAGAATAACAATCTAAAGAACAATAGCTTCATGGTCCTTTTAAGCAGATTGTAAAGCTATCCTGGTTGTAAAGTCTAACATGATCGTGTTTTTGTTCCGTTGCCATTAGAATTCGCTAGACTTCAAGGCTTGTGTAGCGGGATGTAACGCGGGTAGATATCCTGTGCGCTTGACTCGTCCAAATTTTCTCATTTACCAATAAGTCAAGCCTCATTCATCACTAGGGAGACAGAGAAAGAGAGGAAGAGAGCAAAATATAGGCTGGACTGGAGAGATAGAGAGGGTGAGGTGGAGAAAGACAATGAGGTGAAAAAGGGAGAGAGGAGGAAAAAATAGAGGAAGAATATGAGAGAAATCAGAGAGAGAGAGAGAGAGAGAGAGCGAGAGAGAGAGAGAATGAAATGAAGAGAGTAAAATATATGCTGGACTAGAGTGAAAGAGGGCGGAAAATACAATGAGAAAAGTGTGAGAGAGAGAGGAAGAGAGCGAAATATTGGCGGGGCTATATAGTGGGATATGGGGGAAGGGGTATTGAAACAGATTAGAAAACAGTAGAAAGATTGAGAACATTGTAGTGATAGAAAGACACATAGGATGTGGGGGACATTTTACATAGGAATATTTGTGTAAAACAAATTATTCTATCACATAATGGTGATATTTTAATAGTTAATGTCTATTTCTTGCCTTGTTGCCTATATACAGACGTTTCAGGTCTGTCCTGTGCAGGTAAAGCGTCCATGAATATGACAAGTGACGGCCTGCGCTCACCACTACACCACCAACTCTTTGATCGCCATCAATAATAGATCATATCTGCCGCTATTAGTAGCGAGAGTCACGCTCAGCCGCGCTCGACACAATTTACACTACATGTACAACACCAACGTGTGACCTAATGCGCTCATGCACATGAATACTGCATGCACTGCGCACATCAAAGGAAGCCGCTAACCGTGCCACCACGATTGAGCCTTCGCCTACTATTGATCAGACTTGTCTATTTTAGCTTTATATTTAAAAATAAGTAACCCAGGTTGCAAAATAACAACTTGTGTGTAACACCACTGATCAAAGAAGGACGCTGTGATTAAGGAAACCACACGAAATTCCGCTAAAGCGCAGGAGTTTGCCGCTTAAATGGATGTTTAATATGCATGCCCTCGGGGTCTCGCCATTACAAATGCACCCTTAAGGTCATGTTTCCATAGCAACAGTTCTAGGTACCCCCCTATTTAAACATAAGACGTAAGAAAGGCGTCTGGATTGGATGATGCACCCCGGCTTTGAAGAAGCATTGATGCTCGGGTGTCTGACGGGGGACATGTTGCGAACTGGCAGCTCGTGTTAAACAGGTTGTGAATAGTTGCCGAACCAACCAGCGGGCTTTGGAGTCAGGCCATACTGGTGTAGACAGAGGTGTAAAGTGTACCTGAAAACCATACTTGAGTAAAAGTACAGAAGCCTTACTGTAAAAATGACTCCATTACAAATTACAGGTCACCAATTCCAAGACTAGAGTAAAAGTGATGAAGTATCCAATTTTAAAATAACTTGAGAATTTTACTTTTACTGAGGCACAAAATCACAGAATTGTGAAAAACAAGAAACTCTTTATATATGAGGTTTTATTTCCTAGTATAGAAATTAAATGCAACATCTCAATGTTTCAAAATGGCCCAACAAAATAGATGAAAAATATTCAAACTCAAATGTGCAAAAAAGTGCAACGTTTCCAGTATCGTCAGCACCCTGCAGACACCTATGGTTGGCGATAAAAAGAATTGGCCCAAGAAATTAACCACGGTAAAGATAAGATACCGACTTATCGACTATCACAATGTAACGAGTAACGGCAAGTGTCCATTCAATTGTAGTGGAGCAAAGAGTTTAAATACTCACTAATGTAATCAAGAAGAGAGTAAAATTTGCTTATATTTTTAATGTCCTGTACAAGTACAACGTAGTCAAAAAATATTTAAGTAAAGTAAACAACACTCAAAAAACATGTACTGTATTTATTTGATCAACCCAAAACAATCTAGCTGAACTGAAAAAAGGTCATCAAGTACCATTAACCATAAAACATCTTGTTGCTTCATCATATTTGTATAGGTTTTGATGAGTCAATGCATCAATGCAATTGTATCAGGTGGGAATACTTTCCATAATTGTATTATGTTTATCCAGCAAGATATTTGTTAGAATACTTTTCAGCACTGGTTGTAGGTGCGTGTTTCCTGTGGAGAACTGCACTAC
The DNA here is from genome assembly GCA_028031935.1 of Paedocypris micromegethes. Taxonomy (NCBI): domain Eukaryota; kingdom Metazoa; phylum Chordata; class Actinopteri; order Cypriniformes; genus Paedocypris; species Paedocypris micromegethes. The sequence continues at coordinate 9,213,266 of CM051496.1, forward strand.
CAGTATGCCAAGTAATACCATAATGTTTTTGCAATCAAAAATCCAATTTTCTTCTTGGAGCTTCGCCCAAGTCTCTGCGCTCTTTGTTCGGTTTGTGGAAGATTTAGATATTCTTTTTTTTAAGTATTGAGTACCATCATCATCATGCTTGAAACATTGTTCACTTTTGTAGTTCAACCGCATGAAAGATTCATACGGTCGGTAGAAGAGTGTTCCGGAAGGTGTCATTTTAACCAAAGTTCATCTGACACACAGGAGGAAATTTAAGGAGTGTTATATGGTTGGGCGCTCTTCAATAAATGCGTCTGCTTGAGAAGTCACAGCATCAGAAGCGACGTGGAGGTAACTAATGTGAGGAGGTTTGGTTCGGCGCCCACATGACTCTCTCTCTCTCTCTCTAGATGTTTATCGTTGACAAACACGGGACTGACACACAATGCCTGCTAAATTTACTGTGACAGCTGTTAGTCTGGAGAAAAGCAGCCGCCAGTGACAGTGACTTAAGCTGGAGACTCATTCAGCGTTTAGTCCATCTTTTAACGGTTCAGCAGAGCAAGCCGAAGAGGAATAAAAGTACGGAGGCTGTGAAGCCATTCTGGAGAAATAAATGCAGACAATGGCACTTAAAAGGTTTGATATATTTCAATTTGTGCATACACACAAGTATATACAGTATATGTACATACATACAGTCTATATAAATGTAAGTAACACAATAGTCAACGGTAGGGAATTGTACTCGCCCACTTGACCACAATGGCTTGAGAATGCCCACTGCTCTGGGTTTGTGTGTGTTGACTTCACTGGAGCACAATTAAAGAGCACAATTTCAATATAGTTTCTAGTGGTCATATTGACAAACTAACTCACTTACTTTCTACTTTTCTTAACTCATAAACAAATTAACAACGACTGGCATGCTGGCGCAGTGGGTAGCGCAGTTGCCTCACAGTAAGAAGGACCCGTTTCAGACTCTAGGAGTCTTCTACGTGATTTTTACATTTTCTCTGTATGTTTACATGGGTTTCTTCAGGGTCTACGCTTTCCTCCCACTGTCCAAAAATATGCTTCGGGGTGGATTGGAAAAATAAACCATAGGTATAAGTGTGTCTTAAGGCACAGAGTTGCTGAGATATGCGCTAATTCCCCTTGATACAGAAATGGACTAAGAGGTAAGGAAATGAATGGATAGATGCATTGTAGAGCACATGTTTACATAAAATTGTAAAAATGTAAACAGATTTATTCTAACTATGTAGCAATCATGGCAATTTATAGTATGTGAACATTAGAACGCATATAAAAAAGTAAAATAACCAAGAAAGTATACAATGTATTTATTATGCTTTTTGATTCACACACACACACACACACACACACATACACACGTACACTTGTACTGTAAGACAGAAGTGTATGCATAATTGACAGCGTTTGCTTTTGCGGTCACGTAAGAACAGAGCAGCTTGTCTTCGTGAGTGTGATCACGTATGTGAAGCGCTGTCAGTCACCTTAGGCGAGTTCACGTAGCGCTTTTCTCAGGATTACATCTCAAAGAGATATTACGGAGGATTGACCTGCACTCCGGTTCTTCACCCGACACTTATCATTAAATCAGCAGCGCGTCACGTGACTCTTGCGGTTGCATTTGATCGGCTCCTGTATTGTATCCCTGGAGTTGTAGAAGTTACTACCAGTTATCTCCAACAATTAATTGCTACAGGCTTTAAAAGAAAAAAATGGGGATAACTTGAAATTGTATTGCCAGTAGTAGAACTTTTCTGGAGTTCATAAAACTTTAAGAACATTGATTATGGCAAAGTAATATTTAAAAAAAAAAAATATATTCTTATACTGTACTTATTGTACATTCTTTCATCCGTTTCACTTGCTTGTGAAGAAAATGTGGTAATAATAAAACAATTAAAATAAAAAAATTCATAAAAAATATTACAAGATGCACAAACAGCAGAAATATCAACAAAACATTGTTTGTTCACTCTACTATTACTATTAATTTGTTTGTTGGCCCAACAAATTAGCTGAGGTACAAACCATACCTGAGTAAAAGTACGAATATGAGACTGTACAAATTACTCCAGTACAACTTAGAAGTCACCAATTCCCAGAAGACTTGAGTAAAAGTCATGAAGTATCCAACTTTAGACACAAAGAAATACCAAAAAATTGTGAAAAACAAGAAACTCTTTATTCATAAGGGTTTATTTGCTAACAAGGAAATGACACAATCACAATGTAAAGTGTAACGGTAATTGTTCATTCAAATGTGTTTGAGTAAAAAGTACATATAAAAATGTAGTAGAGTAAAATGTTTCTTACTTTTTTAATACACAGTACAAAGTAGCCAAATAAATACCAAAATATTTATCCGTAGAGTAAAATGTATTTCACCATAAGTAAAGGAACTAAGTATATTTACTTAAGTACTTTACACCACTGCACATTAGTGAAGAATATCATTCGATATCTATTTTCTAGTTGGCACAAAACCACAAGCACAATTCTTACAACATGCAACTTTTTCAACTAAATTGTAAAACTACAGATGAAGTGATATTTAATGGAACTGCCAGCAAAATCCAATCCCACATTTGGGGAAAGACTTTATTCTCATACACTTACTCTTTCTGTATTCCTTATGGGCAACTTTATTCCAATGCTTTTAATATTTAATTTTCTGCTTAATTAAAAAGAAGGCCTCTCTAAGGACTCAAGCCTTTCTCCGACTCTCGCTGATTTAGCTCCGAAAGAAATAAGTCGTGGGTCGTGGATGCGCATCTCCATTCTAAACCTCTGCAGACTGATGTGCCTTGTCGTTTTTCTTTCCCTTTGTCTCATAAACCCATATTAGTGCGAGTGCGTAGGCTCCTGCTCTTTCAAGAAAAATACAAATGGGAGGCTGCCATGTCAATGAAGGAGTGTGCATTGTTCCTCCTTTATCACCGTGCTGCTTTTACTCTTTGGATGATGGAAGGTGTGGATTAGTAGGGAGACTGTGTTGCCGGGGCAACCGAAAGCACCGGAGGGAGAGGCCTGCACATTTGTTAAACCGGACCAGGCAGGAAGTTTAACCGGCCATCTCCAGGAAGCCTGTTCCTAGCGTTTAAGCATCTGCTGCTTGTTTAAATCCCCCGCCTGTCACCGGAGAGATAAAGGCCAACGTGAGAGTTTGTGTTGATGGTTTAATGCTTCCTTTAGAGATTTGCCCACCACCGCACTGGTGCAGTGGGAACTGTGTGATTTAAAGACTCGGTTTGACTCGGTCAGTCAGTAATGGAGGTAATTAAACGTCGATAATTTAACATTACTGCACTTGGCAGCTGCTTTTATTCCAACTTAAAATTCCAGATTAACATCCGCCGTTGTACAAGCACCAATTGGAAATTGAACTGCAGTACAGTAGCAAGCGTTGTTTAGAAATTAAGACAATTGATTGTTAAAATGTTTTGACAATTTACGTAAATGCCAACTGTCCTTTAACCAATTTTCTCGACTAATTCATTAAAATCAAACTCATGCCCCAGGGCCAAATCCCGCCCGTCGTACAATTAAACCTGGCAAACGAGATCTTTTTATCAGCAACTGTTATTATTGCAATTAATGGCCTGGTGATATGAAGAGCTGATGACAGAGACTACAAATCCCATAATGCAGTGCTTTAGCTGCCTTGCCTTATATAAATTATAAATGCATATATTTTTTCCATCCTTCGTTTTTCAAAATTTCAACTTCTATAATTTGACAGGGTTTATTTTTATGGAGGACAACAAATTTAGAATTATTTAAAACATAAGTTGATTAACCTACCACATCAAACGCATACGTAGATTCTAGAAGAAAACTGCAAACCATTCTCCAGAAGACTTGAAAAACTAAAACGGCATATTAAAAATTAAGCATAAAAGTCTCCGTGCAGTGTCCTATTGCTCACATTCACCCTTTCCAAAAATCAGCTGAAAACGAAGGGAGTTTCAGGGGCTGTTTCAGCCGTGAGTTATTCTCCGCAGATCGGTGTGTAATTGCCCAGTGGAGAGTGAAGTTTGGGAGATGCATCAGGGTCTGAATGTATGGTGAGTTGAGAGCATCACCATAAACAACAGGGCTATTATAATGATGATGACAGATCACGCAGGGAGCAGTGCCGTCTGCTAAATAAACCCTGTTTGTACCGCTAACCGAACACATACTGTATCACAATCGCTAACCGCTGACTGATACAGTATGTCTCTCTCTTATCAGAAGCGAGATTACACGTGCAAGTACACAATCTGAGTCTGGTCATTTTAAGCATCCTAATCCTAATCTCGACCACAATTTTATATGGCATAAATGTTTAGTCTGATTTATTGCATTTTTGGCACAGGATTTTTCTGCTTTAGATTGAAGTGTGTAATTTAAGCCAAACCCATTGGGATGCGAGTCAACCAGAACCCTTCATGTGATAATTAATATCACAAAGCCTTATGAGATTTTGATCTCCTCAGTAGATTCTGATGTGAAGTGATATATTTCATTTAGATTTATGCACTTATCTAAATTGATAACTTGAAATCACTTTAATGCAATACGGGAATTGAACCCATGACCTTTGAGGTAGCTAATGCTATGTTCTACTGAGCCACAGGAATGCTAACAAGATCATGAAAGTGATGATCGTCACTGTACTGTACAACATCTATCTGGTGATTTAATGGTGTTTAATGGGTTCAACTCTTAAAAAAATGTGTTGTTGGTTTAACATAAAACTGAAATTGCAGTCGATACACAAAGGGGAAAAAAACAAAACATTGCACAAAATCACCACATCAGTTCACGCTGGGCTCTAAAAATCTTTCCTCTGTTTAAACGACAAGTCAAGAAAACCCTCCTAGTCACTGAGATATACCAAGGATGGGATATGATAGATAGCGCCGCTTCACATTCTCCATTACACACAAATATCGCTCATATTCTAGCAAGTGGTGAGTCAATCACATCTCGCTTAACATTAGAAATGCTGAGAAGATGGGGCAGAGGAATAAAAACAGTTCTTGACTCGTGTCACGTTCAAGGCCAAGCTCGGCAGAAAACATTTTCACAGCCTATTTTCATGGGCACTTGTGTGAAGGGAAAGCAACATCGAGAGTCAAAATACAATCAGCGCTGATGAAACTGAGATTTTGTGTCCGTCTGGGCTACAAAGTCTTTCCATTTCAGCAGTTATTAATAAGAAAATCATCTCTAGGCATCTATATAGATTTCTTGAAACACAATCTGTCAGCGGAGTGTGTGTGGAGACACCTTAAGGGATGAATTGACTGTAATACAGAGGGACTTAAGTGGTTTAGTAATGACTGAGGTCTGAAAAGTGATCGGCGAGACCCTCAGGGAGAGTTTCTTCCCCTCCCTGGGCATGGGTTAACATCTCCGGGCATCCCTCCAGAATCCACCCCTCTCTTTAGCCTTTTCTCAGCCAAAGCTTGGCTGTTTCCAACCTGGAAGAATGAAAAATGTCATCCTTCGTGTCTCTTCCATAAGAGTCCTCTTTCTCTTCAGATACACAAAAATGGACCCCCCCCC
>CM051496.1:9218852-9221352 GCA_028031935.1 Paedocypris micromegethes
CCCCCCCCCAAAGGTCACCTATTCCTTCAGAACTGCTTGCTCTTCTCTCCTCAACACCTCCACTGTCTGCTCACTTGGGAACGCTCATATCCACGGCCGTTCACTGCATTCAAATGAGCGGCGCTTGGCCCGAGACGCAATCTCACTCGCTAGCATTCTGACCACGTGCATTGCTTCAACCGCACAGCCCTGTTGTTTGCAACCAATAATCTGGCCTGTACTTGGATTTTAATGGCCTCAAATTTGAGAAGGCTGCAAGAGTCAATAGCTAAAGCCAGTTTTCTGTGTTAGTGACAATGGTAGTGTATGTACAACAGTGTTCGTACTTAAGAAGTTCAGATGCTAGGCTTGGACCAAATTTATGCTTGATGTTTGGTTTGCTTTAATGGATTCGCAATGGCACTTTTTCAAAGAATTCCGAATTTCTCAAACAGAAAAATGAAACTGGAAGCTCAAAAAACTGCTATGGAGAGTGTCTGATGTACAATTGATTTTCTAAAACGTATTTTGCATAACCTAAGCAAAGAATGGGTGTCATCGTGAATTAGAAAAATGCGTAATCATGTTAAATATGCTAGAAAAGAAAAACTGAGCACAATAGAGAATAAATGCTAGCTTTAGCATGTTTCAGCTAAAAAAATGGTCAATTGGAATTTTCTTTGTGGCTTCGTATTGAACTCACAAATGGTTTGCACCAAGGGGACAACAAACGGACGTTTCCTCAAATGGAAACTGTGACGCATTGCATCGTTCAGATTGAATGGTGCAATATGTAGTTTTCACATGAAAATACTATTCATGGCTGACTGCACTTGCGCATTCGTGGAAAAATGGCGTGTGACTGGTCTAAGAAACTAAGGCCTCTGTGTCCATAAGTCTAATTTCGGCTAGACTCATTAATCTGGCTGTCTTGTAGACCGACGACAGAAAAAAAAGCGCTGAGTCGTGCCAAACGGTAACTACTGATATATTCATCACTTCCTGTGCCACATTACCCCAGTCATCAGGCGCCGGGCTGGACCATTTCCGCTCGGCTCCTCCTGTCCTTTAAAACTCATTACTCACAGCTTTGCATACAGATTCGGGCTGTTTACTTGCCGTCAGCACTTCGGCACGGTGTGTTGCACTGAACGGGTTTCTATCTGCCATCGCTACGGCGTCACCACGATCATAAATAACGATCAAGAGCAGCATCATCATCTACTTGTCTCACAGGACTCGCTCTTTTTTTCACTCTCTTCCCTCTTTTCCATCCCCGTTATTTGATTTTCAGCGATGATTGGCTTTATTGCAACTGTCAATCATAGAGTCTGTCATACAGTATAAGTGAATCTCTCCTCACTCAAACATCTACATCTACATCTAGATCAAAAAGAACTAAAACAGATATGAATCAATGCACAATTTAATATGTTTGGATACATAGAACTGAATACACATTAAAATATTGTAAATTCTCGTATTTTCTGGACTATAAGCCGCACCCGCTCTATAAACGATTTTGAATTGTAAATGTACATGTATGTAACTAAATAGATTTTTTCCTAACCTGCATTTTAACACAGCAGCAACTTTGCTGATTAAAACGGGACAGAAAAAAAGTATTTATCTACATTATCAAAAAATATGCAGAATAGCCGCACCTTTGTATAAGCCGCATGCTTCAAAACATTTGAAAAAAGTAGCGGCTTACAGTAAAATCCAGGCCTCATATAGAAATGTCTGAACAAAAATACAGTTTATATACACGGTATATCTTTACTACACACAAATGAAAACTGTAAATCCAGTTTAAGCTTTCGAGTGCGAGTGAAGAGTGACAGTGTGAAAAATCCGTTATGCCTCAACCTTTTCTATGCCTCATCTGGAAAAGGATGAGAAAAGTGCACGACATTTAAATAAGTCATCCGCCGCTGATCACCGAGACTGTTCTAAATTCATTTTAAACCTATTACATCAACCTCCTCTGCCACACACACACACACACACTTTGGACACGGAAAGGCCATGCTGGTTTATGGTGACATCTCGGCCACTATATTTACACACACAGTGCCTTTCATTGCAAAACTTTATCAGAATTTCAACTTCCGTATTTAAAAAGTTTTACAACAAAAGCATCAACTCACTAAAAATGGGAGTAAGGAACCGCAGGCATAAATAAATCCTTTTTAAAACACCAAAGACACAAAATCCTTTGGCTTTGGACTCTTGCAAGCGTTTCTGACGATCCTCTCCAAGGAACGGAGAAAGCACAAGCCTCTCTCACGTCTTTTGTCATTGATGGTCTTCCGCCACATCTCTGGAGGACGGAGGTTTTGAAGGACAGTCTAGTGATGTCTTGTCTCATGCTGCTCAGAGAAGAGATTACCCTGTCATATTATTAGAAATGTATGATGTTCAAAGTCTTCATAATACTATAGTATTACTATTGTAGTATCTATCTATCTATCTATCTATCTATCTATCTATCTATCTATCTATCTATCTATCTATCTAT
>CM051496.1:9223852-9244367 GCA_028031935.1 Paedocypris micromegethes
TCGCTCTTCTATTTCAGCCATTGCATCTTCCATGTTAAGATTCAGTGGATCTCCTGGTGTTGGTTCCTCTGGGTTGGAGCTTGATTTTAAAGAGACGCTGTCATGTGATGGATTTTACAGGCTCTAAATAAATTGCACAGCGCATCCAATTTGATCTTAACTAAGCAATTCCACCATCAATCCACAGCCCCGGCTCTTGCAAAATCATCTCAATACCAGCCACGTTTCTAATGCCGGAGAGGTTTCAACCGAATGAAGATTTGACATGGATTGGTCTGTTTTTCTTAGATTCTACAGTATGTGATTGCTCGATATGAATGAGAGAAAAAGATTGGGATGACAGTGAAAGGTCTTTGAAACAATGTCATGTAATGTATACGTACACCATTCAAAAGTTTGGGGTCATTTTGAAATGACCTTATTTTTGAAAGAAAAGCACATTTTTTCAATGAAAATAATTTTAAACTAATCAGAAATACATTCTAAAAATAGCTAGTGTGCAAAATAGCGTATTCTAAATAACTATTCTAGCTGTAAATGGTGCAATATCTACAAAAGTGTATAGAGGCCCATTTCCAGCAACTGTCACTCCAGTGGTTTAATTGCAAAATGTGTTTGCTAATGGTGTCAGAAGAATAATGGATGTTGTAAAACCCTTGTGTAATTGTGTTAGCACTTATGGAAACCGTTTAGCTGGTTAAATAAGCTATAAAACTGACCTTCCTTTGAGCAGATTGAGAACATGGAGCATCACATTGTGGGGTCAATCAAACGCTCACAATGGCCAGAAATAGAGAACTTATATGAAACTCGACAGTCTATCCGTGTTCCATGAAAAGTGTGACTTTCATGGAACACACAAAATTGTCTAGGTTACCCCAAACTTTTGAACAGTATTATTATTATTGATCAGAATTCTTATCTTGTATCTCATTTGCACAAATTCACACCTACAAAAATCTTCTGTGCTTTAGAATAAGTATCCTGTTCTCATAAATCATTACACTTATCAAGCTTTATGCAATATGTCTTGGAGGTCAAGGTCGGTATTACTGGAATGGCAAACTGATCCAAAAAGTTTGAACTTTAGAGGGCTTTCCGGTTAAGTCTATGCCTAGTTGCTGGAGAGGAGGGTTAGGCCGACAGCAAAACCTCGAACACAGGAGGAACAATGTGACGTTTTCGCCCTGTGTCTTTTTGTGTTGATGGCATCATTGGAGTGAGATCTCCAGGAGTATGCAGTACTTGCTACTTCTCCTCCACATTGAGAGAAGTCAGCTAAGGAGACGTGGGCATCTGTTCCTGGCATGTACCACCGAGAGTGGCCCAGAGGAAGATCCAGGGCGCGATGGAAAAGCTATTAGTCAATGTTGACCTGGGACCACCTCGTGTCCCCCCATGGGATCTGGAGACCATGATGAGGAAAAAAAAAGCCTTGAGATCACTGCTCTCGCCGTTGCCCCCTTGACCCAAAGGTAGAGAAATTACCGCAAATTACTGCCAAGATTTGTTGTATGTACGTAGAAGTAAGAGCATCATAAAAATGTTGCATGAATTAAAAAATAAACTTTAAGCACCTAATGTGATGATACCTATTAAATGAACAAAAAACTTAGCTAAGCTGTTAGAGTTGAAGACTGTACGGCCAATCTTGGTTATCCGTAGGTTGCAGGTTCAGTAGGTTTTACAACTGAGTGACTGAGAAAGACTGCTGAAGACTCCGGGTGTGTGTTCACTTCACAGTGTGTGTGTAAGAACTCACTTTCTTAAAAACAAGATTTTAATTTGTGACACACAAATCATGCAACAGAACCATCCGGAAGGATGAATGAATGGGAAAGGCGTTCCCATTCATTCATCATTGATAAGGTGTGTAATGAACAGTAAGTGTTTTTATCCCAACCATAAAAATCAATGTGTGTGTGTGTCCTGCGTCCCACCTGACTTACAGTACTTACAGCGTGCGCCTCCCACCGTCTCACTCCATTTGAGCTCAGATCACTAAGACCAACAGACGGGCCCTCGCCGTCCGTCTCAGATTCCCACGGATGGAAAAACTCAACAAACCAGCACCATACAGCAACTGAAAAGAGCAAGTGCAGCTCGGTGCGTCTCAATTTGTTTAAATCGCCGTCAGTTTTCTAAAAGTCAGCAAGAACTTACATAAACACACTGAGATAATTAAAGCAAACGCAGAAAGCTGAATATCAAATGAATGGAAGAAAAGCTCCGTATTCAACCAGCACTGTTTCGTAATAAACCTTTACTAGCACGGACACCTATGGAAATAAAAGCGCTTGAGAAAATCTGTGGAAAATGGGTCAAGGTAAACGGTCTGAAGGGAAGAAAAGCAGAATTAGGCGGCAGACACGCTGGATGCTGCAGATACTGCAGGCACATTGATTCTCAATTTGTGCTGTTCCTTTCTTTCAGCGTGCTGGAAGCATGTTAGCAAACTGTTGATGGCTGCTTTCAGATCAGTTTGCAAGTCATCTGTCCTGCTCCTCATGAGACTTAATCAATATACACTGACAAAAAGCCAAGATCAGAATGATGGCCGCCTCTCGCTCTCAGCCTTTAAATACCCGGCAAAGAGCTGGAAATAGCTCAAGTGCGTCTACCGCAGAGGATCTGCATATGAAAGACATGCTATTTGTGAACCACTTATACCGTATTAGCAGGCTTTAGCGAAACACCCCAGTTTACATGTGATTTACAGCCAAACCATTAATACATAATATTATGTGAAAAGAGTGTTCAATTGTGCTTATTAAACCAATGAATGATGGTGCTATGATATTGTTAATATTATAATATCGCACTTTGTTTTAAGTTAAAAATATTGTCTTAAAAGCTAGAGAGAACAAGAGGACGCGTGTGTGTGTGTGTGTGTGTGTGTGGCGACAGTAAAAAAAGAGCAAAAAGACAAAGAAAGACATATAAACATAAAGAGCAAGGGGGTTAACAAAGAGACAAAACTGAGAATGAGAGAGAGAAGGGAGGAATAACAAGAGAAACAACAGCAAGAAAAAGAAAAGTAGCAAGAGTTGTGAACAGAGAGACAGGGACGAGAAAGAGAGAAAGAACAAAAGAAAGAGTGAGAGAGAAAGAAGTATAAAAGAGAAAGAGAAAAAAGGGAAAAGCAAGAACAATAAAAAGAGCAATAAAGATAGAGAAGAGGATACAGAAAGAAAATAGGAGTACAAAAGAGAGAAAAAGAGATGGAAAGCATACATAATTCAGGGGGGTATGACAGATTAATAAATGTTATTACATGTTCAATATGATATAAATGCGACAGTAAGACACACACAGTGTGTGTGTGTGTGTGTGTGTGTGTGTGTGTGTGTGTGTGTGTTTACTCAGCACTAGTGCATTAAAACAAACAAATGGTGTGTGTTACCACATTTTCTCTCCAATTAAAATAAAAAAGCCACGAGAACTGAAACTAATTGTCCTTAATTCTACCTAGTGATTCATCCAGTGATGAGGTGATGGATTCTAATGAAAAATTAAATAACGTCAACACAAGCCATCATGTCCGAGCCACTTTTACTGCAGGAGAGGCATTTTACATTTCACTCAACTGTTCAGTCTGAATGTGTGCAGAGAAGCATGTGGTCGCCTGTGACCAGGAGGCGTTTACAGTACCACGCATCCGTCCGAACACCGACTCCCCCTGTTATCAGCCAAAAAAAAATCATAAAAACCCTCAAACCCTTCGTTTTATTCGGCTGATTAAAACCAGTCATCTGAGGAGCACTGACGCTCAAGGAGCCGGCGCTCCACTTTCACCACATTTTACGGCCACATGAAGCATCACAGAGAGGGCAGAGCGTATTCAGAACAACAAAAGAGGATGAAGAGAAAGAGAAAAACCGCAGAATCAAAGAAGAGGGAGGGGGGCGACGCAGAACGAGAGTTAAAGAGAAAGACGCTAGTCCAATTAGCCTCACGGTGTGGAGTAATAGTGCGAGTATGAAATGGATGGATGAGTAGAGTTAGCGCCTCCACGGCATCACCACAGGGGTTATTCCACATGACAAAGAGCCTTTAATTACCTCATTCTAGGCTCTTTATTTCCCTGTGGCCGAGCCATGGAGTAAATCTCTCAGATACAGCTTTTCTTTCGTGCCGTTTGCGATAGGAAACATGTCATGTACATCTGTTTTCATTTTTTTTCACAGTGAGCACTGAATGAAACGCCGAAGACCTCGGTCGAACGTGGCAATCACAAACTGGACCTCCAAGGCACAGAATCTCATTGAACTCAGGCTTTGGCCTACAGGGATTCACTGAAGTCGCAAAGTGAATAACAAAGAGACGTGTGCTCGCACTTGAGAGGATGGACATCAATAATAAACCTGCAACGTTGGGTTTCTTCAAGGTCATGATCTTTCTGTCCGAGGTGCACTAATGAGGGTAACGCCACACCGCCGAGGACATTATAATGATCTCAGTTCACGTCATAACATGGCCTGACTTTACCTCCAGCTTGTTGGTCGACCAGGACACAACCTTTCAACCTGCTTTAAATAGTTCAAGGTGCCTGAAAACCAAACGCTGGGGGTTTCTTCAGTGACCCTCTGATGCTTTTTCTTTGGGAATTAAGCGAATTCCTTAACCTGCCGTGACCCTGATGCATATTGTAAAGAATTCTCCAAATCCCAGCGCATTGAGACGATTAATCTAAATCTCGATTAATTGACCAATTTAACTCAATTAGGATTAAAGAACGATTCTTTTGAGATAGTTTCAATAGATTTTCAATAGTTTATTGTTAAAAGTAAAAAATTTGCATTTCAAAATAAAATAGGTAACAATGTTTTCACCTGAACTGAAAGTCGCTCTGATGAAGAGCTACAAATTTGTCGTGTTACATTGGCGTGGGCGTTTTCCTTCCTGAAGCCAAAATGTGTCCAAACCGAGCTGTTTTTCTGTATAAGCTGCTCTTGTTACTCAGTGTCTAAGCTCTTCATGCTCGACATAACATAACACAACGTGACATAGCGGGGTAACGTCACGTGACTTTAAGCGATTGACTTAAAAAAATGATTTGATTGATTTTAAGTTCTGAATGTTGATTACAATTACTTTTCAATTAATTTCCCAGCCCGAGTGGGATGATTCCTGTGGAGCTGGCGGGTGTTGAAGCTTCGGCCCAAACTGACCCGATGAATGGTGACTTCAGAGTTTAATTGACTCACCACGTTACTCCATCAATCTCTTTACAGCCCCACAGAGAAACTCTTTACAGCCCTTCATAACCCTGAAGGAATGGCGATAGGATCCTAAAGGATCTGCTGAAAACGGAGGGAAGAATACAACGAAAAGGTGAAAAGCAGTTCAGCAGGCCTTTCACCTTTCGTCGCATCCAATCTCCATGTCTTCAGTCTTGACAACTGCTGCTTAACAGATCCCGATTGACAGAGCATAATCCAATCGAAATTGCCGCTGATCTAATTGAGCCAGGCAAAATAAGCCGATGCAAGAAAATGAGTCTATTAAAGAGCTGATAGGGCCCAGTGAAGCGGAGGCCATTCGTGCTGTGAACCAAAGTCAAACTCACCCTGACTCCCTTCACCACACCGAACACAATCCCATTTGGGAAGAGCCGAACTGTGAGGGCTGAACAAAGACGCAGGATTATGAGAAAGCCTGAGCCAACAGTCAATGAACAAGCTTAATCGGCATAATCTGTTTAATGGCGTCTGGGAGAATGTTACGGTCAGGATTGTACTTGAATTTAAAGACACCTGTAGGACAATGTGGAGGACAGTACTGACGGCATTAGAGCTCCATCTTGACACTTCTGTTAATTGTGAGTTTGGTTGACTAGGAGAAAATCTAAATCTCGATTAATTGAACATTTTAACACGATTTGATATTTCCGTTTAATGACTGGTTTTATTTTAATCGTTTAAAATGTTTAGCCCTCAGTAGTTATTTTTTGATAAAGTAAAATAAATAAAAAATAAATTATTTTCAATATTTTCTCATTTACAGTAAAAAATTTGCAGTTCTATTGTAAATAAAATAGGTGTTTCCACCCAACTGAAAAGCCGCTCTTATACAAAGCTACAAATTTGTCATGTTACCGGGAACGGTTTTTCTGCAATGTCTTCCCTTGACTTAATTTTGTTCTATGTCATCCTTCCTGAAGCTAAAATGTGTCCAAACAACGAGACGGCATAGTTTTTTGATTAAGCTGCTCTTGTTGCTCAGTGTCTGAGTTCTCCATGCTTGAAATGTCGGCGAAGTAACAAAACGTAACGAAGCAGGGTTACGTCACGCGACTTCACAATGCGGTAATGTTTTGTCAAGGGAAAATAATTGACTTTGAAAAAGTTGATTGATTATAAGTTCAGAGTGTCTGAGTTTCGATTACTTTTTGATTATTTGCCCAGCCCTTGTTTGCTGCATGCTTTACACAAAACAAAGCCAACCTTCACTTTTACTTTAGAACAGCTCAATCACCAAGATCCAAAATGGTTGATAGATGTGTACAAAACGAAGACAATTCAAATATTTACAGAGGATTTGACTCGTGGGAACAGTCTTGCTCTGTTTCTCAGTAAAGATGCTTCTCGTGAATAAATCTTGAACTTTAATTACACCTTGAAGACAGATGATTACAAGGCTTCATTATTAGTTATTTAACCTGATCAGCCACGTGTTGTCAGAACCAACAACCCGTCCCTGTCCTGCACTATGGGAAATGAGGCATTGAGAAGTAATGCATATATTTGGACAGCCAGACTAAGCTCAATCAGAGCAGGTAAAGTCATCTGGCTTTGTCTGAACCCGAGCGGCCACTCCAGCCGTGCGAAAAGACAGATAAATGTTTAAAGAGAAATAAGAAAAGGAAAGGGATTTCAAGCATGACAAAGGCTAAAGGATTAACTCGAAGAGCAAAGGACAAAGAGAAAATGAGATCTCAAATCTGAGAGGCGAGCTTCTTTCTTTAAAGGCGAGATTAAACAGCGTGACGTCTACATTGGGAAACTTTTCCAAATGCACCCACTCAAATCTAAAAGGGTCTGAAGACACAAGCCAATCTCATCCCGGCGCTATAACAGGGTGAACTTGACTTCTCCATGTCGAATCTCTGCTGTTTCACTTGCCCCCTGCAAGCTTTCTTGATGGGCTCACTGAAGGCAAAGCAATAAAATCAGAAATGATGAAGAAGAGATAGAGAATACGAGTGCATGGGCCGTGTTACGAGGAGATGGGCCGCATTACTAAAGCCCTGAAGCTCTGGGTCTGTTTGGAACACAGTTCATAACCAGCTCACTTCAACAAGCTATTAAATCACCCAAAACTCTCACAATCCGGCATGTACCGTTTACTTAACATGATCAATAACTCAACTAAAAGTACTTTAAGTTTGAACATTCTTTAAGTTTAAAAATTAATTATATGCAAGCCAAGAAGGAAATACATGCACCCCAAGAAAAAAAAGTTAAGTATATTTAATATATATATATAAACGTTAAGTATATTTAATGTATAATGCAGTTGTTTTGAGTGGCATAGTGTCAGTTTAGTTGTGTGGTCTTGTCTACATTATTAATTGTCCCTAAAATAAAATGTCATTACTACATAAAGAAAGTCTTGATTTGATCCGAAAACTATGTTCTGGCCAAAAGCTCAATAAACTCAAAAACTTCATGTTTATGCTGTATGACAAATACAAATGTGAGTATTTTTAAATAGTCTTTTATATCTTTGTTCTTTGCCATTTTTAATTTTTATTATTAAAAGAATTGTCTACACAAGAGTCCAAGAACAATGTTTTGATACACAAACATCACAAACAGATCTGTGTGTAGTCATTCTACCAATAACTTAGTCTCCTAATTACATTTACTTGTGATCTATAAAGTGAAGCATATCAGCATGGCACAGGCGTCAGATTGCTACTTGCAGTGAGCATTATGACACACGCAGTAAAGCACATCAAAGACGTGCCGATCAAAGCCAGGGAGTGTAGTGGAGCATGCAGTTTGATTAATCCCCTCGAGTGTGACTCAGGACCGTGTCAGGCCACCAGCAATGCATCGTCCATCTCCCGAGCAGCAGAGAGCAGCCGCGGGGCAACTGCAACATGCGGTGAGCAGATTCAGAACCACGGACAGCAGCCGCTCTGCTGCTGTGAGATTTGGGAAAGCCATGGTGCTTTGAGAGAAGGGATTAATGAATGAACAATGTATCAATAGAAAATGCGTTGATGTGCATCAGGTCACATGACTCAGCTCTGCGTCTGCGGAAATTAAATATTGCCCCACTGAGCACAAGGTGCACCGAGAAAATAATTAATCAAAAACAAATAAACCTACAAGAATGCTTGCTCGCTGCAAGATTGTGATTTTACTCAAGTGGATTTTGTCTGAGTCTATGAGGCCAATCTGAATATAAAACAAATGTTATAATATTTTATGTCACATCATAAGCTTTTATACCATAAATTGTTATATTGCCCATAAATTAATATTTTATCTGTCTATTTATATATATATATATATATATATATATATATATATATATATATATATATATTTATCTATCTATCTATCTATCTATATAGATCTATCTAGATAGATCGATATAAGATTACTGTTTGCACAATATAACGGGTTAGGGTTATTTAAAAAACAAATAACTCATTTTAAAAGTTATAAATAAACGTTAAAACTTACAATTTTTTCATAAATATTTTGTATTATTTATTTATTTAATTGTATTTAATAAATTAAACTAACAGTCAAAATGAACAAAAAGGCATTTTATAAACAATGCTTAAACAGAAAAACATCCAGACAAAAAAAATCAAGGTTTTAAAAAGAGGGGTGTGGGTGAGAAAGGGGGTGGGGCTTGATCTGACAGCGGATCATGCGCAAAAGCGTATGTAGTAAGTTAGCGCAGCAGTACAGCATGGACTCACCCAAGCGTTGTCATGGTAACTATGGTGTACCAGAAAGCCGCCGGTATGCTGGTGAACTTGCTGGCGGAGGAGCCCTTCTCTGCGTAAAACATAACGGTGGCGAAGATGATGATGGCCATCGTAAGCGAGAAAAGCAGGAAGCCCAGTTCGGACGCGCAGCTCTTCAGCGTGTACCCCAGTATGCGCAGCCCTGCGGAGTGCCGCGAAAATTTGAAAATCCGAAAGACCCTGAAGACCCTGAGGGTGACGAAAGCCCCGCTCACGTCCTCGTTGTTACTCATGAACAAGCCGATGTAGTACGGCATGATGGCAACCACGTCAATGATGCTCATGACGCTTTTGACGAATCTATACCTGCTCGGAGCCGCGACCAGACGCAGCAGGTACTCAACGGTGAAGATCATTACGCATGCGGTATCCAAACAGAAGAAAGCCAAGGCGTAGCGTTCACCGCAGGACTGCTCTCTCATCCTGTCCCGTGTGCTGCACGGGACAGTCTCCACCACGTTAGCCATAACGGAGACCGCGATGAAAAAGCCAGTGACGTAATAAAACACCAGCGCCATGGTGCTCGTGTGAGGGTTCTCGAAAGCGCGCCACATAGTCTCGCGGAATGATAAATCTGGCGGCACCATGTCGTTATTATTGTCGTTCTCTTCATCGTCTTGGATTCTCTCGGCGTTCTCTCTCCGGCGATCCTTGTACTCCTCGTAACAGCAGTCGCCAATGATCTCTGGAATGATGCCGAAAAAGGCCAGCTCCTCATCATAAGCGGAGATGCACTCGTGGCGAGGGTAGTGCAGCTTCCCCGTTCGGTAGAAATTAAGAATATGCCTGAAGATGTCGGGGTCGCGGTCAAAAAAGTACTCGTTGGTCTCTTCGTGGAAGAAGAAGTCGCGCTCTGTGCTTCCCAGTAAAGTGTCGGGGTATCGTTCCAAAGTATTCCGCCAAGTTTGGAACTTAGTGCCGCTGACGTTCAAGATAATCAGGCCGTCCTGACCTCGTCTCTTCTCCCTCGGGGGAGGCGGCATCGGGGCGCTCGCCACGGGCATCCATCCTATAGCCGCGGCACGCGCAAACGGTAGCCACGCGGCGACTCCAGCTGCCATGCTGATCCGATGCGCGCGACCTGGTGCGACTGAAGCAGGATTTTTGCTCACAGATCCGCCACGCAAAGAATTGACATCTGGAGAGACAAGTGGTCAGACATTGTGCTGTTTAGATCTACGGATAGAAATATACCACACACTGCACACCATTCTCAAAGCGTCAAAGAACACGGCGACGAGATCATGCGTAAATCGAACGGGTTCGTAAGTATGACACGATTAAATATGTGTTTTGTTTCAAGCGAGGAATACGAATAAAGCTGCTTACCTCCTCATAAATAGACTTTGATCTAAAGTACAGGTTTTTACAAACAGCGCATCAGTTGGTCTGATAGGAGCAGTGCTCGGCTTTTACGCACAAGTATCCAAATTACTGTTTGGCCGGAAAGCAAAAGCAACAAGTTTAGAAGTCAGGCACAGGATTCGGGTAGTCGTCGTTGTTCAAATACATCCTTCACCATCAACAGCTTTGAAGCTTCAGACTTGAGATCTTGGAGAACTGCCTTAAGCACAAAAAAGCACCACCGACGAGAGCGCGTTTGATCTGGAAAAGCACTTTCCTACTCCCTTCTTTCAAAATTGTAATCCAATGACCCGGTAACTATTTACAGTTTTTCGCAGCGACCTAAACAAAAAGTGAACCTGCAACAAATGATTCACTAGAAGTTGCTTCGTCCGCGTCTGAGGGAGATATGCGAGTCTGCGGTGGAGCCCAAGTTGCCTCTGCTCACGGCGCATTGGAGGCGTGTCACGTGCTACGGGACTCGGCGTACGCATATAAATGTAAAAGCCTGACTGGATGCTGCACAATGGTTACTGTATACCATGTTCTTTTAAATGCACATTATTCCCTCGTTCCTTCGGGTTGGACACGCACTCAATAAACATGAACAGTTTGGTTTCGTTAAACCTAAACTTTTCATAGCTCTGCACTTGCATCACTATTTGAGCACAGAACTGGAATAAAAATGGGACAATGGAGAGCTAGTGACAAATCGAAACATTTTCCAAACTTTAAGTTTAATATTGAGACGTACGCATTCGGTATTACAGTAAGTATTGCTCACGGAAACAGAACCACTAGATGGAGACAGTTTTCAGAAGGGAAGCGAGACCTTGTATGAATAAAGTTCGAGTTGGATTATCATATCATATACACTGCAAACCCGACCACAAACCACCAATCTAACATACTTGATTCTAAGGATCTAATAAACAAGTTGCAAGAATCAAATGAAATTTAACTCAATAAAATGTATTTAATCTAAGCGCAGCTATTTTTAATAAATGTCACATAAACCACAACAACCAAAAACAGTCTATCATAAAAGTAGTCTATAACACTAATAATTAAAAAGTTCACTTACTTAGCTATAAAGCCTAATGGCAAACTTAAATGCTAAATTTGTTTAAAAAAAAATCAATAAAAAACTAAATGTGACTTCCTTTTAATCTTTAATTTGGAATAACTACAACATAATAAAGAAGAGTCTGGTGATAAAATTTCAAAAGCCTGTCTTTTTATGAAAATAAACACATTCCAAAAGGAATTCTTGGTCTGTTAACTATATGCATTTTTTGCCACCCATTTCTATTCATAGAATGAACCGAGATCAACTTTGGCTTTCCACTTCATGACTGTGATTTCTAAGATAATGCCCCAGTCGGGACAGCATTTGACAGCATCTCCCGGTTTGCCAAGAAACGATTGAACCAAAACAGCTGCGCCTGCTCAGAGCGCAATGTGCACGGCCATGATGAATTTTCTGGCGCGGGGCCTCCCTCTTCTCCACTGCCTCTAAAATTAGTCACATTGACGCACCAAAGATTAAATTTAGGAAAGAGAAAATTAAAATTTAGCACAAAAAAATCCCATAGGCTTTTGAAATTCCAGTATCTAGGTTTCAGCACCATGGACAGCATTGTCACAACCATGCCGCGTATCATTATTCATTCTCTAAGTACTGTGCTTATTACCATCTTAAATAAGGGTTCAATGCATTACCCCATATACAGCGCTTGTATGAAACCCCACTTGTTTTTGTTTTTTAGTTTATTTTAAATTAAGTTTTATTTTAAAAAAATGTATACATACATTGCATAGTTCAAAACCAGAGTTTGTCACTATTGTCAGTCATTGCCACTTTTGCAGCCCGGAGTTGTCAAAGAAATGACGCCAAAAAATGACTTGCTGCAGAGTAACCATAGTTACGGTCACATTTATTTCAGTAAAGCTGACAGTGTCGAATCATGAGAGAAGAGAACTTTGCACCTGTACAGTTCATCGCTCCAGCACTTCACACTTCCATTGAAATGTAGAAGTTACAGATGGCACAGCACCTCAAATTATAGACCTCTGGGCATAAGTTTGCTGACTAATGCCTGTCTGGAGGAGGTCAGCGTCAGATTAAGTGCCCAATCAACGCTGAAAAGAGGATCTCCTATAAATCTTTGGTAAATAAAACACATTTTAACTTTTTTTGCACTAAAAGTCAGGCAGAAAAAGGGAATAAATCCAAACGGCTTTCATCATTGGCAACTAGACTGAGAGGGCACTGAAAAAGAGCCGTATCAGCACGGATGTCGCACGCTTGTGACAGGCTGATCAGCTCATTTAAGATTCTGCAGGGTCAATGTGGCACAGATGCTTTTCACAATCTATTATGTTTGGCTCCCTTCTCCATCAAAACATCATTTTGCAGGGTCATGCTGTGCCTTCAGGAGGAATGCATTAACTCTAACACAATGACTCAAAGGTCCATGTGATCGCCTCAACCCTTCGGACACATCCGACCCAATGCAAAGATAATGGATGCTTCTAAAAGCATTCGATATACAAGTTAATGAGTCATTCCTTCTGTAGCAATAACTTACCATGGGTTTACAAGTAAAACTTAACCAATAGCTAGTAAAAACTATTCTTTCTTCACTGAATCAGAACCCATAAACGATACCGTTGTCATTTTGTAGGAAAATACATATTTTTACATCAAGCTGAACATGCGGAGCTGTGAGCGACATATCACAACCGCTGCTGGTGTTTTTCAACCTCACTGACAGGTGGTGACGTGGTAACAATACAACAGTAATAATGTAATTTTTCATACCTGACAATGCCAGTCAGAAAAAGCAGACCACACTGCTCGTTCATCACACCACGCGGATCGGATCGACCGGCCTTCGCCTGTCAGACTCAAAAACAACCCAGCCACGTTTATTTCAAAACGTCAATGTGACAGTTTTGAAATAAATATTAAAACAATTCCACAAACTGATTATTTTTATCAAAATGTATTATATGAATTTTCATGACAAGTCTACTCAGCATACTTTGTTCCCTTTGATATGAAAAAATAATGTAATATCCAGACAACAATAACAGCATTTTCAGAAAGAAAACGTTCCAAAGGTTTATTTGAAAAACAATGATTGAGAGAATGAGATGAAGAGAATTACACAGTCTGAACAGAGGAAGTGCAAGAACTGATCTGAGATACTGTAAGATACAACCCTACCAGTTATTTAAGACTGGCTAAGACTGCTATCTGAATTGTGATTCAAATTTGCACAGGTTCTTGAGAAATCTTGATAATAGATAGAGAAAATCAAAAATATATTCATAAACTTTGATAATGTGTTTTCTTCTTTGTGTTAGATGATGACAAAGCTCTAGTCTTTCTTGGGTGTTTTTCTCTAAGTGATGAAAGTGAGGTTCAGAAACTCTTCAGGGATCTCGTTTCCTTTTATTTAGTTGTTTGCTCCCCAAGCATCTACCTGAAAGCTCCACGGAAGCTGGAATTCAAAATGATGAGCCACAGTCCAATTCAGGAGTCTTCTACTGGGCAAAATAGGCCAGAATAGTCTTTAGATGCATCCTGGAGGCTCTCATTAAAGTTCTCACCATGCTGATGCCTCGACAAACCCACTGAGAAATGGAAGAAAAATACCTGACTGAGCATCTCAATTAAGAGGCCCATCTCAGCTTTCCCTAAAATATATTTTTTGAATCACTTAAAAATATGTCGATCTGGGTCAGTCTGGGTCATGTGGTAACCAATCTCAGCATCTTTGGTTATAAGGGCAGGACGCACCCTGGATCAGTGGCCAATCACACGGCTGGAAAAATAAATAGACAATCACCTTCTCGTTCACAAATAAGGTCAATTCAAGATACTGCAAATTTCATTAACAGTTGCTTTTGGTCAGGTGATAAGGCACTTACAAACACCAGGCACAAACCAATCCTGCAGAAAACATAGCATTGCCCCATCTCACAACCACAAGTCATCTATAGAACTCACACAGATTTTAAGGCCTTACACGAGTGTGAATTCTGAGAATCAAACCAATTGATTCACACTTCATTGAGAGGTTTATTAAAAAGTGGTTGAGATTTAAATGGGACTCACATTGGATTTGTAGCAGGTCGTAAAGAATATGGCGCTTGGCAGGAAACCCAAACGTAAGAGTTACATCCAACTGCTCGTTTGGCTTTAAAAAGAAGGAACAAATCATTCATTTTCCCGAGGTTTAATACAAACCAAAAGTCTCAGCAAATACTTGTAATTTGCATTTGAATTCAGTTTTTGGATTTGAAAAATATCTTCATGTTTTTTGAAAGTGTACTTCAATGGAGCCACACTTTCAAATCCTTGACCTGTGAGTTTCTATTCAGGGCAAATAACGAAAGACAGAGCAGCAAGATTGTCTGAAGAGAAGAAAGATTGAAAGATTTGCCCACTTAACCTTACGGCACAATCTTGAATCCGGCAGACGAAGTCGTACCGACTGTGTCACGACACCATTGAGTCGTTGAGCTAATGCACAATAGAAACACTGCATTTCTCATTGTTCAAAAAAAAAAGGTGCATTGGTTTTGTGAACAATGTATTTGTATTGTATTTGGCTTCGTAAACCAAAACAATGTACATATTATATTAATGTTCAAGTCAAAGCAAGAGAATGAAGTCAATTGTTCCTTTAATTTGACCCCCCCCCCCAATATCTGTGTGTCCACTAAGCGACTTTTGATTACGTATCACACATTTGCAGTGCCCCTGTTTGTGTTTACTGAGAGTCATGCACAAAAAATGTGAGACAAATGGAAAATGGAGGCGATGACGGTTGCAAAAATAAGCAGATTTTAATTAAGAACTTAAATGAAACATGAAACATAACATGGCATGAGAGCCAAAACACAGCCACAGAACCAGAACTTCAACTATTACAAACACACAGGCGTAATTCCAGACCGGTATCTAACTTCACAGCGGGGTTGTGACACCTGTGATCTTCCCATGCAGCCATTAAATAGTAAAGCACAAGTGTCCACAGGTGTGCAATCACAAGCGTTGTCAGCTGGACTTGATTGCATCCTTGGCCTCTCTTACTGCCACTAGAGGGAGCCACATACCACATTACATATCCCCACCTCTAAGGGGGGACTCTGGACGGCCAAAACAAAACAAAAAAAACCTTGAAATTGGCATTAGGCCGGAGAAAGTTCTGCAGCAGCGACGTCTGGAGGGCATCCCGTCTTGTCGCTGGAGACCTGTGGAGGGCGACCCGCCTTGCGGCTGGAGACCTCTGGAGGGCTGAGATTTAGACCTCTGAGGGCTGAGTCTTAAACCGCTGGGAGTTCGTAGCACGGACGGTCTTCAACCGCTGAGAGTTTGTAGCATGGACGGTCTTCAACCGCTGAGAGTTTGTAGCATGGACGGTCTTCAACCGCTGAGAGTTTGTAGCATGGACGGTCTTCCACCACTGAGAGTTCAAGATGTTGGAGGCTGTTCGCTGCCACAGAGAGTTCCGGGATATCCGGCTTTTTAAACACTATATACGTCCACAGCAGACACAGGCCCAGGAACATCCATAGCATACACCGGTTTGGTCGAGCTGAGGTGTTGCTTGGCTTGGCTGGGTTGGGCTGCAGCTGAGGCTTGGCGTCGACGGGGTCAGACAGAGACGTGACGTGGTCAGGGTCAGCAGAAAAAGAAAGAGAAAAGTCTGATAGAGACTGAGTAAAGCTGGAGTGTGAAGGGGTAGAACCTGAACTAGGCTGAGAGGCAGAAACAGAGTGAGAGACCTGTCCTCGGGAGAAAACATGTGGTTAACGGAAAAGAGAGCAAGCAGACCGAGGTCAAAAAGCAGGAGACCAGTAAGAGAGAGAGAACAGAAGGAGAGAGACCGGATAGAGAGAGATCGGAAAGAAAAGTAGCGAAAGACACAAGAACGAGAACAATGAAAACGTGGTGCACAACATCATCCCATTCCTTAATCTTGTATGCACGTTTGCACACACAGACCTCTGCTCAGCCAGAGTTAATGAAAATAACCACACCAACATGCTAATATTAGTTATTTTTCAACAGTTAACATTGTTTGCATGAAACTAGTTAAAGAGCCACATGAGGCTCAAGAGCCACAGGTTGGCCACCCCTGCGCTAGAGAGTGGTGTAGTTTGAAGTTGGCCTCAGCATCACACAATAGCCCTTTTCACACATACAGACATTCCCGACAAAATACCGGTATATTGCCTGTATGCACTTATGTGTGAACAGACAAATGTCAAGAAATTAGTTCTGGGAATATTCTGGCATGGATACAATAACGTTCCCGGTATATTGCCTGCATTCTGCTTTGTGTGAAAGCGGAACGAAGATTCCTGGAAAAGCGCGCAGAAGTTCCAAACGCGCTGACGTCACCCACTGCTCTCAGCCAATCAGAACATTTTGGCGTGGGTTACATGCTCATTTCTCAGGTCCAGCTGTTCAAAAGGTGTCCCTGGTTGATGATGTCACAGAATATTCACTCGTCGCTGTGTGCAGAAATCACAGTCGGAAATGTCCTCCAACTGGAACGACAGCAAAATCAAAGCGCTTCAGGCGGATAAAGACATTTATCACCACATCAAAAGAACAGTTAGTGACGCCGTCTCATAAGAAACAATTACCGCCATTATTCATGTTTACAAAGGCTCAGCTGTTTAAAATGTGTTGCCAGTTGATGATGTCACAGAAAATACTGGGATTTTGAAATTGCCGTGTGAAAGGTTCATTTCTGTTAAAATGCAGGAATGGCTGCACTTGTGTGAACAGTCTTTACCGTTAAAGTTGTTCTGGTATTTTTCTTGCCTTTGACCAGCATGGCTGTGTGAAAGGGGCTAATGACGATTTGTCTAGCAATATCGGGATATCACATGCAGCAACACCATTCAATGATTCAAAGCACTACTTTCAGAAATACACTCATACAGACAGAGCTGAGCCTAGAGAATCAATTAAATTCAGACACACAGTTCATTAATGGTAAGTGTTTCCATGTAATGGTAAACCGGAATATGAGAATTGGCCAATGTACCTTGCATGTGTTCCATGTGATTATATTTTTTAAACTTTAAAATAAATCATAAACACGCTTATAGGATCCTGTTTCATTGTAAGAAGGGGCAATTGAAGCGATTTGTCTTAAAAGAAGACAACACATGTTTACAGTAAATAAGGTAATTATGTAAAGTAACCGCGAGTGTGTCTCCTTGTTGAGCAAAGAGTCGGCTGCATTTCTACATGTTCTCCGTCCCCAGGATGTGAAGCATAGTTACTACAGGTCTGCTTAGGGGATCCAAGAGTTCTATGTTCACTCAATTTTTCTCTATGGTGCTATGGTGTTTTTCATGGGCTATTTTTCTTCTTTATACTCTTCCATCATGATCACATTTTACTAGAGGTGGTGTTCTATTAGAGGTTTCAAGTGCCAAGAGAGAGTCTCGCCCAGGGTGTCATTCAGTGTACCACTGACTATACCAATGTCAGTTGAAAACATTTATATACAGTATATATTTATATATACATGTACCGGTACAGTATATAGATTTTTTATTTTTTGTAAAACATTGAGTTTTGTATGGGAGCTAATAAAATTCCAACTTTTAAAATAAAATACATATGTGGATCAAGAATATGGCAGCATTTATTGCATTAGAACAAAAGCAGTCAAGTTCTATACTACAACACAGCAGTGGGACACACACATTGATATCTTACAGTATCAGCAGGAAAAAACTAAATATGGAAACACCAGTTATCCCGCATCTAAACAACATACAACCTCTATTTGTTCATACCTGCGCAGAAACACATCACACTGAATTTGATTGTCATTCAGCATCACTCGACCTATACAAAGCCTGCGTCTCCTTTAATCTCATCAATGTCACCTTGATGTGGCACGGCATACGAGGTATGATTCAATTTATTGACCGATGCAAGGTGTAGTGTGTGTGTGTGTGTGTGTGTATGAGAGTGAGTGTAAACCAGCTGCCCAACTGTAATGGGAAACAAGAGTTAGATCTCCATCTAAAACCTTTCAGCTTCTCTCCTCTGCTAAAGACAGCTGCATCCTAGTGTCGCCCAAAATAACATTCGCCATGCCAGTCAAATGCTGAGAGCCTGTACACACACACACACACACACACACCGGTTGGGCTCTTGAGATTCTAGTATGAGTGTTTTAAGGTGCCAAAGCGTCTCTTTGTCAATGTTTGACATGTGTCCTCCTGTAGCATCTCAGGTTTAACTCCTGACTGTCCTTGAATTCAGTTCTTTATGCATTCCTAGTTTTCCAAGTACGAAACTACAGTAGAGTTACTAGAATGTTGGAAATAGAAAACAAATGTGGGACACACAATGGTCACAAAAATCGTGACAGAGGAATGCAAGCAACAATACAATAGTGTCCTTGAGCAAGACACTACACGCTGCCTGTAACAAGATGCAAACAGAAAATATTGCTGTGTACAACATAATAAGCCCAATTCAGGTAGCTATAAAAGGTCTGAATTGATTCTGTAAAATTGTTCAAAACGCAAATTAAAACCATTTACTTCAAGGAGATAAAATATTTAGGATGTATGCAATATAATATTTGACACAAGACGTTCCATGCGATGTGATTCGAATGTTTCTGGATTAACAATGAATAATGATGAATGCAGCAAACACATCAGAAAGTTATCGTTACAGACCAGCTCAGGCAGCGGATCTGGAAAGCCAGAGTCCACATAAACATAAACAGGTACTCACAAAGACGCTCATGAACATGACAATGTGCAACTACTGTAAAAACTGGCAATGGAAATCACATCGACAAACGAGGAACAAGGTGGAAACAATAAAACATGATTGCACACAAAGTTGAGAAAGACAGAAAGATGAGAAACAAAGGCTCCTGGGAAATAGAGTCTTTGAAAACATGACAGTTACATCTGAGAAGAAAAATAATTAGCATCAAGCTAATTATGAGTTTTGTACAAAAAATATTCAAACAAGTGTTTGTTTGTATGTCATCAGTACTGCTCTCTGACTTCTTTGACATTACTCGTCAAGACCAGACGTAGAAACGGATCCAAGCTGAGGTCAATGAGGTAAGGAGGGCTGTGGCCGGACATGAAGGACGAGATCAGACCACCCGCTGACCCTTCCGGCCTCCAGAATCACAAAGACCATCTGTTTATTCAATCATCAAATCACACACACTGTAAAATCTCTGCGGCTGTTTTAGCAGCGCTAGTACACAATTATTCTATAAGTAGTTTTAGCACATGTTGCATTTAGTGTGGACTTGTGTAATATTGTATAAAAACGTGTTTATTTCTACTTTTGTCAGTGTTCAGTGTTAACATTTTGTTCACCTAAATAGTTGCAGTAACATAAAATATTTTCAATACAGTTTTACGTTTAGTTTGATCCAGAATATCTGACAGTGACTGAGTAATCTATCTAAAAAAAAACGGTTTAATAATGGTTTAAACAACCATTTTTAAATGGTTTAAATTAAAAAGATTAATTATGCACAATATTCAAACATTTCAAACAATAAAAGCACAAAAAACTATTGGTAAATATTAAGACCATCCACAGTTGAAAACCTCTCACAGTTAAGCAGGAAAAGTGAGCCTGTCATTATTTCTACAACAAATACATTATCAAGACCAAATTTAAGAATAAATAAACAACGACAAGACTATTCAAATGGTACAAATTGTAGTTTGAGCAATGAAACATTTTTGTATTTCTTTTGCTGGTAAGGCTTGCTTTTAGCGACAGGTATGGATCGCTGGCACAGGCCTCTGTACATTTGAACAAATCTGACGTTCACATATGTTTCTCACCTCGAGTAGCATATGGTGTGTCCCTGTTGCTGGTGGGAATCCTGTGTCTATGTCATAGCTGGCAGCGGAAGATTAAACCGGCTGAGATCTGTGGAGGCAAGAGGACAGAAAATGACTCGACATCTAGAACTGAGCTTCCTTTTGAAATAGTTTTATGTACTATATAAAAATAAATAAAGTCAACTGCTACCTTCGCTACACCTCAAGCCAGGCGGCCATGTTGAGAATGAGTCATGACAGAAATGAATCATGGGTAATTCTGTTTTAATAGTCTGTGAGTCTGTGTGTGTGTGT
>CM051496.1:9251521-9483357 GCA_028031935.1 Paedocypris micromegethes
AAAAAAAAAAAAAAACAATAAACATGTTCCACACAATTAAACAGGTCTAAATGGAAACACTTAGGCAACGCTGCAATTCGGTATAAATATGTGTAAAAAATGTATGGCATTTTGAATGGCATTTTACATTTTTACTGACACTGGAAGTGTACTGGAAATTTCAAATATTTTCATTACCTTAAAACATTCAAATTAACCTTAAAGCATTCAAATTGTCAAATTTTGAATTTTTGTCAAAAATACATTGTATTTAATCACTGAATTACTTAACTCCTCCATTTGTTGTCTTATGGTATTATTTATGAAAATCAATTACTCAACATAACTTTTAATCTAACAATAGAAAGTTCGCTTGCCCTCTCTCCCCAAGCCAAAGGGCATACATTGGCAATTCTTACATGGCTGTGCGTGGTTGTGCTTTGTTGAGCTTTATAGTCGCCACTTTCACTGAAATGCGGCCAGATGCTGCTTCTTTTTCGGTTTCGCTCCTATCATCAGACGCGCTGCCGTCTGGCTCGAAGTTTGCAGAGTTTCTGGCACCGCCCTCTCCATTCGCATATGGTCGAGTTTCTTCTGTCCTCACAAGTGATTGGCCGAATCGTGCGCCCATCAAAAAAGTCTCAGCAGATCTGACCGATAGCAACTGATGATCTCTTTTGGGAGTCAGTTCTTGTCGTTTCTCATTCCCCAGAATCCTCTCGTTTCTCAGCCTTTTTTTGCGTTTTTGCTTCACGTGGTATTTTTTGAGGATTCCTAACTTGGTTCCTAGTTCTAGTTTGGTCGCCTTTTTTTTTCTACCACGGTTAATTTCTTTGGCGGACGAGGAGGCATCGCCATCTGAAGGGTGCTGATGGTACTGGATGCTATTTATGAGTTAAATGTGCTTTTTTGTGCACAGTTAAAATTGTGAAAAGCGCGTTACAAATGCTTGGAGTCTGAACTTAAATCACGTGAACTCGAATTAACGGTTGCACTTTCTTGCACATTTGAGCCAAGTTTGACTGAGACTTACTTTTTGTTCTTTTTTTTTTTTGTGTAGTTTTGCCATTTCGAAAAATTGAGGTGTTAAATTTCAATTCTACCGTACCGTACCGTCTTCTACCGCTTATCCGGGGCCGGGTCGCGGGGGCAACAGCCTCAGTAAGGAGGCCCAGACTTCCCTTGCCCCAGCTACGTCCTCCAGCTCTTCCGGAAGAATTCCGAGGCGTTTCCTGGCCAGCCGGGAGACATAGTCTCTCCAGCGCGTCCTGGGTCTGCCCCTGGGTCTTCTCCCGGTGGGACATGCCCGGAACACCTCAGCAGCAAGGCGTCCGGGGGGCATCCTTACCAGATGCCCGAACCACCCCATCTGGCCCCTCTCAACCCGAAGGAGCAGCGGCTCTACTCCGAGCTCCTCCCGAATGGCCGAGCTCCTCACCCTATCTCTGAGGGAGAGCCCAGCCACCCTGCGGAGGAAGCTCATTTCTGCCGCTTGTATCCGGGATCTCGTTCTTTCGGTCACCACCCACAATTGGTGGCCATAGGTGAGGGTAGGAACGTAGATCGACTGGTAAATCGAGAGCTTTGCTTTTTGGCTCAGCTCTCTCTTCACCATGACGGACCGATGCAGCGTCCTAATTATCGCGGACGCAGCACCGATCCGTCTGTCGATCTCCCGCTCCATCCTCCCCCCACTCGTGAACAAAACCCCGAGATACTTAAACTCCTCCACTTGGGGAAGGACCCTGTCTCTGACCTGCAGGGGGCACTCCACCCTTTTCCGGTCGAGAACCATGGTCTCGGACTTGGAGGTGCTGATTCCCATCCCGGCCGCTTCACACTCGGCAGCAAATCGATCCAGTGAGAGCTGGAGATCACGTCCCGACGAAGCCAACAGGACCACATCATCTGCAAAAAGCAGAGACTCGATCCCGAGGTCGCCGAAACGGATCCCTCCTCCGCCTCGACTGCGCCTAGAAATTCTGTCCATAAAAGTTATGAACAGAATCGGTGACAAAGGGCAGCCTTGGCGGAGCCCAACTCTCACTGGAAATGGAAATGACTTGCTACCGGCAATACGAACCAAACTCTGACACCGGTCATACAGAGACCGGACAGCCCGTGACAAGGGCTCCGGTACTCCATATTCCCGGAGCACCCCCCACAGGAGTCCCCGAGGGACACGGTCGAATGCCTTCTCCAAGTCCACAAAACACATGTAGACTGGTTGGGCAAACTCCCATGATCCCTCCAGGATCCTGAAAAGGGTATAGAGCTGGTCCGTAGTTCCACGTCCGGGACGAAAACCACATTGCTCCTCCTCAATCCGAGACTCGACAATCAGACGAACTCTCCTCTCCAGTACCCCTGAATAGACTTTCCCAGGGAGGCTGAGGAGTGTGATCCCCCTGTAGTTGGAACACACCCTCCGGTCCCCCTTCTTGTAAAGAGGAACCACCACCCCAGTCTGCCACTCCAGAGGCACTGTCCCCGATGACCACGCGATGGTGTAAAGGCGTGTCAACCAAGACAGCCCCACACCATCCAGAGCCTTAAGGAGATCTGGGCGGATCTCATCTATCCCCGGGGCCCGGCCGCCGCGGAGCTTTTTAACTACCTCGGCAACCTCGGCCACAGAGATAGGAGCACCCATCCCCGATTCCAGAGGCTCTGCTTCCTCCTCGGAAGACGTGTTGGTGGGATTGAGGAGGTCTTCAAAGTACTCTCCCCACCGATCCACAACGTCCTGAGTTGAGGTCAACAGCCCCCCATCTCTACCGTAAACGGTGTTGATGGCACACTGTTTCCCCCTCCTCAGGCGCCGGATGGTGGACCAGAATTTCTTTGAAGCCGTCTGAAAGTCGTTCTCCATGGTCTCGCCGAACTCCTCCCAAACCCGGGCCTTTGCCTCAGCGACCACCGAAGATGCGTTTCGCTTCGCCCACCGATACCTGTCAGCTGCCTCAGGAGTCCCACAGGCCAAAAAGGCCCGGTAAGACTCCTTCTTCAGCTTGACAGCATCCCTCACCACTGGTGTCCACCAGCGGGTTCGGGGGTTGCCGCCCCGACAGGCACCGATGACCTTGCGACCACAGCTCCGGCCTGCAGCTTCGACAATGGAGGTGCGGAACAGAGTCCATTCTGACTCAATGTCCCCCACCTCCTCCGGAACCTGGGAGAAGCTCTGCCGGAGGTGTGAGTTGAAACTCTCTCTAATGGAGGGATCTACCAGACGTTCCCAGCAGACCCTCACAGATCGTTTGGGTCTGCCAGGTTTGACCGGCTTCTTCCCCCACCATCTGAGCCAACCCACTACCAGGTGGTGATCAGTTGACAGCTCCGCCCCTCTCTTCACCCGAGTGTCCAAAACATGCGGCCGCAAGTTCGATGAAACGATTATAAAGTCGATCATCGAACTTCTGCCTAGAGTGTCCTGGTGCCACGTGTGCATGTGGACACTCTTATGTTTGAACATGGTGTTCGTTACTGACAATCCGTGATAAGCACAGAAGTCAAGCAACAGAACACCGCTCGGGTTCTGATCGGGGGGGCCGTTCCTCCCAATCACCCCACTCCAGGTCTGACTGTCGTTGCCCACGTGAGCGTTGAAGTCTCCCAGGAGGACTATGGAGTCTCCGGGGGGAGCCCTCTCCACCACTCTCCCCAGAGACCCCAAAAAGGGAGGATAGTCCACACTGCCATTTGGTGCATAGCAACAAATGACAGTGAGGAACCGTCCCCCCACCCGAAGGCGGAGGGAAGCCACCCTTTCGTCCTCCGGGGAGAACCCCAACACACAGGAGCCGAGCTGGGGGGCAATAAGTATGCCCACACCGGCCCGGCGCCTCTCACCCGGATCAACTCCAGAATAGAACAGGGTCCAACCCCTGTCAAGAAGGCTGGTTCCAGAGCCCAAGCTGTGCGTCGAGGCGAGTCCAACTATATCTAGTCGGAAACGCTCGACCTCGCGCACCAACTCAGGCTCCTTCCCAACCAGAGTGGTGACGTTCCACGTCCCTAGAGCCAGCCTATGTAGCCGAGGGTCGGACCGCCAGGGTCCCCGACATCGGCTGCCACCCAACTCTTCCTTCACCCGACCCCTATGGCCCCTCCTGCAGGGGTGAGTCCACTGGAGGGGCGACCCATGTCCCTTGTTCGGGCTTGGCCCGGCCGGGCCCCATGAGCGAAAGCCCGGCCACCAGGCGCTCGCTCTCGTGCCCCACCCCCGGGCCTGGCTCCAGAGGGGAGCCCCGGTGACCCGCGTCCGGGCAAGGGAAACTTGGTCTTTATGTTGCCTTTCATAGGGGTTTTTTTTTTGAGCCGCGCTTGGTCTGGCCCCCTCACCTAGGACCTGTTTGCCATGGGTGACCCTACCAGGGGCCCTAAGTCCCCCGACAACATAGCTCCTAGGATCACTGGGGCACGCAAACCCCTCTACCACGATAAGGTGGCGACTCAGAGAGGGGCGACTCATTTTGAAAAATTGAGGTGTTAAATTTCAATTCTATTTAAGAAAATAAAACCTCATACAGTAAATAAAGGGATTCTTGATTTTCACATCTCTTGGTGTTTTTTGAGTCTAAATTCAACATGAGTAAAATACAGTACTTGTGTTGTTTTAAAATCGGATACTTTACAACTTATACTCAAGTCTTTTTGGAATTGGTGAACTGTAACTTGGAATAGAGTAATTGTTACAGTAAGGTATTTGTACCTGGTACGTTTACACTTCAGCCTTTATGAAGAAAACAGACATTTGCATGGCAGGCTACATGCAACACCTTCACCAGGTTTCACAATTTTTGCGTACATTTGGTATACACTCAGACCGTCTCTTGAGGTGAATTGAGTGTCACCAGTGCATCTCTGTGTATGTCCCATTTTGTCACTCGATTTGCAGTTGTAAACATGGTGAACATTGCCCCAGGTTGTGCCTTCTATATTAAGACCAGGAACTCCACTTGGCACAATCCGCTCACATGATGGCCAGAGTCCAGAGGGCTTCCCTTTTAGACCAACTCTTGTGCTAGCTCACACCTCACACTTTTCACACATATCCTCCCAGTGTGTAAGATGGGAGTTCCATACCATCATGAGGATCCCTACTGCCGTATCGGGTTGAAATCTGGTTGTATGTTAGTTGCCTCTGACATACAATATTGTAGCCCTTACCTGACTCAATTACATGAAAGTGAGGTGAATTTGACAATACAGCTACTATGGACCATAGCAAAATTGTGCTCCGCATTTAACCATACAGTGAAGTGAACACACATAAAGCCGGAGCAGTGTTAAGACACATCATGCGGGGGAATTGTCATGCCCAAGGACACCACTGTGAAACCAACCAGACCGGGATTTGAACCTGCAACTGTCTGGGCGGCAAAGGACTACAACTGTCCCACAAAAGGTGAGTGGACTGACCAAAGTCTTGGTTACCTTGTGTAACCTTGGTTACCTGAGGGAAGGTGACCACAGGGCTTCTGAAGTAGGGTCGTGGTACTTGATTGGCTAAAACACACATGTTCCCTTGAGGTTAAAGATCAATTGGCTTTTTGAAAGGAATCAGGTGCACTAGGCATTTTTCTATTATCTTTATTTGTTACAATGTTGAGTTCTCTTCCCTTAAAGGTTACACAAGTAATCAACAAGTTCTCGCAGTGTATGCATGTCCTGTTTTCACTCATTGCAGGAACACTTTTAAGGGAGTTGGAGAATTTAAACATGTGAGCATAATGTGTGTGTTTGTATGTTTCACCAATACAAAAAGCACAATGGCTTCCTTGAAGCAATTGTCACGGAATATGTTTTATCTAAAATAGATATCATAAAAAAGATATATCATAAAATAGAGATAGACTCAAATACATTTTAATGGCATATTTATTAATGTTTCTTGGATACATTTTCATCCAGGGATTGTTAAAACTATAACTACTGTATTAAACAAAAAAGCAATAACGCGTACAGCTCTCAGTTATGTAGTTGGGATCCAAACAACCTTGGTTTGGACCAGTAGTTTCCAATTTTAGATTACACACAAGAGGCAATATGCCAAGTCACTTAAAGTTCAGACATCAAGCCTCTGGTTTCCAGTGATATGATGAGAATGAATAGCATATAAACCTGCTCATGAAGACTTCTTTTTTCATCTAAAGGATTAAATGCACATTATCTATACATACTACTAATGATGAGACTTAGGGTATATTTAGCAGGAAAACCGGGTCATTAAGACATTCTGGGTTTTTTTTTTCATCTAAAGGATTAAATACACATTACCTATACAAATAACTAGTGATGAAGCTAGGGATATAATAGCAGATAAGCCTGGTCATTAATGCTGGTCGGTTTTTTTTAATCTAAGTCAGATTAAACCTACATTACACAGAGGTGGACAGTAGATTAACGTAAGTACTTGTACTTTATATGAATATTGTTTTTTTCAAAACTGCTTTTTCAAAAGTATTCAAAACTGTCATAACAAATTCTGCAATATGTTATTTACTAATACATAACACACAACAATCAAAAATATCTGTGGATGGATGAAAAGCGATGTTGATATTTTTCTGATACAAATTTTAACATATATATATATATATATATATGTTATATAGGTGAGAGAGAGAGAGAGAGAGAGAGAGAGAGAGAGTACAATGTCCTACTTGTGCAAATAATGCCTAGCAAACAACACCCAGAGATGAAACTCTTGTCATATATGTATTGTTGGTTTCTCTTTAGTGGAGAAAGGCGACTCCGTGATAAGCATTAATGAGAGCGCTAGAGTCTCGCTAGAGCATTGTGTTATTATACCTCCGATCACAAAAGGGCCCGAAACACCTACGGGTCTGCAATTAAGACGACGTAGAAGATCCACCTCCACAGTGATAAAAAAAAAAAGACATGTCTGATTCAAAGAGCAATTACTGAGTCATTGGCTTTGTCGTTGAATAATTGGAGAGTAATAAAAGCTACTTGCACTGTAAACACTGGAACCATCAGAGAGTCACGACCAACTCATGACAACAATGAGGACTCAATCAGAATGACAGATTCTTTCAATACTCACTCTCTCTCTCTCTCTCTGCTTGACTTTCCACTGAAGGAATTCTGATGCCTGGCTAATAAGCTGTCAGTAACTCCGTGAAGACTGCGGATCATTCCAGCGTGTGGTCTGATAACTGCCTCCTTCCTGCTTCATTTTTGTCGGTATCTTCTGTGATCCGGCTGAAGGCTCATTACAGGTAAGCACCGGCCTTAGCAAATGATCTCCCCGCGGCTCGCACATTTCACAAAGATGTCACATTTAATCTTTTTACTCATGGAGGCCCGGGACCAAGACATCTGAGCCCTGCCAGATGTGAATATACAAAGAAAATGACTGTTCGTTGCAAAACATTAGTTTAAAGCAATTATCGCAACTTAAGGTCTACGAGACCACACCAATCATGGTAAGAGCATGACAATGACAGGAAGTTGTCAAGAACCGTTGGATTCAGTTCAACTTAAAGTTAGGCATGATGCATCTGTATGGCAGCCAATAATGAAGTAGATGTCTCCATTTGGGATGATTCAATTAAATGGGACACATTTGAATAACATTACGCACCTGAAACACGTTTTATACAGAATTCATATAAATTTTATACAGCATATACCTTCTTGCTGTGAGGCGGCAGCGCTAACCACTGCGCCACCGTGGTTAGCCCGCATTAATTTATTTGATTCAAAAAATGTGTTATATATATATATATATATATATATATATATATATATATATATATATATATATATATATATATATATATATATATATATATATATATATTTATATATACATATATAAAAGTATAAAGTTTTACGACAAAGGTTTTAAAATCTAATGAAGCAATGGCTACATTTTTCCTTCAAAACAAGGGTCACTATAGGTCAACCTCTTGGCCATCAGTTGACCATCTCCGGATATGAGCAAATATACACAAAAGCATTTCTTTTTCAAAAGCTTTTCTCTATTGAAATCTCGTGGCTTATAAACACACACGTGGGAGGACAGATTTAATGACCACTTTACATTTCTATTTTCAAGTCAATGATTCGGTAATAAAACCTCTGATTATGGTTTAAAGTGTTAATTAAACTGAAAGGTTTGCGTTTCCCTTTTTCCGCCGTTCTAAATCCATGTAATTTGTCTTTTATTTGCTCTCTAGTAAAAAAAAATACGAGACGACTGCTGCTTAACTTTGTCAAATATTATATCTAGTGATATTGTTAATATCATGATAATATTATATCTGTTCATTAAAGTGTCACAAAGGTGGTGAATTTCCTCAAACTCGCGGCACATCACGGTATGACGGAGGGACGTCACAGCAGACATAGTCGTGACATTTTCTGTCTCTTTCTGAAGACCTGGAGCCCGGGAACAGATGGTGGCTGCCTGTGAGACAACCACCAAGTTTTGGTTTAGTCATACAAGCCCAAATCCCAGCATTCCCACATCCACAGGGCATCTCTCCAGACAAGACATACTGTACATTCTAAAAAACTTGAATTTGGTAGATTAAACCTATTTGCCAAAGACCAAAAATGTTTCATACGACACGAATGAAAATAAATCATAATCTGTGAGGACAAAAAACTAAAGTTAACAAAATTACACACACAGGGAAGTGAACACACACGAACTAGTAGCAATGGGCAGCCTTATGGTGTCTAGCAGCATGTGGGAGTCAGTGCCACAGAAACCCATCGGATCTGGATTTGAACCTGCAACGCTAGGGTGGAAGGTTCAACTACCTATCACTACAATGTCCACCTATTAAGTAGTTTTTAATATACATAAATTGAGATTTACTGTGCATGTCGTAGATGTATGATGTTGATGTAGGTGAATCATGATGCATGCATGCAAAATATGTAATATAGGCATATTTTGTTTGCCAGTGTACTATTAAACCAAAATTCAACTTAAATATGCAATTGGATGCAATTAATCGTTGAGCTTACATGTATACAAAAATTTACCAAAACTAAATATTTAATCTATACAAAATGTAACAGATATTTCATTTTAACAAACAAAATGTAGAAATTACTGCTTTATTGTTTTAGTGAAGGTATGTTTTACTTTTTTTGCCCATCTGTACTGATTTGCATTTGACTTGACATTTTCAATCCCCAGTGGAAGAGTTCAAGTTACTTGAGGTCTCGCTTTCAATAAGGGGTCTTGCCCCAGATAAGCGGAAGAAGATGGATGGATGGATGAATGAATGGGTACAACCTGATATCGGTCCCCTCTTATCAGCTGACATCTTTTGACTGTTTTATCTTGTTCATCTTTTGACATCTTTTAACTGATCAAGACTGTCCACAGTATGTTTGTGATTCTTGCATTGTTCCGCCATGTTGGAAGAGAAGCTCTAAACTGTTCTCACAAAGTTGGGACACTGCTCACAAAATTGTCTTAGTATGTTGAAGTTGAACTTGAGCTGGTGTCAAAATCAAATCTCCCCTCACCAATTTTTACATTTGGCACATGGCAGTCAGACGTTTATCCCTTTTTTAGACTCAATCAGAAAAGCCTGATTTGTCACTACTCGTTGTCCCGTTGAGGCCTCTGACAATGAAAGCATTGCAATTAATGATGTATGGACTGTATGAAATTCTGTGCACGCTGGCCTTATGCTAAACTGAGGAACGTAGGTGAGTATTGATTATCTCAGCAGACCCTGACCCCTTCAAACTAAATGTCTAAGCATCTGCTGACCTCCTTCCTCAGTTCTCTAGCACTCCATGTGGAGTTTTTTTCCTAAAAGCTTCCACATTCTTAACACAGATTATTTTGGTGTAAGGCAATTTCACAATTGGATTTGATGTCCAGGCAATAGACTTTATTAAAATCACAGTTGGGGAAATGTAGCATCCCATCACCGTTCCACGTTGGAGTTCACAGAGGTGCAGAGAGACTTTCTTCTGAGAGTGACTACCGAACCCCTTTTATCGATTCACCAAACCCCTGGGGTTTGATCGAGCACAGGTCGAGAAACAAGCGGTAGAATATGGTGATTTTTTTTTCATCCAAGAACACAAACAAGTATGTCTAGAAAGGCCTGAAGCTCCACATAACCTCAAAATGAAGAAAGCAGGTTTGACAAAAATTGGGCGGATGGATGGATATAAATGTAGCAGCTGAGATGAAAACAGCTGGAAAGTACATAAACAGAAGAACAGAAGTTTTTGGCCTTTCTATCTCGTGTGTGAACATAATGGGACAATCCATGTGTGGCTTCCAACATCGGATGGAGTGAGAAACAGCGGAGCCCCGACTGAATTCTATTTTCGGAACTGAGCATCAATTACATAAAATACCCTCTGGACCGACTATTGCTGCTATTTATAGACCATCACTTTCCCTATAATACCTGACCTGCGTTTAAGGCCTGATCTGAGACAGAAACACAGGAGATTCACTGCCGACTATTCCCACGTGGACGTGACCGCTCCGGCAGCGATCCTGTTTTCTTTTGCCTGATCTTTTCTCATTCTCTTCCTACATCCCTTCGCTTTTCCTCTGGTCTCTGGCTCATTCCCTCAGACGGCTGTTCAATTTGGTGTGAGTCCACAGAGGAATGAAAGGATGTAGTTTGGTGCAGAGCCTCATGCTGCTGTAGGACAGACGAGGGATTTGCAAAACCCTGAAGAAATTTGTTATGGATGAAATGGAGAAATTCAGTCATGGATGACGATCAGCACTGTTATTATTTGGCAGATCAAATCAAATCAAATTAATTGGCAGATGCTTTTTAAAGCAACTACCAAGTGAATTATTTAATTAAATGCTATTTTAAAATTTAAAGTGCAAATAGTTCACTTTAACATATTATTGTATTTTTATTAGTTTTTTATTTATCTGGTTTGGTTCTGAGACTTATTTTTGGCCTTGCAGGGTTTTCTCTCTGGGTTTCTGATTTCCTCTCACTGTGTCATGTCCTGCTTTGCGTACTTTGAGTGTTTGTCCTGTATTCATGCCTAGAAAGTAGTTCATAAAGTATTGTACGGATGACGTACTAAATTAAATTATTCACATTCACAATTTTTAATACAACAGATGCTGCTTCTTCAGCAACTCACAAGTTCTTATGCAAATAAAAGCAATTTTGTTAAACATGTGTGCATATTAATATATAGTATTTATATTTGTGTAATTTAAATGCATAATAAAATTTTACAATATTAACACATTATTTCTTAATATATATTTTAATAATGATGTTGTTGTTTATGCTTGCGCTCGTTATTATCTATAATGTTTTATTAATATTTATAACCTATTTTAAAACGCTGTATTACATTTTTACTATGTTATATTGAAGACTATTAAATTTAATTTTATTGTGTAATTCATTTTAAGTAAAGCATTGTACATTTATACGTGTATTACATGATGGCATTCAAAACTACTACAATGCTTTGGATCGCGTGTGTGTGTGTGTGTGTGTGTGTGTGTGCGCTTAAGTGTGTGCATACATGTCTGTGTTAATAGGCCAAATTCTTGTTGGACTAAATGAAGACGAGCTAAACAAGACTTTAAATAGTAACTTCTGTTGGGCTGAGCATATTTTTAAGTTGAAGTGGAAGTGCTGATGCTCTTTCTGCCTTTTTCTTACATTGTGTCCTCGGTGGCTGTTGCATTTTGCATGACCCGTGCGGTTTCTCCAGCTGAAAGCGACGGGAAAGCAAACAGAGATGGAAAGCTTTCTCGATGCTTCCTGATGCTCATGGACTCGACACCAAACTCCCCACAATCAATCTTTTCCTCCGCTGCATTAACTTTAGATGTAGCAGACCCAGAACAAGAGTAATCTGAATGCAAATGAGCCGCATGTCGCAACAAACACACCCGTGCACAACAGTGTGTACCTGCAAAAAAAAAAGACATTATTCAGCGTCTAAAAAAACATGACAGATAAAGAAGGCAAGAAAAAGGAATTGGGCTCAAAAGTTACTGTTTACCTGGGAACGATTGCAAGCAGGCTTGATATTCTTTTCTCAAAAAGATCTAGTTAACATGAACCACAAACACTTTCACAAGCTAGAGAAAGAAACAGATTTTTGAAATTGCTGTTTGAAAAAGAAGAGGACAGAAAATGGCTTCCCAGTCTGGGAACTTTGCGATAACGCTCGGAATCTAACATGTAAATTTTGGCAGACAAGAGCTGGTGTAAAGTGCTGGTGTAATTTATCTTCAAATTACCATACTTAAGCTTGGCAGACGCACATCGGCACGCTTGTTTCTCACGAGTGAATGCGCAAATCTTTTTAATACTGCAACATCAGCATCACAGTCACACTCCAGCTATCTGATGAACCTTTCTCGCGTTTATCTGCTTTCCGTCACATACACACTTGTCCAGATCCTGACTGACAAAAAGAACAGCAGTCCACCTTTCTCCGCCGTGAGCCGAGTGACCTCACACCCGTGTCGGAGATGTCCATCCTCATCCATCAAAGCGGCAGATAAATAAAACGCACGTACAGTGCAAAGATGGTGGTGACAGATCCTTTTGCTGAACCCAATTTGTTGTCAGAACTTGACCACTGCTTCGTTCCCATCAATCCGTTTTCCAAGCTGCTTCTGGGCCACATTTATGGGTTGCTGGTGGGATCTGTGCTGCATACACAATTAGATGTTTAGGAAGGACGGAAGGATGGATGGATGGATGGATGGATGGATGGAGGATAGATAGATAGATAGATAGATAGATAGATAGATAGATAGATAGATAGATAGATAGATAGATAGATAGATAGATAGATAGATAGATAGA
Source organism: Paedocypris micromegethes (assembly GCA_028031935.1). NCBI lineage: Eukaryota > Metazoa > Chordata > Actinopteri > Cypriniformes > Paedocypris > Paedocypris micromegethes. Next base: position 9,264,331 of record CM051496.1, read on the forward strand.
TAGATAGATAGATAAATCTGTCTAAGGCTGCCCACTGCTCCGGGTTTGAGTGTTTTTTCTTCTTCATTTCAGTAAATTACCCACTATTGTTATTGATCAAGAATTCCTGATCTGAAAGGTTCCAGGTATCTCATATCCATTATCTTGGTCTAATCTAATTAATCCTGACCAGCAGATGAAGAGAGGATGTTTCTCGAATGAAAAATTCACATCTCATTAAGAATATCCCTGGGACCAAACAGTAATAAGACTTGACGTAAAAAATTTAAATGTTACACTAAAAATGAGAAGCATCATGAATCATTTAGAAGTTTTGCACATGTGGTCATGACAGCCGGAGAAGGAAAGTTGCTCTGATGCTATTTCTAGCAAGAAAAGTAGAAAATAGCGTTTCGTCCCACTATGACCTCACTACACACACACACACACGCACTATATTTCATTGGAGTCTAAAACTGGACTTTTATGGGAAAACAATACGTTCCCTCCGCCCTAACTCTAAACATCAGAATATCTCCTTTTAACTTGTTTCCACCTTATCTTTAACCTTAACATTGTACGTATTGTTACATGCATTTCACTGTACATTTGTAGCGACATTTGCCTCCTATTAAATGTAAATACAGAATTATACAAACTGAATACTGGATGTACCACTGCATTTGCGGTAGTTTTATTTTAAAACAGTCAACCTGCGCACAAACCAGTTCTGAGCAGAATCTGTCCTCAGTTTCGAAAAACAAAAACGAGCAATATCTTTCAAACAATATCTTCACACTGTGAAACAGCAGTATCTCCACGGCAAACTGCTGTGGTAGATCATTTGTCATATAATTGCTGTCACCACCTCGTTTGAGCCAGTGAAATCACTGCAAATCACCAATGCTACGTCACACATCGGTTGAATGTCATTCTAAAGTGTTGGCGCTTACAGTCAACATGGTGAATACAGATGTCAAATTTGAAGAGAAATATAATCGAATCCCAACAGAAAAGAACCATAAAATGTTCTGCTGCTTTCGTTGGAGTGATGCTGAGACATGTTTTCCTTTCAAGACACTGGAAAAGCCTCCAAGGACGGAATTCTGTGCGTCCACTGGAATCAGAAAACCCAAAGTGGTCTTGATAACACAAACAGACACTGAGCACAGTGGAAAAATAAAGCCAGACTGAGTCCTGCCTGCAGTGATCCTCGGGCTGAACCTGAAAATTGCCCGGAGATGTAAGCGTCCCCTGTTGGAAGCCCCTGAGCTCTGGCGTCTCTCACGGAGAACGCAGCTGAGATAAGAGTTTGAAGCTTCCTGTGATGCAATATTGATTCTGAACGCTCTCTGTGTTACATACTAATGAAGACGGAGTAGACAAATTCAATATTTCAGTAAAAGTACAAATACTAACTGGCTAAATGTTTCATTGATGTTGCAGTTTTGTAAAAGCACAGAATGACTCCTGTAAAACATACGGCATGACTAATAGCCAAAATATATTAGTAGCTTATATCTTGTTTGAAATTTTAAGAATCTTAAAAAAAATTTAAGAAGCTTTGAAGAACCAAAATAAAAAGAAGATAAAGAATTTAATGTTTTTTATTGTGAAAATTTTAAGCTTCAAATTCAAACTTTCTCTCCAACTGAAAAGTCGACATATCACTATACAGTACTGTACTTTTGCAGTTTTTGACGGTTGTAACATAAATACTTACACAAATGCATAAATATTATATAAACACTTATTACCGTAGTTTTCCGTTCCATTTTTACTCAACCAAATACTTCAATCTTTTTTAAAATGGACTGGAATAAAGATTCAATTGCCATCTGCAGGATGCTGAAGACACTGGATTTATGAGCTCATTCCTCACATTTCTTAGTGTTTTTGAGCCATTCAGTACAAGTAAAATACTTAAGTTCTTTTAAAATTGGACACTTTTCCAACTTTCACTCAAGTCTTATTGGTGACTTGTAACATTTAATTAAGTTATTTGTACAGTCGGGTATGTAAAAATCTGCTTGTTAACTGTCAAATCATTGTTTAGCAGAGCCGCGGAATTGTCCACAAAATGTTGAGCGCTCCGAAGAACACGGTGTGAAAAAGCGTCACATAATCCGTTTTTGGAGGAGCAACCTAAAAGAGGATTTGACTGGAAAATTGCATTGGTGTTTTTCATTTTTTTTTGTAAAAGCTCAAAAGGCTCTTTAACTGCTGGTATGTTTGTTTGGTTATTTTTACTTTAATTTCCTGTTTACATCTTGAATAATAGGATTTGATAGTCTCCATTTTAATTTTAATTTCAAGAGTGACAAAAATGCATAGAAGAACAAAACGAAGGAAAAAATTCCTCATAACGAGTAGCAGAAAAGAAACAATAAGGGGATTGTGTTTCAGCAACACACTGGACGGTTGGAGTCTGGAAGTATTCATAAAAAATACATCCATTCATCTCACCTTGGAGATAAGACAGAACATGGATGTTGCCATGGTGATTGGCTGAGAGATTACAGAGTTTGTATTGCTGTCAGGTATGATATGAGAGGGATTAGCAAAACCCTTAAAACTCTGGATGAAAAAGAGTCACTCCTTTTTTTCAAAATACCTGCGTCCCAGAGTTAAAAAGGGCATCGCATGAGACTTGTGTCCAAGAGGTTATAGGTTCAAATCCCTCTCCGGCTGGTTCTGCAATTTAGTGTCCTTGAGCAAGACACTGAAACCAACGGCCTAAGGCTGCCCTCTGCTCCGGGTTTGTGTGTGTTCACTTCACTGGATTGGTTAAGTGCAGTAGTCCCTAGTGGCCGTGACAAATTTGTCTCACTGTCTTTAGTTTTAATAATAAATCTGAATATTTGGAAATACAGTAAGTGTGTTTGAGTCAGAAGTGTTAGAAGAAATATCTGTTGCATTTGCTTGATTTGTCGAATATTTGCTTATAATGTCGAATATTAAATATAATGTATGTTTACCTCTGTGACTTCTGAACCGTGTCTTCTACAGGCTAGTTCACGTGAATTGGAAGCTAAAGATGAACAAAACAAGCATCTCTGTTTCCATTTACCTCGTAGAGCCTTTTGCAATTTTCCGTAGGTGGCATTTAACCCAAAGCACAAAGAACTAGTCCGTGTTTTTTTGTCAATTCAACACGAAACCAGTTAAATAAAAAAGCTATGATCTTTTGTCAATTTTTATGAAAATATTGTTATAATTTTATTATTCATTGGGCACTGCAAATCAAGTCATTGACTCAACTGGCTCAACATTTGACTTTTTTTTATATAGACTTTTTGGATTTTCATAGGATTTAACAATAGTCGTGCAATTTTCAGTACTCATAACTTCCTTTAGTTTTATAATTAAATCATTATATAACTTCTGCCACGCATCATATGTAAGAGGCTTGAACACCGCATTTTCTGCTTGCAGCTGTATTCTTTTTCTCTCTAGTTTAGTTAAAAAATAAATTGTAGAGGTTAAAAAATAAACGGGATGAAAATGTCTCCTTAAGCAAACCATTATAGGCTAGTGTGTGATATCAAACGAATTTCCTGCCTGTTTGTAATGGAGTGTTGTAGGAACCAGCAAGTTTCATGACGACGTTCCATTATCAGGGCATATAGTATAATGGCTCACATATCAATCTTTTTAAACATTTTAATCAATTCCATAATGACAAGCATCAGTCTGCTACATGCTTAGCTCCTGGTCTTTGTCCTCTGCTGTCTCCTCTACAAACACTGTTAACACAGTGTCAAGCCCTCCGAGATTCTATTTAGATTCTCTCATCTCTACTGCACACAGACTGCAGCTCTGATAAGACATTTAGTCATGAACCACAATCTGGCCAGTCAAAGTCATTCAGTCACTGTTTCAGTACTTCACGTTCTATGTTAATTTGCTCTTATCACTTCTAGCGTAAAAGCGCGCACATTTATACTTGTTGCTTGTTCGTTACGCTAAATCACCCCATGCAAATATTTGAAAGTGTAATCTTGACTTGGGATTGACTTCTTCTCTTGACGATCTGGCCATGCGAACTAAACCCTCTTTACAGTAGTTATGATTGTTTGAGGAGAAACGCTGGAACTCAACTGATGACTATATTTTGTTAAAATAGACAAAAGTAAAGTTTCTCACTCAGTTTGTATGGCCACTAGGGACCATTGTAAAGTTGGGCTCTTCCTTTAATAATCCAGTGAAATTACACGCAATCTGTGGCACCAGAGGGCATGTGGGGGTCTGTGTCTTGGCCCAACACACTTACTTATGAAACCCACTGGACCGGGATTCGAAACTGCCTTTTGTTTATCACTCCCGGATTTTCATCAAACACTGTTTCAGTCGTCCATCTGCCATTAATTTTTCTCTCTTTCCACACTCACTCGTTGTCTATTTCTCTCTCTTTACTTACATTATTCTACGTTAAGCAGCTCTTCACACTTCTAGAGTAAAAAACATGCTAGTCTTTGCTTGATGTCGAGTTGTGTTAAGACGTTCCAAGTAAATATTTGAAGGCCTAATCTTGTCGGGTTTGAACTCTCCTCTCGAGGAATTAATTAGGGGAAAGAAACGCTCTCAGCAGTTACGATTGGTTGCGTCAGTTTTTTCTTTGGTGGGTCATCCAGAAGAAAAATCACAGGGAGAACAACGACTTCTGGAAAGTGCTGCACCAATGCGCCACACATCACAAAATGTTTTTTAAGCCGCTTTCGGTGAGATAATTGTTATGAGAAGCTCAGCTCCACTTCATTTGTTAATTCCGCATTCATGTGCCATCAAAGACACATTTACTCCTTTAAGAACGACCATTAAAGAAAACCCGAGCTGCTCTCTTTAATAATCTCATTTATTTGTGCGGTATGCACAGGGCTTTCTCATTTCTAATATCTTCATTATGTGTCCGCTTTATATTCTTGTTGCTTTCAAAAACGGATGGATGTTTCTCTGTGTAATTAGCTTTTATATAAGAGGCTACGCTCTCTGATAAGCACATCTGATTCATTACTGAAAGGTCTTGGCTCTAAAGGAGAGCTTCGATTTTATTCCTCGCCTCCTGTTGAGTCGCCGTATCAGTGCCTTACTTTATTAAGACACATTTATGTAAAGTTCTAGTGACGCTGTGTTCTGGTGAGAGGTGAGTCTTACCAGAGAGGGATTGCTTTCCATTCAAGGCCGTTTGCGCAGATTATGTTTGAGACTTATTTTACGGATTAGATTAGATGGATCCAACTGTATGGACTCACCAGCAACAGGAGATCAGGAGATCAAGGATCTGGAATGGATTATTATAATGCTGGAAAAGTGTGAGCTGTATTTCTCTCTAGGTTTTTTTTTTTTTTAATCTTTTCCATTCACAATTGTGTACATGTTCTGGTCTTTTTTCCTTTGAAACATAGAACATGTAGGCATTTTCATACAATACTGTATGTAAATATAATATCATAATGATTGACCTAATAGAACAAACGTTCCAAACCATGTTTTTGTGATAGAAATGTCAATGTTTAATGATGATAATACACATACTTTATTAATAATAATAATAATAACAATAATAATAATAATAATAATAATGCATTTATTTGCCGTCTTTCAATACCATCTAGGGGAAACTGCCAATTGCCCAGAAGAAAAAAATACTTTATTAATCCCAGAGGGAAATTCTTTTTCACAGCAGCATACACATGGGGGATACAAGTAGCACACAACTTATAACAAAGGACATGTTACACCTACTCTACTACTTTCCATTGTATAAATTCCTCTAAAACATGTTTTAGAACAGTGGGAGGAAATTGAAACACAATTGAAACACAACTCCGCACAGAAAAACCCAGACTGGCCTTACACTCCTCGAGTCACAAACGGAACCATCTCGCTTTAAAGTGCTGCGCACTAACTAGTCTAATACGGAGTCTCTATTCTTTGACTGATTGCTATTATTTTACATTCCAACTATTTAGTGACAAGAATGGTACATTCTGTTGGTCTAAAAACCAATTCAAGATTCCATACATTACTCTCAGGGGAAGACACTTTAGGAATTGATGTTTGATTCATGTTGAAACGTAGTATAAATGTGTTTTCATGCTTCACCCAGAATGGAGAGATGTTGATATAAATGTTAAAATATAAACAGTTTTGTTCAGTAGAGCAGCTTTAAGACAGCACTTTAAAAATAAGATGACTTGGCAACAATGAAAGAGAACTTGGCTGGTTCTTCAATAGATAGAGACAAAGGAAAAACACCTCAATAAGAATTATCTTTCTAATAACAGAAAAGCGAAGAAAACGAAGAAAAAAAATACCTGTACCGTACGTAATCCTTCAGGTTTTACTATCCAAATGAGGATTGTAGAGCTAATGCACTTACTAATCCAGTCCTGTTAGTTACATGACCCCGCCCACCACAGGTCCAGTCAGCCAATTAAATCCACAAGTGTATGCGTGGGTGGAAATCATCTGGTCACAGGTCAGTGATGTTATTATTGACCTTCAACTGTACTCCGTGAAAGGTCGGGAATAAGAGATCAAAAGCAGTCTCCTCATCTCCCACGAGTGCTCATCTTCACACACTTTAACAAACAGGCAGAGCAGTGTTAACAGATTACATTTTCATGCGAGAGGTGTAGAGATGTGGAAAAGTGCTGGGAGAATATTTAACAGCTTTTTGTCGAGCAGTTCTCGGCAGCACAACTTGCTTTTCATAGTTTTTCAACTTGTCTCTCTGCGGCTTAAATTCGACTTAATGACTGGCATTGCAAATCTCACCCTTAGAGTTTCTGTATCGCTTAAACCATTAGATTAATCCAAAAAAAAAAGCCCACGGCAGAAAAAAACCCCCAAAGTTACGGGGTGGAGAAGAAATGTTATGTGTGCTTTACATCATCACACACAAAATGGAAAGATGCACATTTCTGGTAATTAGCAGAACGACTGTGGAATTGCAAAAACGCAAATTACCTGAATAAATAACGAGAACAGGCTAATTGGGATTAGATACACATAATCACCCAATTGCGTTATCTGATACACAAAGTTCTAATGGATCTTTACGTGAGGGGAACTAATGTGCAGTATTGCTGTCAAGCTGCTTTGCTGTGGATTTCATGGCTGTAATCTTCCATGATGTGTGTTTAGCGGTGACTATGGAGCAAGGTCACAGAGGTCAAAGCTTGGTCCACCTTGCCATCACATCTGGTCCCTTATATATCGTTCATTAAACAACGAGTACAACTCTCTGACCACATGACCAGGATTAGCAGCCTCTATATAAGAACATGTACAGTATACATAGAGTACGTCACATACTTATGTGAACATGCGTGCAAGGATGTCTAACCCATAGGTAAACGGTGGGCAAGACGGTAAAGGGCAGCGGTGGACAAGTGAATGCTGGGTAATCCTCCTCAAATGCTCCGTCAGCACACGTCAGAGAAAGTCTTGGATTAAATGATCCGGGAAGAGATTGATGTGCTTCGTCCTCTGACAACACACACACACACACACACACACCACACATTCAACATGTTTTTTTCTTTCTCTAAGAACCGTTTTATGTTAAAACACACAAAGAATACAAACACACTCACAAAAAACACAATTTGTGCTTTAAAATAGGATTATTCTTGATTGAAACACACACACACACACACATAATCGCATTTTGTGGACACACATTCTTAAATCAGATTTATTTTTTATGAATATATATAATATATATGTGTGTGTGTTGTGGTGTGTGTGTGTGGTGTGTGTGTGTGTGTGTGTGTGTGTGTGTGTGTGTGTGTGTGTGTGTGTGTGCGTGTGTATGTGTGTGTGTGTGTTTCACACACTGGAAAACACACACATTTTTGTTGAAACACACACACCCTTAAACACATTTTGTGCCCTTAAATCTGATTATTTGTCATTCAAACACACTGATACACAAAATCAGATACACATTTTAATTTTAAAAATGTTGTATATACGTATTTTAAAGCACACACATATATATGTGTATATATGTATGCACACACTGGAACACACACACATAAACAAAACAAAACATTTTTTGCAGTCATTACATGTTGTATCTAACCTGAAGCAAATAAGAGCTGATGTTTTGTTTCAATTGTTTAAACTGAATTAAAGCACTGAACAGAAGTGCTTCACCAAATCGTCTTTCTTTGTAGCAGATATTGAAATGAGCTTTTCAAATGTTTGTTCTCCTGTAAATGCCAGATGAATCATCATATGGCCTGATTTTTCTGTTTGTACAGTGGCACAGTCTCTGTAATTGACATGCATTTATCTTTGTGTGAAGGATCAACTGCTGACAACTGAGCGACAATGGAAAAACATTCGCCAGCAAACTAATTCTATGAGTCAATGAGGGAGAAACCTCGACTACAGCGTTCTTCACCATCTTAGCATTGTGTTCTGACCATTTCAAAGCTGCATCTATAGACACTCCAGATAATTTGATATCTTTGTGTCGATAAAGAAAAACACTTAATTGTAACAAACGATGAATTCCGAGTCTTAGAATGAAGTCAACAGGCCGTGTTGAAACTGAAGAGTCGACGCAGACAACATTGCATCACTCGAACTCAATCGCTAAACCACAACATTTCTTTTCTACAATTCAACAATGTCAAAGGCAAAGTGAAAGCTTCTGACAGTTGTGCTGCCGATCGATACTCTTGAAGGCAGAACTTTTAATACCATATTCGAAAGTTCACAACCCAGAAGCCAGACTAGGTCCAAAACCTTTCCATTTCAGATGATCGACCTGCTCAAGTCCCCGAAAGCCCCGTCCGCCTTCCTTCAGCGCTTTCTTTGTACTGGATAGATGAGAGGACCAGACAGAGAAGAGAGGGAGGAGAAGAGAACAAAGTTACAGATGGAAACTGATTTGGAGTCTGTCACTCGACTTTCCACAATAAACACACACTGCGCCATCACGCTCTCACTGAAATGCTGCATTGCACAGAATTCAATAGTGTATCAATTGTATGATAGAGAGATGAGTTATTTATTCAGTGAGGGAGTGAAGCGCAGAGACAGAAAAATAGATAGAGAAAAAAAGAGAAACACTGAGAGATAAAGGAAGAACAGTTAGAAAAAGAGACAGATGGATGGATGGATATCCAAATAATTAGAAGGATGGAGAAACGGATTGGCACAGACAAAGAGTCTAAATAAATAAATAAATTATGAGTAAATCATAGATAGAGAGACAGACAGACAGACAACAGACAGACAGACAGACAGACAGATAGATAGATAGATAGATAGCTAAAAAGTGTTCAGTCCATTTGGAATGTTTGCGAAGATCTTAAATTAGGCTCTGAAATTCTCTAGATTAGCCAGGGCTTATGGAGGCAGAACATTTTCTTGGAAAGTTTAAGGTGCATATGGCTTTCTGTGAGCCCACCATGTCCCCAGAGAGACTCGGAGATCCAGCACGGCCTGCCGCTGTCTTCCAAATCACAGTCTGGTGCTGTGAAGGGCACCTTTGGCGAAGCTGATTCATTGAAGGGGAAGGTGAGTAGATGCAGATGATCGGGTCAACAGGTCACAAGCATTTATACATATAGGAAACATTCCCTTAATAAAACTAATGTGTTTTACAGTAAGTAAATAAGTGAAGCAGGACAGATATAGAGAACGAATAGGAGACCACGATCTCTTGACAGGCTTTCTGATAGTTGCGGCATCTCACTAACTCGATTACAGGCCGCATCCGTATTCTGCAGCTTTGTGCATCTGCAGTGCAGGCGCCATCAAGGACGAGCGTGAAGCAACTGATAAATAACACAGTACTAACAGGCCTGTGTCATCACCAAGATGCTTAATGATAGAAACATACACCGCACTGCTCCCTCTGGGATCGTCTCTTCTCTCTCTCTTCTCTGTGTTGCTCCACATCCCTCAATCAAAAACAATAAAATTGAAAGAAACTCACCAGAGCACAAATAAACCACAACTGATGTGTATCAGCAGCAAAATCCATCTCACTTTCTCTCTATGGTGTTGTGAGATTCACAGACTCACACGGACTGATGGTTGCATACGCACGCGCGCACACACACACACACACACACACACACACACACACAGACGGATAAATAAGCAACCGCGGCTGACAAGATGTTTACTACGTGTCGTGAAGATTAAGGGATGTCACAAACCGCACATCTGTTTGTTATTGAAAAGACACATTTTCATATTTCTGGTGCAGATCAGAGTCAATATACTGTCAATGAAATGCCATTATAGATCTTCTTTCTCTTGACTCTTCATATGCACAAGTCTTACGGGAATGCATTTAATTTCATTGTAAATGTTTTTCATTTTTTATTATTGTTGGTATGTTAATTTGCATATTACATGTAATAAATAAATAATGTAATGTAATGTAAAACACTTAATGTAAAAATATTTTTATTATAAATATTATTATAAATAATTATAATATAAGCATAATATTTTTATATAAAATATAATTACAATACATTATATTATTTGTAAGTATTTTTAAAGTCGATATATATTTTTAAATGATGTAAATTACTTAATTATTTTAAAACATTTTTTTTCCTCTGCCAACCTGCATACAAAAAAAACAACAACGCATAAGTTGCTTGTTATCTCAAACAGTAGCCAATTAAAATGCCGAAATCCATACCATTCTGATATGAAAACTTTCTATTTACGCAATAGTCGTTCTAAGCTAATGGTAATAATACAATTGCTTGGGCTCTGATCGTCACAATTTATTTGCCGAGCCGTAAGAAGAGACGAAAGCATTATTATCACCCTCGCGACGAATGCTTTTCCTCATGAGCTTCATGCTGCAACATCACTCCACATCTGCCCTTCTGGACTGGTCATGCAAATGAGTCATGATTCTTTATTTCTCTCCCTTTCCTGCTTGGAGACGGAGTATGGACATAATGGAAACAGGCTCTGCTGTGCTACAGTAGATTTATGAGAGTAAACAGTGAAACAAGTGAAATACAAGGGTTATCATGTCAAACACTGATGTATACCTGCGCTCGGCTCTAATGGAATCACACTAAGCTGAGATCAGAGTCCTGTAGGTCTGTCGTGACCTTCAGCTATAATGAAAAAGACTCGTCTCTGTGTTGCTTTTCTTACTGGAACTCAAGTCACCTCCAAAAACAAGATTTTCTTCTTTGCCCTAGACAATTTTTATAACCTGCAACTTCAAAGCAAAAGGGAAGATTCATGCTTCTGTTTCACTTCTCCTTTCCTGGGTGATACACTATTACTAAACCGGCAACCACAAAATCAAAGATACATGGATGAATGGACACGGATAAACAGAGTGACAGACAGACAGATACATAGATATAAAAGCACACAGATAAATAGATAGACGGACAGATAGATAGATAGATAGATAGATAGATAGATAGATAGATAGATAGATAGATAGATAGATAGATAGATAGATAGATAGATAGATAGATAGATAGATAGATAGATGGCGTAAACATATAGACAGAAGAGTAGATGAAATGAGAAAAAAGTGGACAAGAGTAGATGAAAGAAGATATGAAAGTTGTAGATGTAAGATTTACTAATAAAACAGCTTCTGATAGTGTTCCGTGATACATGATTAAGTTGTAAATGTCCGTATTACAATGTGCTGTCAGAGGGCATGCGAGAGGGAAATGTCAGGCCATCAGAAAAACTGCAGCCTGCGGGAGCAGCAAGTTATTAAAGCAAGATTAATATCTACTAATGACTGCTGTCTGCAGCAAGACACACACATTCCGCAGATCCAGTGGATGCTTTCCACAGTCACACTGTGTTTGTTTTCCTCACCACTCGCCACTTTACCTCCTCCAGCCGAGATATGTTGTAGGAGGTAAAGTGGTAATAAACAGGAAAACTAACTAATTACCTGTGAAGATTTTCCGACGGTTTGCGTTCGTAACATCTCCTAATTGTTGTATTGGAGAATCATTTCTGGCGTTGGAGGTTTTCACGCCTTATTCTCTTGTTATTTTTCTTCTTTCCACAGTAGGGAAATTTTTCAGAGAAGACTAGGGATTGAAATGACAAGCATGATAATACAACTGGTAAAACACTTTTGAAAGTCTAATGAAAGATCTTAGATTTGGCACTCATTACAACAACATCTCTGGTAGTTTTACAGTAAATTGGGTTGATAAAAGAAACAAGGGAATAAAACGATCCCTGGAAAGATGAAAGCATAAAAATCATGAAAGTATGAACTACTTTCAAGAAAGTTGCTCCAAATGAAAATATCAGCAGGACTCCTTTGTAACAGAAACCAAGCTCTGTGCGATTTCAGACTTATTCTTTCATTTAATTTAATTTCAGATGCTGTTTTAATTGTCTGCATTTACATTTTGTCTATTTTATTGTATGAGATTTAGCAGAATGGAGATTTGAACCAACACTGAGCACTCTGAAAAACTGGTACTTTTATTTTTGCACTTGCACTACTACTTGTATATATATATTCACGTGTGTGTGTGTGTGTGTGTGTGTGTGTGTGTGTGTGTGTGTGTGTGTATACATACCGGTATATATATATCTATCTTTAAACAGTCTGACATTTCCACTGCCTAATAATCTTTAGTCCAAAGTTTATGTTGACTAGTTAGTTTAGCTATAATCAGATGCTCAAAGAAATTTTGTAACTAAAGTGTAAACTACAGTATAAATGAAGTGGGATTTGTGCAACAACTTGCAAGACTTTAAAAAATCAATTTGTCAAACATTATTTGTATGTATTTTACATGTAGTTTTGTATATAGATTCCAGACTACAAGACACACCTTTATTTAATTTATTTACTCTACCTTAACAAATTTAGAGTTTTACGTCAAATTTTGGCTGGATTTAGTGGCATCAAAAAGCAACTTTCCACTCTACCATATTTTTGTAATATTTAGTGTGTAAAAAATAACATTGGTCGGAATGTGAATGCCATTTACAGTAACGCACAGAATTAAGCTTAAGACCAAACAAATAAACAAACACATGGCAGTTGTCCTCCACCTTGAGTAGTGAAATCAGATTTTTGACTCCACATCACATTGCAACAGCAAAGGCCAAGCTCTAAAAGACGAAAGTCGCTGACACATCTTTGCTCTATCATCTCAGGTTGAATGCGTGTCCTTCCTCAGCACAAACCATCATCCCCGTCATAACTGACATCACACTCGATACCCAAGGGAGAGAAACACTACAACAACAACGTGCGCCTTTATTCCTCCTCGTCCAAAATAACTTCCTTGGCCTCACTTCCTGCACAAACTGTTTTCTGGTCAGCAGGCTTTTGGTGTTTTGTTTCATTAAAATGAGAGATTATATGTATGTCTGCCACACCATTTATGCTGGTTACTACAGCCTACTGGAGTAGTTGCTGACCATGACCATCTCTTTATGACCAAAATGTTTGCGATCTTTGGATGACTACTTCAAGCTGAATAACACATCGTGTCATAAACCATGACCTCAAAACCTCTGGTTTGAACATGACACTGAGTTCACCTCACTTAAATGGTCCCCACAGTCTCCAGATCTCAATTAGATTCATGCTCAATTAGATTCGATGGCTTTCGGATGTGGTGAACAAGAAGATTCTCATCATAGTTGTCAAATCTGCAGCAACTGCATGATGCTATAATGTCCAATACACTTTTGAATCGGTGGCATAAAGGATTGAGCCCTGAAGACTAAGTTCTTGGCAAAAGAGAGTCTGGTACTAGTAAGGTCTAGTAGATATCTATCCAGTTAACTTTAACATAGGATCTGTGCTGTCACTGTAACCATGCAGGCAAATGTCCATTCATGGTGATCACGGACCTTAAGAACCTCCAGTATCATCTAGATGTCAAATTTAAATTTTCTGTGACATTAAATGTATAGATCGCCCTGGTAACCAGAAAAGAAAGGCTGGTTTCTGAAGGCAACTCAATCCAGTGGGGTTTAAATGATCAGGTTCGTGATGCAAAAACAACAACACCATAGCCCACTTGACTGTCAGGTCGGCAAGTTGTTTGTGCCTCCAGATCTTTGTCTCTCCCATGTTAAGTCAGTACAAGCCTCTCTAGGTTCTGGACATCCCGGCACCTCACGTATTCTCTCGCTCCTCTGTCCTTCTAGTACTTCATGGATCATGAGGTTCACAACTTCCACCTTGCTTGCCTTCCACTGCTACTTGTGTCCAGTCCCTGATTCTCTATTATGCGTTATTCAGTGTGTCAGTATCCATGCTTTGTTGTGTGTTGTACCTCATCGTCTGTCATTAAACCAGTTCAGTGTTTACAGGCCGCTTAGTCTCTCAGATTCTCCTCCCCTCTCTCTCCCCTAAGCGATGGTGTGACAGACATACATGTTAACACTTTTACTTCTGATTGTGTTGCCTCAAAGCATACCTCTTTCATTGTTATCTTGAAGTCAAATTGGAGAACTGACGTTTAAAAGAAAACCTGTGAAACAGCTCCCAAAGAGCCTGTGAGAACAACTGTAAACATGCCATAGGCTCCAAAAGCTCAGCAGAATCGCAAATCTAATTACAACGAGCATTTGTGGGTGCTTCAAACACAACTGCTTCCACCGCAATTATCTGCCAACTTCTAGTTTCAGGCCAGCGCCGCTCATTTTTGACAAGATCGCAGTTCCAGAATCTGTCCAGCAGCCAAAAAAACCCAGAGAACAAATGCGTCCAACAACCATCACACGAATTAGCATTTGTGAGGGACTGAAAACTCCTTCAGCCGAGAATCTTCTGGGAGTGTTGACTTTTTTTCTCAATTTTAGATTTTCTTTTTGCCTGGCAATGAATCAGACTCTATTTGCTGGTCACTAACGTCAAAGTCGTCCTTCATTTTCAGAATCTCTTTGTTCCTCCATTCTTTCACTTTTCTTCTCATCTCTTCGTTTGTGATATGCACGGTAGGGGAGACCGGCTGTGATTTGGCTGCTGTTTGCTGTGGGAGTTGGGGGTATGTTCGATTCTGGTCTGCGGCCCGGATCCTGGTGGCAGAGTCGGAGCCTTACACCTGCCGGCCCAGGAGGAAACCCAGCCTGCCTGGTGGCATTGTGGGCCACTTCCTGTGGTTCAGGCAGGCTAGGGGAAGTC
The DNA here is from genome assembly GCA_028031935.1 of Paedocypris micromegethes. Taxonomy (NCBI): domain Eukaryota; kingdom Metazoa; phylum Chordata; class Actinopteri; order Cypriniformes; genus Paedocypris; species Paedocypris micromegethes. The sequence goes on from CM051496.1 coordinate 9,279,455, forward strand.
ATTAGCTTCTCCCTGTGGTGAACTTTTAATTCAGTACAGCTCACCGCAGAGAACTCCCATCCACCACAGCAATAAGCCAGTGTCACCGAGCCCACTGAACCTTTGGCTGCACTTTCATGTAGCAACGTGCTCCCGATTCACCAGCACAGTCTGGTGACGGTTCTCTAATCATATTATCAGTTACACATGAATATTTGCACACGTGTTTACATCATGTATATATAATCGATAGGACTAGTCAGTGAGTACTTGAATTTCCTAGTGCATTTATTGGACTGTTAAAGTAATATGACATAAATACAGCATACATTAAATGTATAGATCAATGTATGGCCTCAATAAATACAATATTACCACATATATAGAATTAATCAAATTACGATGCTGCAGTAAATTACAATAGTTTATGTTTATGTTATATACATCTATATTGAATAAGGAATGATACATAAAAAATATACAAATTAATTTAGATTGAATAAGACTTAAAAATAGGTGTTTGTCTGTGTTTGTGTGTGTCTGTGTGTGTCTGTGTGTGTGGGTTATTACCATTCATCCTATAACAAATCATTAATTTATAAATCAATGAAAATGATGCAACATATAAAACAATAAACAAGTTCAGGAATTGTCATTAAAGTTGCAATAAAATATTGTACAATTACAACTAAGTTATAATAAAATGTCAATATAAGATGCTCATGGCCACATAGCTAAGCGTCGATGCACAAATATGCCTCACATCTCCCTTTGTTCTCTGGTGAACAAACCTGGCTTCTTCCTTGCAGCGTCCAGCCGGGCGATGATACGGTTGGCATGCAAAAGATAGTTTCTCCCCACAGGCTCTGCCTGACCTCTGTCAGAATAAAAGATAATGCAGCCAGATTGAGGCAAAATAACGTACTGTAGACTAAAATTAGAACAACTGCTGCATAAGCACATGCATACTGATAAAATAAAGATCAACCCTAAATTAAAAAGACTAAATGTAAAAATTGGATGTTTTCACACTACCCTTCTCCACTACTGAACTGAGAATATTTTGTCTGTATAAAAATACACAATATAAAATGTTTACATTTTTAAACATTATATTATGAAACAATATTACAAAAGAATAGAGCAGTTAGAGTATGGCCACATAAAATACAATAAAATGTTTTAAAATTTCAAAATATTGTAAGTTATTCCTTTCATTTATAGTTTATTCATGAATGTGATCCCTATTAAGGGCAGATATTTATCTGCTTCTGAAATGTCAGGTTTCATAACGTGAGTGTGCTTCACGGATACTTCAGAGCTCAGACTGTGATGACCCTCAATACAGAGTGGAAAGTACATTCTTTATTATTATTTTACAAGAGAAGAAGAAGTTCTGAAAATATTTGATCATTGAAAGTAGTAGTGAAAAAGTAAATCTTCATGACTTAGTATTCAGCACTGTGTAATTTAATTCTGTAATACAGACAAAATAGACTGTATTATAGTATTATAGACTGAAAAAGACTGAATATATAGATAGATGGATGGATGGATGGATGGATGGAAAATATAGTAATAGAGATTGCGGGAAGATGAACAAGAAACTAAGCAAAAAGTGAATTGATAGGAAAATGTGTAAATAAGAGAAAAATAGATGTGTAGACTTATGAACAGAAGAAAAAACCCATAAAACAAAGAGATTTAAAGAAATATATTGTGATACACTTGCAGATAGCAGGACCAAGGACAGTGCTTGTGGAGGCTGTAGGACCAAGACGAAGTAGCACAGGCACTGCCGGCTTCTGAGCCATCAGGCAGAGTATACACGAGAGAAATGAGAAACGAGAGATGCAAAAATCAGAGAACAATTCTAGTTGCTTTAGAACTCTTGAGAAATGCATTGTTGGAAACTGAGTTTGAATTGACCTGCATCTCAAAACCAATGGTATGAATATTATAATAGTTTTATAAGTGCTTTTGCACTCACCACTCAGGTATGCCCCGCCGAACACGGATTTATAGAAAACCCTGAAGGTGCTGAAAGTGCGGACATCAGGATGACATCAGTGTTTAGCTCAGCTTGCGGGACTGAACAGTAACATATCAGCCGAACTGAGGAAGGTCAGAGGCGTATGGATAACATCGGCAAATATCTGGCTCTGATCTGGTAGAACTTGTTCTGCAGGACTACAGGAGTGTCCAAACTTCTCTACAATGTCAGGAATGAATGCCCTCAGTGACTGTCATAATTGAATATGATTTTGAAATTAACCATGAATCTGAAATTGTTTTATTGGCTTTGAATTGTATCTATTGATTATTGTATCTATAACTCTCCCCCATCCTCACCTAACTCGAGCCGGCAAAAGGAGAATCAGCTTGGGCTCTTCTTCAAGGCCATCCGTGTAGTCGGGGAGACTGACTCACAACACTTAAATACGAATAAAATAAACACGATAATTTGCTCGCACCCACCGTTTGCTTTCACTTTTCAGTCGCCCCCTCCACATTCCTTATGTGTCTTGAGATAAAAAGACACTGCACGTAATGTTGTCTAATGTAACTTTGTATGTTTACAACTGTTTGTCTGATAAGCTCTGCCCTGCCAATGCTACCTTTGCAAATGCAAAAAGACGAGCAGAATTGGGGTAATGTTGTACCCCAATGCTTTAATGACAATAAACTACTATCCTGTTCAATTTTAAAACTGTGCTTATAATATTATATAACATTATTTAATCCATTTAAAACATTATTTAATTAACTTTGAGAGAAAGTGTTTCCAGTCTCGCCACTATGTCAGTTTAAAGAAGAAAAGTGCTATTCTGAGCCTTCGGTGTGTGTTAGTAGGTCACTTCACTGCCTGTTTCAAGCTAGTGATTGTGTAAACGCAAACAGCAAAGCCCAGAACTCTGTAAACAGCGGAGGCCCATTAATATACATGTTGGCAAGAACAAACAAGCACAGCAACACAGTTACAATATTTATAAAAGCAAACACAATCTAATGGGCCATTAATTTGAGAATATGGAGCAGAGCAACAAGGAGTGACACGATTACTTTGTCTCTAAAAAACGAGAGAGCTGCCTACAGAGGAAGTTCAGCAAGCAAACCGCTCTTCCGGTGCGCACACGGACACTTAAGATGGTCCCAGACCCACTCTCGAGCCGACACACATATACATCTTACATGAGCAGTTCACTGAGCGCAGGAAACAAGATGTCTGACTCTCAGGGCAAAAGACAATTACGTTAATTAGAAAGTAGATATTTTGGAAATTTTAATTGCATACACACGCATACACACACCATTAGAAGTCATTTTAACCTTGAATTCAATTTTGCATGATTTAATTGACCTTAAAGTGAATATAACCTATTACCTTAAATAGCCTCGATGTTAGCTTAGCCACATGCTAATGTCAAGCTCAACCGCAGGTAGCGGGGGAGCTTTCATAATTAAACTTCACAAAAACAGAATCAATAAATAATAAACGTCTGTAAAAGGCATAAACAACTGGGCAGGCTGTTCACAGCCCATTTAAAACCCCTCGGATGAAACAACCACGCTTCACATCAAGAAATTCATGAACTTATAAAGCTCATGTAAAAAGCGTCTAAAACACAACACAGTGAAAAAAAGATTTTTAATTTCCCAGAGGTCTGTCTATCCTCAAGTACGTGAGAAGCTTGTCTGCTTACATAAAGCATACCTGTGTGCTTCCATCTCCACTGATAGCTCAACAATACACATGAGCCTGGCCTCAGACTGGCAGAAGCAACCTTGATAAATTCATTGGAATATTTTCTGAAGGGAAGAAAAATCGATGGAAGCTTTCAATCTCAGGCATGATGATGATTGTCAGCGTTCGGCTCCAGATTGATTGGTGTTTAGAGAGTTAATGACATAGAAAAGAAGCAGCATCTGGTGTTAATTCACTCTATTACATGAAGACCAATTCAAATGTGGCTTCTTATAAGCTAATATTTTCATACAGTATTAAATTAAGTTGTAAAATGGATAGATTATGTGCCATTATTGTTTTTAACTTATGGGCAAAACTTTTAATTTCTTGCAAATTATTTCTATAATTTCTATCTTTCTATAATTCAGCTGGGGTGTGAAGACCTACACAGATGTAGTTATGATCTTTGGCAAAAAACTGAAAATAAGCATTTGCAGGACCAATTTTTAATGAATGCATCCGAAAGAACATTAAAGAAACTTTACACCCCCTATGGAAGATATATGATGTGCTACATTTAGAAACAATTGTTAACCGTTACTGTTTCTATCAATAATTCAAGTAACATAACATTTAAGTGAAATATGGGGACACATCACAAATTAGGTTTGTTAAATACGTATTTTAAAGAGAAGTAATGTAAAGTCAAAACACCAAGAGAGTGTCACACTCTGAGTGAGGTAGGAAACCAAACACGGGGATCTGATACACAGAGGGATTTAATGGAGGGTTCACAGAATACAGACACTGAACACGGAAATGGGAAACACACGAGGAGGGTGAGGAAACAGGACTCGGGAAATACTTAGGTACACGAAGAAATGCCAGTCTTTCGGCATCACACAGGAGAACACGGAAACTCAGGTAAGTCACGGGGGGTCTGGAGATCCAACACAAGGATACGAAGACGTGAACATAACATTGACGAGACCAGACAAGGAGTGAACCACAACCGGGAGACTAAATAGGGTCCATGATTACACCAAACACGAGACGGCTGTGCGCGTGGAACACTGAAACACAACAGGGGGCGGAGTCAGGACGGTGACGAGCAGGCTGACTCGTAACAGAAAGTAAGGAGGTGCTTATGTTCACCTACGTATTAATTAAATTATTTTTTTGTGCTTGAAAAACCAGCATATATTAATGAGATCTTATATTTTCAAAAATACTGTGGTATATATATATTTTTTACGGTTACAAAGTCTTAACTTGTATTTGTTATAGACAATTTCTTGATTTCTTGAAGACAAACATGTTACTTAGAAGAAAAAATAAATAAAAAAAAGAGTTGCGAGAACTCACAAGCATGGTATTCTGCATCAGGATGATTGCACAATCTCTTAATTTATAATATATCAATATATTTATATTATATATAATATAATATATTATATATTATATTATTTATAATATATAAACATTTGAAATAATAATCAGGTCACAAGACTTCTGAGTGTGGGATTTGAAGAGTCAGTACAATCGAGTGTGCAGATGAATATATCGTTTGAGGGATGGATGGGATGATATGTTAGCAGGTGAATGCATGGATGGAGGAACGGGTGGATTGAGATTTTGAAGACAGATGGTTAGGTTAGATGGGAATATGTATGTGTGGATCAATTATAGGGGTAACTGTATTGATAGATCAAAGACGTAGAATATTGATGTTTAAATGGGTAGAAGATAATCCAGCAAACAGATAGAATAAATATATGACCAGCTGAAAGAGAGGAGAGATGAGATGCACTGTATAATTAAAGTAATGAAGTGAAATGTGAAATGACTGTGGGAAAGATGGGCAGGTTGAAGTTAAGTTGAAATGACGTAAAATGCAGGTATAGATTGTTAAAAAAAAATCTGGTGTTGCAATCTGTCAATCATATTAATCACAAAATGTATTGACCGGGCTTAGTTTGCAACAAAGAGCTTTTTCATGAGTTTTGTGATTTAGCCTCCATTTTTCTCTGTCTGTTCCGCCATCGCCTTGAGAGACGTTGATGAAAAAGCAATGAAAGATTTTTTAAATGATTTGGATTGATTTGCGCTCGTCTTTTGAAAGTCATCGTTTATCATTCACTCCTCAGTGATGCACTGAAGCCGCGGTCAGACCCTAAGAGTGATTGCCCCCCTGAGCAGGACAGCTCTGTCCCACAGGCCTTCAGATGCTGCTCTGCAGATGATGAGTGCTACCTCGCACAATACATCCTCACAGAGGTCACATTCTGCATTTTTAATCATCGAGTCTTCCCCCCCGAGCATCAGTTGATGTGATCATTTAGCATGTTATGGTCATTTTCAATCCACTAGTTGACCTTTTAATGAAAGGGGTTGTGTTTGCTTTCACACCCCTAAGACCTTGGCGGAAACATCAACCTGACGTGCAAAATCAAAGGCAGACATCATTCAGTCATTATTCAGTCATCAATCATTATTGAGTAAAGGTGAAACAATATTTCTTTAGAAGTGACAGAAAAGGTTACAAAACGTTGTAACAATCTTCAGAATCAAGGTAGACATTGTTTACAATTTGACCTGTAACCATTAAACAGCACATTGGTGTAAAGTACTTGGGTAATTGAACTTTGTTACTTTATTGGCTACTTTGCACTCGTACTGATAAAAAATGTAAGCAACTTTTACTCTCTACGCGACTACATTTTTGGGATGAGGTGATATGCAGGGTGCTGAAGGTGCTTTTTATGAGCTAGACAAAAGTAAGGTGTTTAATTAGCGACATTTGCATATTTAAGTTTTACTGAGATTGACTTGTTGTTTTTTTTTTTTTATCTTTTTTGTTCTGCCATTTGGAAAGATTGATGTGTTGAATGCAATTTATTTATTAGGAAATACAACCTCATAGATAAAGAGTTTTTTGTTTTTAACAAGTCTTGGTGCTTTTTGGGCCTACATTTAATACTGTGTAAGTAAGATACTTAAGTTCTTTTACAATTTGATACTTCATGAATTTTGCTCAAGTTTTCTTGGAAATGGTGACTTGTAACTTGAAATGGAGGAATGTTTACAGTAAGGTGTACATACTTTTACTTAAGTATGGGTTACTGGTACACTTGATAACACCTCTGGCAATGCAGGAAAACAGATATAAGTAAACCCTGCTGTTAATGCACAGTAAATGATTCACTGAATCTTACTTCACAAGCAGGTTTAAATATTCTGTCTCTTGATTGATGATTTAATCATTTCATGATGAACTGTTTGTCAACTAGTCATGCGGAAGGTTCTTACATTCAATTTGAAATCATACTGCTCAACATAAAAAGGAAAGCAATGCTTTATATTTAAATCTATTGTTTTTTTTATTTTGTTGAATATATTATATTGGCTGTCATTTTTAAACACCATCGAAACATGTATAAATCATACCACAAGCTGAGCGTATCGTTACTCTATTAATAGTTATAGGTTGTGGTTTTTTTCCGTTTGCTTTTGTTTTGTTTTTTTATGTTTTTGAACAAGAACCTTTCGGTTTTGAAAGCTTCTCTGAACTTCAAAAAAGCTGCAGTCTTTTATCTGTAAGATCAAGGAAAATTGGATTTTACAAGATGTGACCTCTTTCAAGATGAATACAAATCCTGTTGTCTTCTGTTCTTTTCCACAAAGTTATTGACTCGTTGTTCCATATTTTGTAAAGAAATGACAAAAAAAAAATACATTTTTCCACACATTTGTTAAGTTTCCATTTCATAACTACTCTTCTTTTTGGTAAACAACAGTACACATTGTGTAATGGACAATGCACTTTCAAAGCTTTGATTGTGTAGGGACAAAATGACCAAATAATAGCAATGAAAAAATGCATTAAAAATGGTTTGTCAAGAGCGGCGGTTTTGATGAAGTACAATAGGCCTGCACAATATCAGAAAGAAATGTCATATTGCTTCTATTGATGTAAATAAAGCACTTGATCTGCTCTTGATAAAAGGAAAATACATAGAAAGTATTCTGATGATGTGGCAAAACTATTTTACAGCATATTAAAAACATGTGTATTACTAATTTAAACAATGTATCTTCAAAGAAATTTTCCAATTGTTTTGTTACATATTTTTTATGACTCTACTACTGAGAAAAATTATTTGTTCTTTAAAGTTTCAAACAAATAATGCAAAAAAGGGCACTGCCCAAACAGTCCTTATTACGTATGTGCCATATTTTTCGACCTGTCGCATAATTGTGAATTTGCTGTGTGATTGTGGGGAAAATTCACAGCTCAATACATGAATTAGCTAAAACGGTTCCTTCTTTTTTTCCAGAGATAAAAAAAAATGTTCCAAAATACTTCAGGAGAATTAACTCAAGACACAATAAAAGACAAAGTAAAGCTATTGTTAGCAGAGTGAGTATTGGACCCAACAAACTCCAGACAAAACCAACCCACAAACAAACAAATCTAACTGGAGACCTCAGCACTTTGTGTTACGTACCAACGGATTTATCTGGATGAATCGGGTGGTAAAATAAACGGGCGAGACACATTGAAGTTATCTGGGGAAAGTTTAATTATCTTTCTTGGGATGTCAGCAGCAAGACGGATGCAGGCAGACTGATAAGCAGAATCACAGTGGACTCTTTATCTCGCTCGCTCTCTCTCTCTCTCCTCTGACAACACACTCGTGTTTGTGTACGTGAGCGCGGCCCCTAGAGAAGTAAACATAAAGAGTACATCTGTTTTCTCCGAGGCCCGCTGAGCCGCCACCACAGGGGCCCAATAGAGCCAACGCTCCCATCTGAAAGAAACACATGATCTGACATATCACTAACATATCATGAACTACCTCTGCACCAAGAGCGACTGAACACAGAGAGAATCTGTTTGGTATACGTGTGAAAATACAAGTATGTTGGTCTGGAAATGAAAACATTTCATTTATTATCATTTTAAACGATTTCACCAAAATTTTTTCTATCTGCAGTGACCACAGTGACTTGTGTACCAAGGTTGGAGTTATCTTTGAAAAATGATTCATACAGAAACTGATGTGCTGAAAAGAACAAGGTTAGTAAAAGCAGAGAGTTAACTATCCAGTATAACATATGAATTTAGGTTGTAAGAGGTTGTTAGGTTGTTTAGGTTGTATATACAGTAAACAGTAATACAATGCGATAGTTACATTTCATAGCTCCCTGCAATTATGAAATGTCCACAACATAAATAAAACCAACCCTCTAATGCCTTTTTTAAAATAGTTATGCTACAAACTTGCTTATAAGATCTATAATGAATTTCTAATGTCTATGAGATGATGGACAGAGCATTAGAGAAAATATTTATACTGTTTGCAGAACCACATCTGGTATTAAACTTGATTTTTTTTTTTTGTATTAATACGCAATCCTGTATTGGCAAATATTGTCCTATCTATTGTCGTTGTAAATAAGTGTCTGCCAAAAGACTGTAAATGAATGCATTACAGCTGCATTACTCAATTCACTGTTTTGTTGACCAAAGAAATTGCACGACGGTGAAACCAAAATTTTTTTGGGTTAGGGTTAGGATTGGCAATTTAAATAAAAATTAAATGAAAACACAGATTCTCTATTGTACCAACAACAAACTTAAATGTACAGTGTTTTCCTTCTTAAGGGCGAAATGGTTTCTAAAAGCTTGCTTACGTATGCCTTCATACATTAAAATAAATTGATTTAAATAAAATAAAATATCACACACTTTACATTCAAAGACAAGTGCTGGAGGACACTTATACTCGCAAGCTCAGACTCTTCAGCCGTACTTAGTGAGGACTTGAAAAGAGTCGTTCATTTTGTTGTCGACACTGACTGGATCAAAGAGAAAGCAGCTGAAAAGTCATTACAGAAATGTACAAAAAATGAAATAAAATGACTTTTTGTAAATACTGTTTTTCCCTAAAAATTTAGACAAATTCAGTCACGCACTGTGAAATGGATCGGACAAAATATGTTTTGCATGAAAATAAACGTTTTGAAGGGCTCCTACCTCACATAGAAACGCGCTGGCGGAATTAGAGGATGACAAAAAAAGAGATGAAGAAATTAATGAAGAGATACATGGATGGATAGACAAATGTTAAAGTGAGTGACTTTGTCAATATGGCCACTAGGGACCACATCAAAATTGTGTTCTGTATTGATCCATCCAGTTAAGTCTCTCTCTCACACACACACACACACACACACACACATACACATACTTGCCCAAAGACACTCAGATGTAAAACTAGCCAGAGTGCGATTTGATCAACCTCGTTGAAGCAACTGGACCAAACTGCTCATAATCACAGATGTGTGGAATTACGGATAATAACTCAGACCCATAGTCTGCTAAAGGCCAACAAACATCTTTATAAAAGAATTGTAAGTGAGATTTTAAAAAGGTTAGGCATCTGAATACGTTCGCAAACAGGTTTTCATGTTGCCTCATCCTGCATGAGTGACAGATTGAGATTCAAAGCAGATGCTCTTTCTGTTTACAATTGGTAAAGTAAAAAAAAAAAAAAGACAAAATGAAGCAGATGGACAAGCAGAGACCAACAAATAAAATGTGAATCACATATAAACCGCACTAACGGGACCTAAAATTAGACAAAACACAATATTCTGCCAACATCACACTTCTTTTTTAGTTTTATTTATTAAAAACCCAAATCGGCTAAAAGCGCACCGAAATACAAATGAAGAAACTGGCAGTGGGCAGTGGCATCGTCTACTCTGCGCACCGGGAAGAAAGCCAGAACCCAACCACGACAAAAAAATGAGAAAGACTTTCCAAAATTACTGCTGGTATTCATCTAATGTGTGATTCACATTCCCTCAATGCCAGACATGAGGGTACTATCCAATATGTCCCAGTTTAGCAAAAGAACAAATACAGCCTAACTCCACTTGCATTTTAAATCATCTGTGGCTCAGGTCAGCCTTGATAGAATCAATGCATCATATTTACACATAGCTTTTATGATTCATATTTCATATGAAATAAAGATAGATTTGCATTAACCCATCCAGGTTAATGAATATCAACAAGTAATTTTTATTTTATTATTTTTTTATTTAAGTGAAACACATTAATTTTATTAATTACACACAGAATGGATCACGCGTATCACCTGGAGCTAGTCATTAAGGGTGCAATATAAACACTGGCAGTTCCTGGCAGTACAAAAAACAATCCAGCAGTGAACAAAAGAACCAGTTGAACAACCAGACACAGGTGAGCAGGATAATTAAACAATGAACTCAAATTAACACACAGCACATGGTTAGACTAATCAACAAAATCAAACTCAAACTAGGAAAAGAACAGAGTCCTGTCAACATAAAAGTCTCAAAGCAGGGACTGCAAACCCTGACAGAAACTGTCTGCTCATGAGTGGCTTCACATTAGAAGTTTAATGGCTCGAATCTATGTTTTGTGTGTGTCCGAGCGTAATGGTTTTTGAAGCACTGCTCCAAAATAGGGGTCGACCGATATTGGTTTTTCTATAGTCTATGTCGATATCGATTTTTAGAGGTCAGGGTCGGTCGATAGTCGATATGTGATGCCGGTTTTTTTTTGGGGTGCCGATATCTTAAGTTTTACTCTTCCTTTGCATGCTAAAATGTCACGCTAATAATAAGAAGATTCACAACATTTACAAAAGTAATATTTATTGAACAATGACACAAAAAAGAAAAGAAGCAGGAAACAAAGCTGTTCTCCAGTGATGCTGCTCCTCGTGTTGTAAATGTTTCCCATTTAGCAACCTCTTGCTGGGAACAGAGGAATTTCGTTGCCATTGGTGCAAGAAGGTGTAGACGGGACGTATTCTGTTTCCACTATTCCAGTGGCTGACCAACGGTCGATATATCGGTCAACCCCTACTCCAAAAGGTTAAAATTGAAAGAACTGAGGTCACTTTCCGCTTGTTCCCTTTCTGGCTCACTTTAACCGAACTAAGTTCAGATAGCTTGAAACAAACTAAATGTGAAAGTACCTTTAGTGTTGCTCTTAAATACTGATCCTGTCACTTCCTCAGGTCACAGACCAGGACTGTAACATGTGTTCTTAGCAGGTGTTTTAAATCATTTATCTGGTTTTAGTGTCACATCAGGTGTGTTCAATATTTCACAATATTTTACTTTTCTGAAATTTTAGTTTTCAGTTATCTATAACTATAAAAAACAAACAGAATACATATTTGAAATAGATTTTTGGGGGTATTTTGTTGTGTTAGTTTGAGTTTTTAATGTTTTTTTTTTTGTATAATTGTCTTTGATAAGTATGTCTGACGGTCCATTGTGAAAGCGTCAAACATTACATAAACAATGTTCTTTGCACTGATTCTTTCAAATGTTCCGACTGAAAACGGAAGTGGATTAGTCCTATTGACAATCCATCACGTAGCTGTTAAATAGCTTGTGCATTTTTATCAACAGTGCACAAAATCCAACCAAATTAAAGTGTACAGTCAATACATGCAATTAAACATGCAGTAAGTAGGACTAATACAAATTAGTCTCTGCAATGATGGCCCAACTGATAGACTGAAACACTGGTTTTTTTTTTCACATTACAAAATTAAATATATTATTATAGACGCAAATTACTAGATTCATCCATTGAATTACATTTTCGTATTTGGAAAACTGTTTGGAAAATTAAATAGATTAAACTGCAGCACATTAGACTAAAAATGTATGATGCACTTCATTTTACCATTTGATTGCATCAAACTAAATGTGATTATTTACATAGCTCTTTGTGAATAATATATTGTTTCAGTAGATATTTACAATCAAAGATGATCAGATATGTACTAGGTATATATGTCACTATTGTTAACAGATATTTGACACAAACAGTAACAGGGAAACAGAACGCAGAAACGTTTAAAATGTGTAGGTTATGGTGAACAGACAAGTTGTAAGTTGTATTGAAAAGTGAATGTTAAGGTTTTTAAGCAGAGACGAACGGGAAACTGTTCCAAATTCAAGGAGCTGAACACTTGAAGGCTCTAGTCTTATCATGGATAGACAAATTAACCAGAAGAAGAACCTGTTGAGGAAAAGGTGAATAAAGCAGGATATTTAAGGCTTTGATGAGACAAATAAATACAGAAGCCTGTGAAGAGGCATACGTTGGCAAAATGGGATAATATTAGCAGCAAAGTTTGAGACCAGTTTTTACAGATTATAGCAAATAGGAAAGTTTGAAATTAATTACGAAGAATTTAAAACAATTTTTATTCAGCCAGAAAGGATGCATGTCATTTCACTATTTGTCTCCTTGCACTAGATACCAGTTGCTTGCAAGATGAAGTTGGAACTCTCTGGTTTATCATCTGATTGTAGATGTTGTTAGGGACAATATAAAGATTGATCTTCGTTGAGGTATAAAATACTCTATTACTCTATACGTAGGTATAAAAATGAACTTTCTCCTGTTCAGCTGCCCTCCGTAGGAACAACTTATCTACCCCGACGAGAACCTTTAGAACATTCACACAGCATAAAAAAGCACTTAAGCCCGAGCTCTTTCACCAGCATTCTACTAACTGAAGAATAAACAAACCTCAATTGTGTCTTCACTGACTGTCACGATCTTTTGTCTAGTTATAAATCTTGATCTAGCCTTGTGTTAAGCATTTACTGCTTCCTTTCTACGACTATTGTCTTCAAATGCTCTTCTTTGTACAAGTCATTTTGATAAAAGCGTCTGCCAAATAAAACAATGCAGTGACACACATTTGTCACTCATCGATCGCACTATTCACTGCCGATTTCACTACTACTGTTGTATTTTGCACCATTTATTTATTGCTGTTTTTTGTTTTGTTTTGTTTTGTTTTTTCATTTTTGCACAACTTTTTGCTTCATTGTCTGTTGGTATTTCTTCTGTATGTACGTATTATTGTTGGATTAATCAAACTAATCTAATCTAAATGACTGTACAGAAACTGAATTAAAATAAAGTGAATTACTGGATTGTAAGTGTGGACCAGAACAATACTTTTCAGCGTCCCAAACAAGTGTGTTCTGCTTCTGGTGAGGGAAGAGAAAGCAAATTCGCTCTCACACTCAAACACTGACATCTGCATTTAGCCATCGCGTGATCAATGACAAACTTATATAGTGACAGCCTGCGGATGACACGGTTATGGATTTGCATCTCGAGACTGCAGCTCCGGCCCATTTCTTTCATTCAGATCCTTTCTGGTGATGCGTCTATTCTCGGAACGTGAGGGTGGAAAAGAGCCCTAATGATGGGAAACACAGTACAATTCACTGCCTGGTTCTTCAAAGGTCACATCATTAATCCTGTAGCCTCTCGCCATTTTGATTCCGACCACTTTCATACACCCACAAACCCATGTCATCTCTAAGCTGTGCAATTATTACAATAATTGCAAATAATACATTTTTTATTCTGCAACGCTTCGGGTCTTTGCGGTCTTTCTCTCTTTTCTTCCCTTCAACATTTCTGTCCTGCAATCCTCCGCTCCTATCGATTTCTCATTTTCACAATCAGCGCGCGTTCGATCCATCTTGTAATGAGGAACATGATTTCAGCGCAGAAGCAGCCGTGTCCAGTCCCGAAGGCCTGTGCGCCTCTGTCCGTTACTATGGATACACGTTCATTATTACATCCTCTGTACGGCAGGCTGCTTCCTGATTTAATGGGGACCTGTTAACACTTCTACCGTTCTTTAGGGGACGTTTTCATCGTTTCGTATTTACAAGGAGCAGTTAATGTGACAAGAACAAGGCGTCAAACTGGACCGGACCGTTGTGCCTTTGTCGCGTTAGCGTGTCCATGCTACTATCATGGGCTCTGTAGACAAAAGGCGCTGAAACAAACTTGCAGATGTTTCGGCATATGGTCATTAATGTGCTGTTCATCAAAAGTGATGGATTCGAGGATCAAAATCCACATGAAAGTAAAAATAAATGAGCAGAGTGAGTAAATCCAGCAGCTGGCTGTCAGATTACACAAACCTGCAATGGGAGATGCTTTAAGAACAATGGCTGAATTTCAAGTAATATAGCAGTGTACTGTTGTGATGTTATGTTTTAATTACTAATGTTAATTACTAACTAAATGGTTTGATAATGGACGGATGGGTGAAAAGATAGACAAAAGAATAGAAGGATATTGATGATAGATGGATTGGTCAGATATTTGAATTTAGCATTAAATGGAGATGTTCAAGAAAAAAAAACAAGTTTTTAAATTATAATGAAAAGTGGATTCATCAAGAAAAATTTGATACATTTGATCAGATGCTGATAAAAAAAAGTGATTGAAAACAATGAGAGAAAAACAATGAGAAGCAGAGAAAAAGAGAGGAAGAAAAAGAATATGTGGGAGACTCAATGAGAGAAAAGGAAAACAAATAACCTTTTGAAAAAGAGAGAGAGAGAGTAAGAATGAGAAAGACAGAAAGAAAGGGAGGGAGAGAGAGAGAGGATAGTAAGAATAGGAGAGATAGTGAGAGAAAGGGGAGAGGAGGTGAGTAAGAATGGGAGAGGGGAGATCATCATATAATAGATTTGTGAATACCACACTGATCCTTTTAAAATTCACAATTTATTAAATAGTCGACGCACCCATCACTGGCCATGTGCATCTTATTGTAAACCATGCCAACTATAGCCGATTTTATAAATAAATTAATTATTTTTTTATTTGCTGTTGCTCGTAATGCTACAGGATGAGTCAGAAGAAAGAAGACGCACGTCTTGTTAAATTAAAATCTCATACATGAACAGCATTGTGCTTATTTATATTTTTTCTTCCTTGGGATCTTTCACAGCCAGTGACATTCAGCTACTCGCATCTCCGGGGCCTGATACGACACGGAGCTAATTTACCAAAAATTGATTAGGTGCAACAGACAAAACCCAAAACAGCATGTAAGGTCAATAAAAAGCACAAGTACCAGGGAAGAAAAGATTATATCGCACATAAAACACAGCTGCTGCTCACCGCGCTGTAGTTAAAGCACAGCAATAAAGAGAATACGCGTCTTTTCTTCACAACAAACGTCTCTAAAAATGGCCGTCATCACTCACTGCTAATTCCACATGCACAAAACTAGTGAGCTACAATTGTTCAGTTGTGATAAAAATCTGACGATTTTAGCCCTGGATGATTGATCGGCCCCTTGAAATGGACAATGTTTTTAAACCCAGATTGTGTAAAATTCAATGAAAAGTCAATGTTCTGGCGGGTTCATTGTCTCGGTTAAATTCTAAAAGTTCTAAAGTTGCAGATGAAAGCAAAAAATTCTGTGTTAAAATTGTATAATTATTTTAAATTCATTTTGTAACCATTTGTCGCTGTTTTGCTGTCTGTGAATAAAAAATAAGAACCATTCCAGTAAGTTCATGTGTGTCAGATGATGCGTTGCTAGAATGCGTTCAGGAAGCGGAGAGGGAAACCAGAGTCCATGGCGACAATAAATTAATAAAACAAAACAGTTTTGTTTAATGAAAATAAATGAAACGAATAAAAATAAGGAAACTTACAGAGACCTGACAGGTGGCCAAAAGATGACAGGGAAAGGCTGGAAAGCAGGTGAAAGTACAATAAATACAATAACTATAGAGAACAGGTGAATTGATAGAACATGTAAAGGAGAACCGAAAAACAAAGAATTCTGGGTGATGTAGCAATACAAACATAATGGAAAAAAATATATGATTTTGATTTCATTTTTTACAACCTCGGGTGGGCGTGGTGAAACAAATCGTATTCGTTTGAGATCACATGGTGTGTTCACGCGCTGAACCTCTCCGAGAGCGTTTGAAAGAGTTAAACGAGGCAAAAGAGCCGAATCTATGAAAAGAGCCGAACTTCCCATCACTATAATGAATACCTTCTGTGCGAAAACACTGCTACGTGCTGTGACGGACCAAACGGATTGGTCGAATTTGCGGTAAATTTGCGGTGATTAGATGAAATTGCAAGGTCGCAAATAAAAGAGTTCGCATGAATTGCCGCGATCGCGCAATCGCAAAATCCTGGAGGGACTGAGTACTGGCCGCGGGCCGTATTCCATTCATTTTAAGAATCAAGTCACGGGCCGGTCAAAATTTGATTAGGGGCCGCATTTGGCCCCCGGGCCGGACTTTGGACATGCCTGCACTAAACGGTTTAGCTCCTCTATATCTCAGTGAGATCATCACTTACTACCAGCCTACAGGACTGCTGCGCTCTCAAAACTCCGGCCAGCTTATAATACCGCGAATCTCTAAAATCTACCAGGGAGGAAGATCCTTTTCATACTTAGCACCCAAGCTATGGAATGCTCTGCCTAGTCCAATTCGAGACTCAGAATCAGTGAGTCAATTTAAGTCTAGACTGACGCACCTCTTCAACGAAGCATATATTGACCTGTTATAATAACTTACAGAAAATATTAATATATCGTATAAAAAGGCTGTTTAGTTAGTGCTCGGAACCGAATTACACCTGTACCTTCAGAAAATTGTCAAAATCTATGGTACTTGAAGTTTTTCTAATGGCTTTGTTTTTTTTTGTTTTTTGTTTTTGTTTCTTCTCCCCTCCTCTCCTGAGCGCCAAGTGTCGTACGACCAGAATCTCCTAGGAGCTTCGGGATCATCGGTGGTGCTTCCTGGACCTCTGTGGACCTAACGTCGCTGTTGGCGTGGAGAAGTGGAGCCGCCTCTTTCCCCACTGAGGAGGGAAACATCGTTCCAGAATCATCATTTAAAATGGCGCGGAACAACCAACATTTTGTAGTGTTAAAATGCCAGAGGAGACTGGCACCAGTGAGATAGGTTCTCCCCAGGGTTTTTCCTCTCCAGGATAAATTTTGTAAGTCGGGGTACCACTGTGCTAGAGTTAAAAAGTTCTTCTGTGAAAGTAAAAGTAAAATGCCCAATATGTTCCTAAAGTAAAAGCAGCGTTACTAATACTGATAAAACTACTTTTAAGTATAAAAGTAGAAGTAATGCAAGGAAAAAAACACTGAAGGGGGGCGACCTTCCGCGGAAGGTTCCACGGAAGTTCACCTAACAACGCCACGTTTTTTTTTTTTTCAAAACGTGTGCTCCCGCGAACGCATGTTCCATGCGCTCACCCAAAACAAAAAGGAACACGATGCTCACGCCAGCCCGACGACGACAACCATCTAATAAACGGGATTCGTAAAAGAAAAGAATGTATCTACCGTTTAGGAGCTCTCAGCGCAACTCTTGTTGATGTAAACAGGAAGTTTTCAGCTGCTTCCGGGTCTTTTCGGGAAGAGCGAAGCCCGCTGGGTGAACTGCCGATACCAATGGTGAGTTTTACAGAGAAGTCGAAGAGTTGAAGGCATACGAATGCTTCAATCATCAGAAAGGTAATGAGCATGATGAACTTTCCGCTTTTGTACCACCTGGTACAGGTTCAAAGGTGACATGCAAATTCATGCAGCCATGAACTTGACCGTTCATTGGCCTGTTGAAAGTTGAGGCACAAATGTCTAGCCATTCGATATCCCATATCGTGGAAGTGACCTGACAATGAAAGGGAACGATATAATATAGCTTTATAAATAAAAATACAAGTCTGAAATAAGTCATGTGATGCGTTTAGTATCATCTGAAGCTTGGTATCATCAGGTTGGTTGACACTCTACTCTTGGAAATTCCTTTTAACGTTAGAAATGCTTTTGCGTCTTTTACAACAGTTTTTACACGTCCAGCTGGAACGTTTCAGGAAGAACTTCTGGACACTTCTCACTCTAAAGACCAGCCGCCATAAATACAGGCGCCTGTAGTTTCCGCAGCAGTGTTCTGAGCTATGACACGCGTACGTTCCAATAACCACATAAAATTGCTTCTGCTTCTATAGTGCTGTCAACCTTTTTGTTGTAAATACTGATACTCTGAAAGAAAAATGTTTTTAAAAAGGAATGAAAATTGCTGTTGCTGCCTTTCCACCAACAGTTGTTGAAATTATTGCAAATAATAAGATTAGTAGATTGTGGAAACAATTAGAGAATAATGCGGTAAAATAGAATGCTGTATTCATGGTGTGTGTGTGTGTGTGTGTGTGTGTGTGTGTGTGTGTGTGTGCGTGTTTGCGCGTGTGTTTGGTGGAGTGATGCTGAACGTCCCTGACAGTGATTAGGTCGACTCTGGTTTATTCAGGTCCACTCACTGCTTTTTAGTTCCAGCAGTTACTGTGGACCAGCTCTTCAGATCATTGGCTCAAATTATACATCACATTTTACAATTGTCCTCCAGATCAATACACAGGCAAATTAAGTCACATTAATGGATCGCTCTCTCACCCTATACCCTGTTTTTCTCTTTTTACTTTATTTCCCCCCCCCCCCTCTCTCTTTCTCTCTTGTCACCTCTCCCTTTCTTCCTTCCTCGCTCTCTCTTTCTCTCCCTCTATTTGTCTCCCATCTTTACTAATAGAAAATACTACAAAATGCACCTTCTGGTAGGAATAAAATACAATAAACTTTTAAACTAATTTACGGTAATTTCATTAAAACCAAAATGAAATCTAAATTGAGTCTTAGTCAGGCAACTTTTTAAACATTTTTTATTTGAGAAGCTAGTCTAAAAAATGCTGAAAAACTTCTTGCATCACTGTTACATTATTACAAGTTACATCGATTTTATTTCCAGCAGTAATGATTCCCGATGTCAAAAAAAGAGTTTGGTGGGAAATTGTGTTTATGTTCCTCGGCTGTATGAACACAATGAATAATGCAGCCTGTGGATCATGAGAAGAAGCCAAACACACGGCACGAAAACAACCAGCTTCCCTGCCACATTCACCTTGACAAAACACAAAAGGATTCTCACATTGTTTCCAATCAAATAGCCATTTTCACGGGTGCTGGCAGGCTCAACTGCAATCCTGATGGAACACCAGCCGACGTGCCTTTCCCACAATGCACTGGGGCAGAACAGAGCAGCGTTCTGCCCTGAGGATTCATTGACAGTGTAAACGCACGGAGAATTATGAATGACTGAATGTGGAGTGTGTGTGTTTTTGTTGTAGTAAAACTGACACACCAAACTACTGTTAAAAAATAACAGAGAAACGTGGAAACAACATTTCTGCAGTTTTTGTCGCGTAGACATGGATTTGGTAGCCGAAATAAACATGGAAGTAAAACATCTTGGTATCTTGGTCACGATGAACAAAGTCACAATACAAGTGCAAAAATATGTGATATATATATGTATATAGTTGAATCTGCTTAATCGAGCCACATCAGGACCAGATGACTTTGGCCCAATTAAGCGGCTCCGCTACCATTATTTGCCAGAAATAAGAAGAGAAGATACATTAAAATAGTATTAAAACCTTTATTTTTCCCAAAACTTACATACAGCACAGAACTACTATTTTCTATGATGGTGAAATTTGTTAAATGAAAGCTGAGCAACGTAAGTTTGAGCATTGAAAGAACCTGTGCAATTTGCCCTGACTGACTGATTCTGAATAAAGAATCAGATATTCTGAGCAGACTCGCTAGAGACGCTCTGTTTTCAGAACTCTGTGTGTGTGTGTGTGTCTCGGCTGCACGTGAGTCTCTCGGCTTTGTGGAAACACGCCATGAGGCGGCGCGTCAGTTTCTGTACGTGAATGATCCCCGTATATTCTCTTGTTTTCTTTGTCCTTGATCCTGGTTGTAGTGTGTATGGTGTTGATCGCCACTTGTCCTGATTTTTTCCTCTCCCTGTATTGCGATGATGTGCCTATT
This sequence comes from Paedocypris micromegethes, assembly GCA_028031935.1. NCBI lineage: Eukaryota > Metazoa > Chordata > Actinopteri > Cypriniformes > Paedocypris > Paedocypris micromegethes. The sequence continues at coordinate 9,299,903 of CM051496.1, forward strand.
AAGCGGCGTCTACTGTATATAAATGCTGTATACTGTATAAAGGAAAATTACAAAAACATCTATATAGGCAACAAATGTCCTTCTATGGTTTAAACTGGTTAATCCCATTTAATCCCATTTCTGTCACAAAACATTCCAGAATACAACTCAACAAACACAGATTAGAGGTTCAGAGATTGTCTTCAGCTCAGGAAGAACAGAAATAAATGTAAGCATAGAGCACGTCTTGTTTCAGTCAGCATTGACACATAAGGCAACAACTAAAGCAATACGGCTAAAGAATCCTGCCATTGTAAGGGGATGGAGTAAGTGTTTGGATGGATCGATTTTCTGGTGGATGGCAGGAAAAGGTCAGGGCAGACTGTGTTTCAAAGTGAGAACGTACCCGCACATCAGACCTTGCTGCAAAAACCTCCAAAATGTACGTACAGCGAGTTACTTCCACGAAGAGATAGAGGGAGAAGGCACAACTTTCAGGTTAATGCATCACGATCTTGTCAAAATGTCAAGGTCAAACCATGCTAGTTTCTTCACAGCCGCTTCTTTTTTTATGTCCTCGCAGACACCCTGCATGTCAATATGAATTTCACACGCCTTTCAAGGCATTTCAATGCATTAGGCCAGATCAGTCCCAGTGGTTAGAAAGGCACCGTCAGCTCTGCTTGATTGTAAAATATTGCTTAATTATTGAGCCTGTAATAGCAGCCATCGTTCCCCGTATCGCATGTGTTAGTGAGCAGTAGAATAGAGGCATATTTTATTCCTCATCCTGTTGACATTATTAACTTATATATCAGCGGCTCGTGCATGGAACTGTATTAGGATCAGACACAATAAACATTGTTGTGAATACTGTAATGGCGGGTATAAATGTATAAAAGTACAGTTCACGACAATTCAGAGTGAAGTGTTATCCAGATCGTAACAGAATGACAGACCAATACTGTGCCAGGACTGGTGTTTTTGGAGAGTCCACGTGTTGGCGCGTTTTGGAAAGTGTGGTTTTTTTGCCCTCCCAGTGCTTGCTTGACACATATTCATCCAGGGAGTCTGGAATGCTTCCCCCCTCACATGTCAAATCTCGCTTGGCACATGTTCCGCTAAGGAGTCTTTGTTTCGGAGCCCAGTGCTCTCTTGGCACGATTTCCGCCAAAGAAGGCTCGGGCATATACCCCAACCCATTATGGAACACCTTCACTTCACTCGGGTCCTGGAACTGGTTTCCGTCTTCGGGACCTGTGGACCCTGCAGCCTCCCAACCTGGCACACCACTTAACAACCGGCCTGGGATGTCGTCAGGCTCAGTCACCCTGTCGGCTCCACCTGGGTCTCTCTATCTGGACGTCGCCTCATGTTGAAATTTTAAAGTTTGTTTTGTTTTAAATAAATGTACCGGTATACAAATATAGTAACAGAAAAAAAAACTTTTTTTACACACTGCTTTATATCAGGATACCGAATAATAAACATAAGGACAATGGAGGGAAATACCTCAATAAAAACAAATTATTGATCCAAAGGAAACATGAATAAAAATAAAGACGTAGTCTCTCCAATGCTAATCGACCTACACAATAGGTATGTATTGATAAGTATGAAATAAATAAAAGCGTAAAACACGTAAAGCGTAAAATTACCTGTGAAAGTTTGTATTAACTTTTATCAGTTACTTTTAGCATACAATGATTCCTGTCCTTCATCATGCATTTATTATATTTCCCTAAGTATCAAACACTTTTATTCAAAGCAGATACACATCGGAATAACGTTCTGGATCGTCTCAAGATACAGTAGACCCCATGACCTTTAGTGTTGCATACAGTACACCAGCTTAGCACTTAGTTAAGTTCAACTGTAAAAATGGAACTTTGGCAAAACTTTTGCCCCACTGTTAGCTGACTATCCCCGTGAGATTAAATCCAACACTGGCGGGTATGAATACTACACTAGCTCTTCGTCCAATCAAGCATCTCTGGGATTAACTATTAAAACACCCGAGTCTCATCCACCGCCATCTCATTTCGATATGGCACATCTGATGAGAACAAAGCGTGACATTGCGTGAACCGCTGCTGCTATATTTAGCCGTCAGAGACAGCCACTAATCTGTCAGCGCTAGCCTCCGCGCAGGTAAACAATGCTAAATCAAGGCCACAGGTGAAGCATGAAGGAGCCGCCGTACCTAAACTACCTGATTAAACCATTACGGTAATAGCTTTTCGCTTTGGCCCAAACAGAAGGTGAGCGAGAGTCAGACGTGAGGCGGCAAGGAGGAAACCAACGTTATCAGTGCTGAGAAAGATGATCTCGCGCCCTTCAGAGAGAAGCGCCAATCTGCCTCACAGTGGGAATTTGTCTCTCTCAGTATCGAGAAAGCGAATGAGTAGTAAACGTGGCGGCGTTCCTCTCCATCATGACGGTGCAGACAGACGCCAGGTCTAATAAGGAATCAACAACAGCAGTGGCACGTAATGAAGAGTCATGTCCTTTATCTGGTCCCCTCTGCTCTCAAGCCAGGCTAAAAATAAACCCACTATATCACACTCTGGCTGCACTTGACCTGGAGGTCAGAGGGCAAAGGTCAGATACATTGCACTTCATCATTCGGAATAAACCAACGGCGAGGGCATAAACCTCCCATTGAGTGTCATCGTCTAAAGTCGATGAGTTATTATGAATGGCTCGTTTTTTTTTTTTTTCAACAAAAAGCAGTCAGAATTGTAGTTCCCAGCAAGCACTGCGGCACCCGTCTAATATGTCACACAAAGTTTTTCGACTTGTTCCTGATTTCTGATGCGGGGGCTTACTATAAACCTTTTGTTTTACTTATTAACCTTCATTAGATCAGACTTTATTAATCTCACAAGGGGAAATTTCTGAACTGTACTAATCAGTGCAGTACTATGTATATATATATATATATATATATATATATATATATATATATATTTCAAAACTACATAAATGATATACTTTACTGCTTTTTATTATTTTTTTATTTTTATGATGGAAGTAAAGACTTCAGAAAAATCAGTGAAACACAATGTCTTAATTGTCATTCAAGTTATCCTCAAATAACTATTCACAAATCCAAATCATATTCAAATTATTGCTGTTTGTTTTTGCTATCTTAAAACAGCAAACTTCTGATTTGTAACTATAAGAGAAATATAAGAGGCTGTTGAATTAAGTTTGGTCAGACCTCGATCATGCCTCTAGCTCTTTTGTGGCCTTGCTTCTGGCATAAACAAATGTTTGTGAGTTGAGAGAGGGAAGAGGGTTACAAGGGTCTTGTAGAAAGAGAAAAAAGTCTTGGCCAAAAAGAAAGGGAAATCAATACGGCAGAGGGGACTAGGTTTCAATTCATTCTGAGGCAGCACGGATGAATTCCTTCCAATTTCCAGCTAATATTGCCTTTCTGCACGCCTGAACTTTGCCTCGCCGTCAACGCGTAGTGCAAAAAAAGGGACTCTAGAAGGCTGTCAAAAAATGACGACTGGAAAAAAGAAAGTGTGCAAAGTGACAAAAGAAAGAAGACTGTGAGAGACAAGAAGCGTCCATCATCCGAAAGTACAACTGTGCCAGATGAAACAAATAAGAAACGAGAAAAAGGGACTTTCATTTCATCCAATTTTCCTGATGTTACTCACCAGTAGCCAGAAGGGAGATAGACACGAAATGGTGAAAGAGTGAGCTTGCAAAACAATATGCTCTCTGGGGATGTTTGGTGGAGCAAAGGCGATGGCCCTTGACAGAACTAATACAGTGTCCGTATGGTACAGTGTTGTAAGAGGGGACTGGATTGAATTTGAAGGATTACCCAATGTCACGCCATTATTTTCCACTTCATTTCTGCCTGTGAAATGACAACAAAAAACAGGAGCTTTTATTTTTGTCAGGTCTCTCAGAGCAAACGCACGCTGTTGTAGGCAAAACAACGCGGCTCGTTCTGATTCCCCTCAGTGAATCTCAGGCAATTGTCAACCCCCTGATGTGCAAAAGGGAACTTGAAAATAAATGTACGAAATAAGTTGCCTACTTGTATAATGAGGCATTTCTAAATAGATTTGTTGTAGGTTTGGTGATGACCTCTAATTTCTGATTGGTTGCCACTGAAAAGCATTACAACACGGGACCATATAGTTGATTTGAATCCAACTTTCTGACACTCTTCGTGCTAAAAAATACGATTCAGTAAATTTTACATGGTTTGTGTCGGTTGCAGTCTAAATAAAAACATTCATAATTGACTTTTGTGTTGCATTACATAAAAATAGCACTCTTTCTGATAAATAGGCTGCTATGTTACGCTAACGGTGCAATATGTTCACAGACATCTGTGTCACAAGAAGAAAACATCTGTTTGTAAAGAGTTTCACACTTTTGCAGAGGCTGAATAGTACAAGTAATTCACGTCATTATTTGAATAATTATAATAACGTTCCAAAAAAGACCGTTAAGAATGTACATATACGTTTGTCCATCCATGAATCTGTCAATTTTCTTATTAATCATTTTATTTATTAATCTGTTAATTTATCATTTTTTCTTCATCCACAGTGTGTTTATGTTCATTAATTCATGCATTCATCCAAACCATCCATCCACTTGTTGTTGCATTTATCCATCAGGCTTCCACTCAAATTTCTAGTCATTTATTTTCCATACAATTATGTTTTCTACACATACTTGAATCTCTGCATAAATCCATTCATCTTTAATTTTCTGTCATCTGTCAGTGCTTTCTTTTATCCAACCAAATTTCATCAAAGAGTCAAAGACACATTAGCTTACAAAAATCATCTTCCTATTCACACATTTGACATTCACACTGCTCGGAAACTCGCTTTTTTAATTACAATTCCTGCCTTTTCAGAATCACGACTGAACATCAAAGTCTTTCTGAAGAGAACAGACACATTCTATATAATCAGTTTAGTGCTGGTAAATGTCATCAGTGTTTTAAATCAGAACATCTAAAGCCACTTTTCTACCTTTAATAGTTCACTTTCATCAACACGCCAGCCCTTACTGTTTACTCTTTATAATCGTTTTTGGTTTCCCTTCATATTCCTCTAAAGATTTTCTCCTCATATTTTTGTGAAATGGACTTTTAGTCACACAGACACCGTCAAAGACTCAGACATTCAACATCAGCATCTCTGAGCAAAAGCCACTGAGAATGACCTTTAGCGCTGAAGGCTGTTAATGCTAAAAACCTAGGATGGTTCTCTGCAAATTTCCTAGAATAAATGATTGATGCCGTTTAAAGACAATACAACTAGATGATGTAGAGCAAAATGTCAGCACGACATGATTGACCCCAACAAAAAAAAAAAAAATCACAGATGTTTAACCAACCTCGCACCTCAGAATGCAAATTACATGAAGTAGTGCATTTAATCGAAAAAGGAGGAACAATTGTGTTAATAATGTGAAACAAGGGCTTGCGTGAGCCCAGGTTCGTCTTGTAAACTGTTGTTTTCTGGTGGTGTAAAGTGCTTGTTTAAATGTACTTTGTTACTTTACATAAGCTTTTTTCAAAAATATAACCAACTCTGATTGTGTACTAGATTATATTTTTGATTGAGTATTTGTACTTTTTACTCTTTACATTGTGATTGTGCGTGACAATTTGGGACGAGGCAATGCCGTCATTTGCAGGGTGCTGAAGGAACTGGATGCTTTTTATGAACTAAATAACGTGAAAGTGAAATAATGGTTGCACTTTTTTGCACATCTGAGTTTGACTGAGTCTGACTTTTTGTTCTTTTTTAATCGATTTTGTTCTTTTTTGAAAAATGTTGGTGTTAAATTTCGTTTCTATATATTATATCCTAAACAAAAAAGTAGAGTTTCTTGTTTTTCACATTTATTAAAGTTTTATGAGCCTAAAAACAGCGTGAGTAAAATACTGTTTTATTTTTTTTTATTTGATACTTCACTACTTTTACTCAAGCCTTTTTGGAATAGGTGACTTGTAACTTGTAATGAAGTTATTTCTGCAATACGGTATCTGTACAAGTATAGTTTTAGGTACTCCTTAAACTCTGTTGTTTTCTCAGTTTTGCATTTAAAGTTGAGGCAAAAACTGGCAAGTCGTGATTGTGCTACTACTACTTAAGTGCCTCAGTAATAAGGAAAGCATCTGTCACCCAACACTCTGGTGCTTACCTCACTCCCATAACACACCACAGCATCGGCTTTGACAGATGCTGGAGACACCAGTGGGTGGGAAGCTAGAAAACATCAGGTGGAGATATTTTCAGAAATCAGTTAACTGAAAAATAAAAGAGACATGTGAAGGTTTCTGGTCAATACAAACAAATGTGAGAAGATTGTTTCCAATCTTCTGTATCCTTCTCTCTGTCGTGAATTACATCTCAATGTGTTAGAAACTGCACGGGCATAAAGAAGCTAGTCTTATTGATTGAAACAGTCACTGTGGTCTCTGGCATATTGTCTATTTCTCTTTCTAAAGTTTCACTATCTTTAGCTCGGTTTCAACAGGTTGTACATTTAGTTTTCTCTCAAGCGCTCTGTGGAAACAACTGTGATGCATTCTTCAAAAGAGGCTTCACACAGACACACACACGCTCTCTCTCTCTCACACACACACACACACACACACACACACACACACACACGCGCACCTTAAACACTACATAAAATGTATGTATACGCATTTATGTAAATTAAATTGGATAAAAACACTCATTCCCAAAAACAGGCGAGCACACACACCCACCCACACACTCACACACACGCACACACACACACACACATCAAGTGGAATTTGTAGACAAGCAAGATGTGGGCAGACAAATGGCACTTTCTGATGCTTCATTTTCTGATTGCTTCATCTTCACCTGAGCAGAAAGGCTGATTCCACACTTTTCCTGGTCTGCAGAGCTCATGCAACTCTGCTGTAATATCACACACATCCTGCAAGAGAGCTGTCAAAGTGGGTTCATGATTTGATCAGTTCTATCAATTGATCAGATCTGTCTTTCTGTCCGTCTGTCCGTCTATCAATATATCTATCTGTGTCTGTCTGTCTATATAACTACACATCCATCATTCCTGCCTTCCTTTTTTCCATCGTTTCTTCCGTCCTTCATTCCTTTAGTCCTTCCTTCTTTCCATAGTAGAACAGGATAAGTTGAAGGCTGAATTATCAATGCAATTATAATTTTTAAATTTTTATCATTAGTTTTTTCCATCTTTATTCCATGTTTTAATGTTCACAGATGTGTCAAAATTAATTTGGTTTGTGTTTTTTTGTTAGATCTCTTCCCCTGTCTTTCTCATTGTTCGTCTCTCTGTCTAACGGAAAAAGGCACAAGTACTGTATATGATTGGAAAGTGAAGTGCGCATAATTTACAGTGGAAGCACATTGGTATTCAAATAGAAAAGAAGTTTGTTTTAAACACCTCCCATTGACACGCCAGCCATTATTTACATCCATGATAAAACCGATTTACAGTAGGAACCGAGTGTGTGTGTGTGTGTGTATGTGTGTGTGAGTGTCTTCTCCTCATGCAAAATATGCTGCTAGTCCAGATGCTGGTATTTAGAAGAATATACGTAAGTATGCATCTGTGAGTGAATGTCTAAACCATGTTTTAATTCACATAAAGCGCGTCTCTTCAGCTGCAGAAAAGCCAGTCTGGCATTTAGTTTAGCTCTATATTGTGCTGACTATATATTGTGCTGACTACTCTTTTCTCAGAAACGTTAGTGAAATAATCACTATTTACTGCTAAACATGGCAGTTTATCAGTGTTGTGTCCTCGATGGCAATCCTAGATTTAGCACCGGCCCTAAATGACAATAAAAAAAACCATGTTTTTCTTTTTAAGTTTTACTTGGTTTTAATCCATTTTTTATAATCTTCAATTCACAAAAAGTCATGTATGTTAACCAATCAGAGTTCACAAATTCAATGAATCTCTTATTTTGACTTTCTTTTATATTCACTATATCATCATCATCATCATCATCGTAAAAGCTTTAGCAATTTTTTTATTTGCATACAGAATAGCAATTCGCTTGTTTAGTAAAATCTCACAATATGATTTTCTTGTCCAGATTCCCTAAAAGCAAGCAATTCCGATCTGATTCCCACTTAACTCCTGTAGTGTCCCGTGACCTCTTGGTCTGGGATTTAGATCGTATCGGAATTTGAAGAAGCAATTTGACAAGGACCATCACGCTTGTTCGATCTCCTTTTATGCAAATGAACCTGCAGTAGAAGCGAACACCTCAGCGGGAATCTAATAATCAGCAGTAACAAGCAAGATTAGGGCTTTTGAAGGGACTGTAATACCAGTCTAATCCCTCTCTCCTCTAATCTCACACACCACTGCACCCACTGATAGTATCTAAATGAAGCACTAACACACATCCACTCACTTGGCTAATTAACTAAAAATCCTTGTGAGGTGTCTTTCAGTCTACGAGGTGAACTGAAGAACAACACCACAAATCCAATGAACTCCCCTCACCCAACCGGAAATCACCGCCCAGAACAGACCGTATATCACCAAATATACTGCCTAAACAATACTGGATCTCCTTTAGAACGAGAGACATTCCTTTACACTGAGATTGCAGTTCTCTCTCTCTTTCTGGATGGGTTCACCTTTCCTTTTATAAAAGACACCGGGCAATGTCCTCTTGGCTCCTGGGAGATAGTTTCTATTTTTATCCACTTTTCATTAGGTCTACTTTTCTCCCGTGGCGGGGTCTTTCTATGTATATTCACCATTTATTACTGAACAATTGTCTGTCGCCACAGTGACCAATTACACAAGCGTTGCAGTCTTACACACTGCCGTCCGAGCATCTATACATTACAGAGTTTAGATGGTGAGTGATAATGGATTATGGAAATCATTCATTTTTCAATAATATAAAAAAACGTGTATGTTTTCACAATTTTAAACAATATGCAGACACGTATTTATTCCTAAACATTATATGTATATTCTTATAGTCTTCAGTGTATGCGCCAGTTCACATAGCGCAAGATCATTGTGTTTGATTTTAAAGGTCGCCCAGCAACCACACAAGCCAAAGCTTACTTACATACTGATTATTACTATTATTCAAGTGTGTGTCAGCTCATTTAAATGCTGTTATAATTATCTATTCCTTTTATATCTTTGTACTTTATCTCCTCCTCCCTTATCGCCATCACGTCACACGACCTTGTGAAGGTGCACTGGTTTTACAATTCACCCCGTGCATCACTCAGGAAATGAAACATCACACCTCCTACTGTAAAACACACCTGAACTTCAGAATTCAGATGAATCAGCAGGTGATATTCAATATCTCAACACTTTAATTCTTACACAAACCGGTAACATCTAGCACTTTCTCCGGTGGAGAGAGAAGCCTTCGTGTGCGTGATAAGGAGGCAGATCTGCAATGGTGATGGCTGATTGACTGATTGGCTGCATGCCTGTGATGTCAGCAGGAGATAAAAGGAGTCTCATTAAAAGTGTGGGAGTGACTCGAGGAATATCACAGTGTCAGGCTTGATGGAGAATTCTAGAATTCCAACTTTCACTGCAGTAATGTGGGATTCCTGCAGTGCAATGCGCTCAAATAAATCGAAACTATTCTAAAGGCATGCAGCTTTTGATTATTTTGTCCATTATAGACTTGTGGGAAATTCCTGGTTACACGACATGTGTTGTCTCAAATAGTAAACCGGTTTGAACTGACATTTGGATGAATCAATGCGTAGATTATGTAGGATTAGATGGGTGATTGTAGTGTTAAATTGATAAATGGGAGAAGATACAGATTGATGGATGGATGGATGAAAGGTTGGATATGCATAATAAGTACATCAAATGATCAGATGGATAGACAAATGGATGGACAGGCAAATAGTTAAAATAAATAAATGAGTAAATCAAAACACATTGGATGGATGGATGGTCGGATAGACAGTTGGACAGAGATAAGACAAGCAGGCAGTTGGAGGGACAGACAGATAGATACGGTAGATAATTCTGATATTCCTCAGTATTCTTTCTCCCTCTGCACTGACAATGGCAGTACTTTTCTCGTCATCAAGACACACACACGACTCCATTACAAATCCCTGCGGTGAACTGGGTGTGGGTTCTGTAATTCGCATTCAGTCTGTCTGCTGTCAGGCTGTCTGGCTTCCTTTTACATGGAGAGTCACTGCACACATCCACAGCGTAACTGCCGAATACACACCACACAAATCTCTTCATTCTTAACCAGAACACAGTCTAGTGTTTACCTGGCTCAAAGATCAGCGGCCCACCACACCAGAGTTTCTTTGAAGTGACTGGAAAAACCCCGCCATACCAACACACACACACACACACACAATGCATACATAATCAATGCATGCTGTTCCTATTTCACAATTCTTCACCCAATAGCCAATAATGAGAAACATAGATCAAGAAAGTAGAAAAAAAATCTAATATTTGATAATGTATTTTAGTGTGCGCCATAGAATATTTTTATTTTTAATTAAAAACATTTTGAAAAATTAAACAGAGATTTTGCCAGACTGGAATCTAAAGAGAAAGGCGGTCTATTCTTCTCTATTGCCTGTCTCCATTGTGTCTTTGTGGGGCAACTATCCTGTCATTGAAGTTTTATTATATTTTATTATAACAATTACCCAATAGTAAATGAAAATTCTCACCTCACAAAGACTTGTGTAGGTCACTGCATTAAATCCAATAACAACAGAGGTGTCGCTTATACCAACGCCCAAAGAAAATGATGCTAGGTTTATGTTTTAAGTTTATTTCAGTAAATATTACATTTATTTAAACAAAATATTAATGAAATGTAAAGTGTTCCTTTATTTATCACAGCGACATCACCAAATAGTCAAACAAATAAAAGAACAATAAAATCCCATTGCAACAGTAGTGAACTTTCTGAAAATAAAATGCCTTTCGATATAACAGCGGGAACACTGTACCTCTTATTGCTGATTCATCATTTTGATTGTGTTCAAAAACCAAGCCGCTGGATTATTTTCAACTCTTGGGAATGTCATTTCATCATTTTCAACTCCAAAAGCTTTCCACTAGCACAACTAGCAGTCTAGAACTCCAAAAGCCATGGGTTTGATTCACATGGAAAGCATGTGGTATGATAAGTACTGTACTATAAATGTAAGTCGCTTTGGGGGAAAGTGTCTGATAAATGCAACGCAGCACAAGTAGCACTTGACCACACGGCTACGACATCAGCCGGGAACCTGCCATCCGCCACATGTCATCGCAGTGTTGAACATCTTATTGCTGAGAGATTAGCGAATTTCAAACAGCTTTTGTGAAAAGAAAGAGTTGTGATTTTCCCTCTGGCTCATTGACAGGCAAGACGCACTGTATCAGATAATGAAATGTCAGCACAAATGGGCCGCATGTATATGAGCGACGATACGAGCGGTTGCGCCGCGTGTTTGCAGGTTATAAGTCAGAGATAACCACACAAAAGCGTATTGTTGATGGTATCTGACATTATAAACTGTATGTTTAAATGAGCTCAGAGAGGCGACGTGGTTGTTTCATTAAAGCGCCCAACACACATCCAGTATGCGTTTTAAAGGGTTGAACGCAGAGACAAAATAGGTAAATGATGATGATTAGTAAGATTAATGCTTTGTAATGTAATTGTAAAATGTATTAGTGTGTGTATACTGTATGTATTACAAGCAGTAAAATACATAATTTTAAATGTTTGCTTATTTTGTTTGTACGTTTTAGGGTAGCGAGATTTTTGGATAAAACACATAAAAGTTGGTATAGCATGAAAAAGGTGTTCGGAGTTCGGCTTCAAAGAGGGTGTAACAGTTATTGGGATATTTTGTATTATATTCAGATATATTGTATTTATGTGTTATTTTATCACACTTTCATGAAGAAGCATTACCAATTTAACCTAGCAATGCAATGGCAATAAATATTGTATTTTATTCTGTTGTATGAATTTGAATTTCAGACAATTATCAGTGAGACTGGAAATTCTTTTTCTGTATTATAAACACAGTTACCAATTTAAATCTTTAAAGGTTTGGTCATTCAAGCCTAATAAACAGAAAAATGATTAAAATAAATCGATCACTGTTTTATATTCATTGTAAACTCTAAGGGAGCATAATTTATTTGATAATATTTACCTAAACGTTGGAATAACCTTGGAAAAAAAAATTCATTTGCTTCTGTGGATTATTTTACTGCATGTTTATCCCCCATATGTCTTTGTGTTTTTTTTCCCCGCATTACTTGGTTCCTTTATCCACAGCAAAACTCCTTGATGTTGAGTAGAATCTTCTAATGTTCTGCAGTTCTGCATGTTCAACAGAAAATGAAAAAAGAAAAAAAAACAGCATAATGCATCAATCTCCCCTACATTACCGCCCAACAACACAATCTAAATACCATCCAGAAAGCCGACAGAAAAGCTGTAAATGATTGCTTTTGGAATGAGGTGGAGGTGGAAAAAATATAAAGATGTTTGTGTCATGAAAGCAGGAAGGAGCATTAGTATGCTGTGAGGTGACCAAGCTTCATTACTCCCAATGAAAAACAGGGAGCCAATGGATCAATAGTCTTCTGCTCTGTCCTGCGGCAGGGCCTCGGTGGCCGGGTCCGGTTCTATGAGTGAGATGCTGAAATATCATTATTTCAAATGTCATACTTCCAGAGCCTCCCCTTCATTGGCATGAGCCATCATTTTAAGGATTTGTTTTTTCTTCCGACTTCCCCCCAGTATTGGATAAGTCATCAAAGTGGTTGACTGCTGGGAAGGTGTAATTTATACGCGTTCCCACTAGGAGGGTTCTAAATCCGAGCAAGAAATATCTGGTTTTAAACCCGGGGCACAGTTAGACGAAGCAGAGGCTTGTTCCTCCGCTCAGAAGGTGTGAGGACAGACGCAGCACTTTTCCAATAAGTGAAAATGACATCAAACATCTAATTCCATAAATTTGACAAATTCTGATCTGTGAAGGTGGGATTTTTTTATTATTCATTGAACATTTGCACACAAGGTGCTTTCAATACTGGAGCTGCTAATACTTATTCAAATCACAATGACAGCCATCTTTCCATTTTCTGTGCCACTACGTTCATTGTAGGGAGCTGGAGCCAATTCCAGCGTCTCTGAGCAACAGATGATGTTCTTTCTCAGGACTAATCACTGGTTTTACAGATATTAAATGGGAAAAATGGGATCAAATTTGTCACCATGTCACTGTAGCATAGGAAGTTTAATAATCTTCCAGCCTATAATCTGTCAATCTTTCAGTGTCATTTTAAACTGAACAAGGTGCTGTGCTTGGATTTAAAATTAGTGTTTTTAAATGCTTTAAATCATATTCGGATGGATGGATGGATGAATAGATAGATTCTGATGCAAAATGTGCACAATTATACAAAACATTCATATAATGTTTTTCAAATAAAATCTAAAATAAATAGTGCTCAATGTAAGTGCTGAAAAAATGAACTCACCTTGCATATGTACATTTAGTTCAGACAACAGAGGGTCACAGTTTTTAAAGACATGACGGCCAAAAAAGCTGATCTTCCCATGTCTAAGGTTGGAAACAAGGTGGAGCAGGTGGTTGGTGACGGATGGTGTTTACGGCAGTAACGTCTCCTGACTTTGGAAAAAATGATCCGTTTGTTTGATCCTTAGCTTAGCGCTAATCTGGAGCACAGGTGTAGCTCCAGACATCTACAGTACACATAATATGAAGAGCATCTCAAAAGCAGCACTGATTCATCTTCACTAATAAAGGTCTGAAGCTGCTTTCATTTGTAGTCTCCACTACCTGCTGGTGACTCATTCATAATAAACTACAGGTGGCTTCTCTAATTATGGCCCTCGATTTTTCTCCACCGTCCTTCTGCTTTCATCGAAGCTGACTGTTCTTTTTTTCTTCATTCCACCTGCTGCTTCTTTGCATGACCATCCAAAAATCCTCCGGTCCTCACCAATTTACATTTTCCTGAGTTGGAAATATGAATTTTGAAAGTATTTTAACTATTTTGACTATATCATATATAGTCTTAATACATTTTAACGATAAGATAAACCAGTAGATGGGTAAAGAAATCACAGTGAACTTAACCTTATTAAATTTAAGTAATAAAACAAAAAGGGAACACATAAGGAATTCTAGAAAATTGAGTTAATGGCTTGACCAGGAACAGTGTAACTGTGACACTTACTGTAGTACACTGTAAAATTCCTGTTTAATGAAATTCAGGTTCCTGGTTATTACCAAGAAAATAAAATGGAAAAAAAAAAAACATAAAAATATCAAATAAAAAGTGTGTTCCATACAAAAAAGTAAAGAAAAGTTTATTCTCTCGACATTTCAAACATGAATATGAATAATATAAAATACTGTTTTTTTTATATTGATTATAGGTAACTGTTTTTATATAATCAATAAAAACAAAAAAGGAATGAAATCTTCTGAAGAAACTGATCAGATCTAAGGAGAGTGAAAAAGAGAAATGGAGATTATAAATATGTTAACCAAAGACAGAGAGAGAAAAATGTAGATACACAGCAGCATATTGAGATGTTGAGAAATAACACTTCTGAAACTGACGTTCTGTCAGAATCTCATCTCAGGGAAATTCTGAGCCCAAGATGTGTGACTAAATAAGAAAGCTATTTTAAAACAAGAGGTAAATCTATGCATGGCCATACACCGTTCATAGCACGCACACACAATCAAAATGACTAAACATGTTCAAACAAAGAAGCGATACTGGCACTAATACCCTTGGAAACCTCGTCCAAACACACAAGCCTTTCGCTCACACAAACTGAATAAACCGATTCACTCAGACAGAAAGATTGTAAACAAACACACAAATTGCAAATATGTCGCCTTGCAAATCACAAGCCTCACAGTCTCCAGAGTTTACCAAGCTAATCTGAGTTGTTGCCATTCATTGACATTCCCTCGACAATTTATTAAAACACAGAGTATACATTTTTGCAATTAAGAAACAAAAACATAAATAAATATATAACATTTCGTTATCATATAAGCAATGTCAATAAACAAGCTAACACGCAAGCTAATAAGCCCCTGCTAACTGGCTAATGCATCTTGTTCCAAATGCATAGTTCACAATACAAATAAACCCTAAACCTCCTAAAAAGCATCAAACACAATAAATTGTGCACTAGTAATGAAAAGAAAGCAGGTAATGGGGTTCCTGGGGTGTACACACACTGCCATTGATATGAATGAAGTAGCTAATGGCTAGCACTTTCCAAAATATCCTCTATTTTTAGGATATGAAATACTAGGTCTTTTAAGGCAATTTTTGTCAAAGGCAGCTCTCAAACATTCATGGGCTTTATACGTCAGCTAGATGACAGTTTCAAAAGAAACAGAGTTGAAGTTTGGCTGAAGATGACTAGCTCCAGTTGACTTAGGAGCCAATTAGAGCAGAGACGTCTGTCTAATGAAAGTGAGGCGGGGCCAGTGGCATTTAGCGTCAGAGTGAATTAGCGGCGCTACGAGTGCAGGTGTCTGAAGGTGAGTGGGATTGTCCTCATCAGGGACGAGCTTAAGCACTGTCTCCGTGATAAATAAAACACATTCATTATGGCAGCTCCACTAATGGCTTGAGAGATGAAGGAGAGAGATGGAGCCCAGATGAGCAATGATTACTTTCTGTTAGGAGCAAGGTCGCTGCACGCCTCCTCTTTTTCTTTTATCCTCTCCCACTCCCTTTCTTATTCGCTTTCTTCTTTTATTCACATGAATGAGTATCTTCGTACACACAAGAATTCTGCGTGAAAATGCTGCGCCCTGCCACACAATGATCGAATTAATGACTTATAGAGATACAAATAAAAACACAGAGAAAAATAGATAGAATCATTGGGATGGATAGAAGGAAATGCGGTTGGGGAAAAGATGATGAAAAAAATTGATACAAAGACCGAGAGATGAAAGAATAGTTTCTGGACTAATACAGTATTAAACAGAAAAACAGAAACATTTTCAGGTAAATATATAAGAAGAATGATGCTTAAAATGTCCACATAATTTTATGTGAATACATCCAATAAAGATAATTTTAGAAAGGTAGAAATTATAGAACTAAAACTGTAAATATAAGGAGAAAACAACAGGAAGTAAAGAAGGAAGGATTAATAGTATAATGTATTTTTTGCATATAATAAGTCAATCACTTTTAAATATGCCAAGACAAACTTGTCTTATATAGTTTACTAAAGTTATTAATATCAATGTTTTTCAAATGCTCGCATAACAGCTTTGTTAAAGTAGTAATTTTTAAGTAATGTATTTAAACTTGAAGTAGCCATTCACAAAAAATAAATTCAAATAAATACTTGAATGCATAATTTAAATGTTTTGGAACCAATCAAGCCATAATTTATTTTTCAGCACATGGGGGAAAAATAAACAAATAAAATACATAAAAACTGTAGCTTCTACAGTATAAAGAGTCAGACCCATAATGCACAAAAACGTATAAATATGTAATGACAAAAATGTATAAGTATTATAATTGTCACGAGCGGGTTCGCTCGTCACCGTTTTGTCGCCGTTCCGTGTTGGACTTCACTACCCATGTGCCCTTGTTCCTAGTGTTTCCTGTCATGTGTGTAGTCACGTGGTTCCCGTCTCACCTGTTGTGTGTTATACCTCGTTTAGTTTCTGTATTTAAGTCTCCCCTGTGGTTGTCATGCTTGCGTGTCTTCAGTTTGCTCCCGAGTTCTCCTGGGTTTTGTGTGTTATAGTCTTTGTTTTATTAGTAAAAATAGTGTTTTATGTTTCCACGATCTCCGGCTCCTGTCTCCTTCGAGGATCGTGACAATAATATGTACTGCATATATAATTCAATTGTTATACAGTATACATGCATATACAGGCAGTCAGATAGTGAGACAGATATGTTGTAATTGTTTTTCTACTACGTGTTATTACGCTGTGTTTTCAGCTACAAGTCTCTTTGTATTTATCCAAGGCCTTTGTTCTGTGATTTACAGTGTTTCAAACCCACTAAGCGGTGTGTGCCAGCCAGCACAGAGAGGTTTGGGGCAGTGTAGTTGATCTCATCGCTAGTGCTTCATGGCACCGTGAATCAAAGGCCCATCGCCCCCAACAGCTGCTGGTTCACAACCTTGCCAAAGTGACACAAACAGGATCGCAACCTGTCAGGAGACTTTCAGACCAGAATAAACCTGGTTTGATTTGGCTCAGAGTCCAGGCAGGCCGCCTTGGCACACACTGCCACGCTTCCAACACTCTGCCTGGAATGAAAATAACCCATCATGAGCCAAAAAAATTACAAAACCAAACTTCCTCCAGCTTCCTTTCCAGTGTCACAGACATGAGTCGCAGAACATGGCACGGAGAAGGACACCTTGAAGTTTTCTGTCAAACTTCTCTCCGTACCAATTGACTGAGCCCCGTTCTTGTCAGTTTTTTTCTCAAACATTAACGCACTGATACGGTGGTCGCAGTCAGAGCTGTCAGAACGCCGCTGACAGTAGACCGACAGCACACAGAAGGACACCATGACACTGATGAGGTGCTAATGGAAAAACATACCTGGAGTGTGGTCACCGAGGAAAAGCATGCAGACACTCGAGAGAGAGCGGTGTCGTGTCCTTCATCGTGACGCATTGCAGTTCACAGTTTGAGACCAAGAAATAAGGAAGTGTAAAGGCACATACACAGTGGAACTAAACCCATGCAGGGTTTCTATCTGCCATTCTTTGAGATCCCACAAGGCAATATTTAATGGTGGCGTGTTGTGACGTGCAAATCCACTTTTGACACTAGGTGGCGGGACTTTGCGCTTGCTATAATTGTTTTTTATGGTGGATATATGTGAAACTCACCATTGAATCGCAATTGTTTCACCATGTTACTTTTTAACACCCTTATCAATGCTTGTCATGAAGTGATTGTCATGTGTTTTCTTTTCAGGGATTATAGAGAGATCGGCATTTATACGTTTCTCATTTACTTACGATTTATCTATCAATCTGTTTTTATGTGTGGGGTTACTTCGGTCAAACTGAACTGAGACTGCGGTGAATTGAATGTGGATTGAAATTCCATTCCCAGATTCATTTGCACCCAGTTGCGGAAAAAGTTTTGCTACAGTTTGCTACATTTCTTGGATCAATGCTGCTCTTATCCATTTTCACATTTTTGTTACGTGCGTAAGTTTAATCCATGAAGATCTTTGAAATATGTCTTGCACATTAAGTAGTACATGAAGTTGAATAATTGAGGTTTGTTTTACATTATATATACAGCAAATGTTAGCATTAATGTAAAAAGCTTCCTCATGCATAAAAGTCAGAGCTCAGAAACATCAATAGCATTTGCATGATTATGGAAATATGACTATTTTACCGAGTCAAAAGCAGAATCGGTACAAACACTGACCATTTTTATCTTTTTACAATTTTCTGACATGGAGTTTAAAGAGAAATGGACCTGATTGTGCGAGGCAGTGCTTTAAAAGGCCTCCCCTAAGGCCACGGCTATTCTTTCTTTCACCGCTAACCTTTTATACTCACACATGACCTAGATGAGCATCGCTGATCGATTTATAAAAACATTTTTTACAAAAGCAGGTCAAGGTTTTGTTCATTAATGACAGATTAAGAATAAAAACGACATGACTTTAAAATATTTCTCCCAGTGTTAGTCTAATCTTTACACACGGATGCTGAAGTAAAGGTCATGTTAGAAGAGCATCTCGAAAAGTGCATTTGAATTATTTCACTTGAATACATCGAACAATCCTTAATGTGTTTTAAAAGGCACTAGGGTGAAAATTGTCAGGCTAGTCGTGTGAAAACACAATGAGCAAAATAACATTTTCAGATTTCTCAATTCATTCTAGTCAAAAAAGCTAAGACTACTCCATGACTAAAACCTAAGTTCATCCTTTTATAAGGTCGGATTTCCCCCAAAAAATTGGATACTGGCTTAAATGACTCACTTATAATAGGACGTTAACAAGAAAGCACAAACATGTTGATCTACAGGACGCTTTTAACTACAGTTTTTATCAGTTATAACTAACACAATCAGGCCAATTGTGCTGACCGGTGTCATATAAAGGAATGTGATGTACCAGCAGACACCAGTGGTTGGTCATCGTTGAATAATGACATCATTATTAAGCAGAGACGTGTCAAGTTTGGTATGGCGATAGCAATATAGCATATGATGCTTTAGGTTGGCTGTTTCTGACAGAATGCACATGGAAAACAGAAATTAAACACAGATAAGAATGAAAAGAATATTGTAGCAATCATGGCCTTTTAAAGAATTATGAGAGGAACGTTATTGTTTTGCATGTGGGTGTGTCCTGTGAGTTATTTTGCGTTATTTTGCATAATTGTGTAGTTGTAAATTGTCAGTCTGAAAGTAGTGTGTGACAGTGGGAATGAAGTGTTGAGAATATACATAATGCGATATCAGAATTTCTACTAACATGCATACCTCAGAAAAAAATGATATCTGAATCAAATTTTGCACGCATTTACCAGGATGTTATTGAGCTGACACTGCAAAATTTACTAGAACGAGTCAAAACGGTCCAAAATGACTAAATCAAACATGCCATTACAGAGACGATACCCTTTATCGAAAGTCTTTCAAACTGAGCTTTGATAATAAGGCCCTTGTGAAAACAGATTTGCCGATTACGGCCAAACTCGAATCACACATCAGACAAGCCAATTACAGCCACAGTGACTGACCAGCAGCGGAGCGTGACCCCGGGTGCAACAAACCAGCTGACTCAGACACTGGCCAATTAAAACACAAATCATACTGACCAACCAATTACAACAGGGCCCGCCATATATTTATTAACTAATGAAGACAAAGTCTCTTAATATGCCGACTGAGATTGACCCAATGAGGTATATAATCTAAAAAACCCCAACTAGTATTATTTAACACGGTCAACATACAGAAAATTCGACCGATAAAAGTGCTGCCAGTTGAGGTGATAAGTGCTCCAATCCCGCAGATACCATTTGTGAAGTCTGAATGGACATCGCAGGAATGTGCCGAGGCAGGATAATTGATCCTGCAGGCAGTGAAGGCTTCTGTCTTTGAAACCCAAACACTAAGAGAATTAGAAAGCAAACATTTAGTTCCAATCAAATTGCAAGTGAGAAGTAGAAGCTGATACACAATCTCTGCAATCTGCCTTTTAACATCCATCTCAGTCCACATAGCAAAGAATCTGTAATAAACATCATTTTCATCCAATAAACCTCGAAAATGCAGCTCGAAACATATTTTCACAAGCGTCGTTTTTATTCGAATGACTTTCTCATCACATGAGGAATGTAATTACCAATTTCCCTCGTGCTCCACAGGACATGCCAGTATTCAAAGAATTAATAAACCTGTTTGTAAAAGGAAGAATGAATGGAATAGTGGAGGCTGAAGCTATGTTCAAGTAGTTGCTTAGAAATTCAAGTCTCCATGTGTAAAACAATAACCCAGAATGCAACTCTGAATGTTACTGTAGGTTCTTTTTTAATAAATTATGTTGTACATATAGCGAATACATGGAGAGACAGAAAGTATAGGAAAATAGAAAGAGGGGATGCGTGGATGAATGAATTAGCATATAGTTGGATGAAGAAATGGATAGATGGAGTGATTGATTGATAAATAAATAAAAAAAAGTGAGTGTGGTGAGATAAATGAAAGCATGTCTAATAAGAAGAAAGAGCCAAAAATGAAAAGAGAAAGAGAGAAACTAGATACACTGCCAACATTTGGGTGGCAAGTCAATCATGCAATAAGGAAGGAGGTTAAATAAGGGCAGGCAGAGTAAAAAACCGGAACCGGGAACACGGGCAGAGATGGCAACAATGGGACAGGCATAGGCAAAGCTTCTCCTCAATCAAACTAGCTGATGTCTGATCGCTGTCAGGTGACCGTCGTTAGCGTGATCTGCCTTCCTTTCTTGTTCCTATTTACTTTCTATACGGTGCGCCGAGAATTGTGGGAGATTTGTTAATGACACCACCGTGGTGCTCATCTCAGGAGGAGATGACTCTGCCCACAGAGATGAGGTTGAGCGACTCTGTGCTGTTCAGAGAACAACCTCTCACTGAACACCACAAAAACCAAGGAACTTGTGCTGGACTTCGGGAAACGCACCAACCCGGCCCCACTCCTCATCAACGTCCACATCCCTGACAACCTTTCCTGGTCTGCCAACACCACAGCGGTGGTGAAGAAAGCCCATCAGAGACTTCACTTCCTCAGAGTGCTCGGGAGAAACCACCTGGATGAGAAGCTGCTGGTGACATACAGAAGTCGCCGTTGAGAGCATCCTAGCATACTGCATCACAGCAGCCAACAGAAAGATCACTGAATGCTCTCTCTCCTCCTTGCAGGACATTGCCTACTCTCGCTACCTCAGCAGAGCAAAGACCATCATCATGGACAGACATCACTCTAGTCACCACTTAATTAACATGCTGCCCTCCGGAATAAATAAACCCGGCAGCTGCACTGACACTTTCTAACTCGTGCACTACTCCACTGGCACCGGCCTCTTTTTGTTATTTGTATTTGCCTTTTGCACGTGTTTTTGCACATGTATATTTTGTCTGTGGCATTTTTTTCTCGTGTTCTGTGTCCTGTGTTCCATTCAACAATCGAAAGGATGCAGTAGCTCTATACTCTGTTCATGTCCAAACGTCTTTTGCTAATCCAGAGTGTAGATTTTCTTGTTCCCTCATTACAGCAACCACACTCCATTTCACCAGTTAGCACAGAAACTTTAAGTAGTCTTCACCTCCCCGCAAACCCCAAAACCACTCGCTTTAAAGAGCTCAACCTCTTATTACAGACTGTTCTGAAAGCGGGGTTCGCCACATATGGATGTTTTCAGAGCCACAGCTCATCACTAATGCAGATGCTGGAATAGACATGTCTGGCTCTCCTGCAGAGTTACATCCCTACTGAGATGCTCCACTTCCCTAACTCATAAAACCACATCTCCAGTTGGGGTTTACTAGAGAAGCAAGCTGGGAGAATAACGGGGCTCTTGTGCAAAAAAAAACATCTCCATTCTCCAGATTACACGGACAGAATACAAAACAGCAGTTAAAATATTCCTCTAATAACAAATTATGTTCACTAGAAGAAACTGATCTCTATGTTTCTGTGTGGGTTTGTCGCTAATTGTGAGTTTTCTCTCTCTTGTCACAAAAACTAAATCTTTTTTGAAGTCACGTTGGTCATAGTCACCAGTAGATGCCCATATTAATCTAGAAGATCTTCTGAAATGTAATCAGTCCGTTAAATATGCCATAACTACCTGATAACTACCAGGTACCATGTCATGCTACCTGATGAAGTAAGTAGGACCACAAAAGATTTGAAAGTGTATTATTTACAACTGTTTGTAGTTTAGCCAATCAGTTGTCATGGTGGGCGTGGCTTCTAAGCTAGAAATGGTTCTACAAGAAAGATGAGTAGAGACGACTGTGAGACAGCAGCAGATCTCGGACTGTAAACATGGCTCAGTAATGAGAGGCTCTGGCGCACATCCAGTTCCCAAAGACATTATTACTTTCAATTCTCCAATAAAAACACAAGATGGAATGCACCAAACATCTTAGGAAATGATTCATGGGGCTATAAGAGTGTTTACTCACTCAGAAAATCTCAGTTTTCATGTCTTCACAAGAAGCATTGATCAGATTCTGAACTGCAATGCGCTTCACTTGATCATTATCAGAACAGCTGATCTATACGATGGAACTCTGTGAAACTGGAAGGCTTCGTGTCCAAGGTACAAGCATTAGAAAGTCGGTTCAGTCCACAGTCGTCCAGCGCCCTGACGATGAATTAATCTTTCTTTCAAATGCTTTCAATGTTCTAGAATTGACTGTGGCACGGAAAAAGATTTTAATGAAAAGCCCACGCTACTGTTTAGAAGACTAGGGCTAGTAAGATTGTTTTTAATTGTTCTAGTTTTAGACTGCAAGGACACCATTTTAAATGAGAGAGTGAAAAACATTTACAATGAAAAAAAGGATTTTATAATTTCGGCTTCTAATGCCATAAATGAGAATGTTGAAAACACTTACAGATCTATCTATCTACAGTATATATCTGTCTGTCTGTCTGTCTGTCTCTCTCTCTCTCTGTCTCTCTTGTCTGTCTCTATGTTTGTCGGTCTATCTCTCTCTCTGTCTTTTTTGTATTTTATTTTAATTCTGACAAATTCTCAATCCAAAGAATGAAAGTTACAGTCCACGGAAAAGGCAGTACCAAATATATCAGAGAGAATAGATGGTGGGAAGGCTTATACGAATATTTTGTGTTTTGTTTTTAAAATTAATGAGTAACTGAAATCAATAGGCTCATCAAGCTCACAACCATAGGACAGAGCAATTTGAGAGAGAAAAAAACAGGTTTGCCATTTTAATTGCACTTATCAAGGTTTATAACAATACAACATAGGAGGTCATTTTTTTGTTCTGAAATCCATTTCAATATTGTATTTTACATTTCATCATTATGCTTGTTCCATTTGAAATGAGCTCCATTCACTGATGGCCTTCATCAATATGCTAGAAAGGTCTAAATAAATGCTGCAGTGGCATTTTGGAAAAATTCATCAAATTATTGCCAACACAGGATAAGTGTGCATGTGCGTGTGCTTGTGTGTGTGGGTGTGTGTGTGTGTGTGTGTGCCGGCATTAAGGTCAAATAGGGCACCCAATGCTAAGTTCTTAAAGTAAAGTGGGGGTCACTTTTGTCTGGTCCCCACAATTTTGTAGTTCTATTTTAGTCAAGATGGTATTTTGTGGTAAAGATATAATTGAGTTTGGTTAAAGTTAGTGTAGAGTGGGAAAGGGGTATTTTTATCGTGGGAAAGGTGTATTTTTATAGATTGAGCTTGGCTGGGATGGGGGGGGGGTGTTATTTTGTATGTAAGCCAATGATGGGATCCAGTATGATGTAGTGTAGAGGGCAAGTGTGTGTGTGTGATTATTTTTAAACAAATCTGATTGTTTACACATGTTTTGCTTCCTGCGAGCATCAAGGCAGGATTTACCAAAGGTTAAGGTCTATTAGGTTGAATCATGTACTCTGTCGCTCAAACGGAGAGTCCCATGACCTAAACAATCCCCCACTACAGTGAAACTGCGGCCCACTCGATTAGAGCTACACTTGACCACAACTCCCAGGTTCCCCGGCAATCAAACAACTTAGCCCAAAGCTCTGTGTTTATTATGTTTAACTAAATATGTCGCATAGGCAAAGGCTAAACAACATGCAAAGATAATGAAAAAACAAACAAGCAAAAATATTTCATAACAATGGACCAGACAAACTCATTCTTGATCATTTTTTACAATAAAACACAATAAAACTGATTGTAAAATTGATATTGTGACAGATATTGTGCTGCTACAGTACTTTGACTTTAAAGTGGTGTAAAACTTGAATAAATGGGCTTTGTTACATTACTTATTTTACTTGTTTTTTTTTTTGGCTACTTTGTACTGAGTATCAAAATATAAGCAACTTTTACTCACTACTTGACAACATTTGATCTAACCCAACCGTAGTCGAGTCTTAGTGGTAATGGTGGGATTTTATTGAAGACTCTGGTGGCGTGGAGTACGAATACATTCAGTGAAATGGAAATTGACTTATTATTTATATATTTTAACCATTTTTTGTTTGTTCGTTTGATTTATTAATTAGACTTTGGAATTTTCCCAACTTCTAATTGCAAGGTCCTGCAGTGTAACTGAGAACGTGTCGCATAAAGACTTTCTTACTAGGAATCACTGTGTGTTTGAGCTGAAGACTGGCTTGAATTAGCATTCCGACTCCGTTTCCTGCTAATGACACAAACACCAGACTGAATCTCTGAAAGGTTGGAGCTGCGTGTCATAAATCACGAAATTTGTATGAAATGTGTTGAGGAGTTGATGCAGTTTAAAGCAGATTACCAAACTCTTCTGCATTTAAACCAACGTGCAGAGCATAGACACGCCACATTACGTACATTTAGATTTTTTAATATAATTTAGCACATGGTAATTTATATAATTGCAAATATAATGAACATAGTTATAATTCTGTACAAATATATATGCGTGCGTATGTGTGCAAGAGTGCTCGTGTTTGAGTTAGCATTAGAATTCTGCATCTAAGAGTCCTTGGGCAAGACATTGAACCCTACTTGCCCCCCGGGCGCCACAGCTTAAGCTGCCCACTGCTGTGTGTGTGTTCACTTCACTGTGTGTATGTGCACTTTCTCAGATGGGTTAAATGCAGAGCACAAATTCAGTTTGGTCCCTAGTGGCCATATTGCCATCACCTCACATTCTTTCCTTCTTTCCAATTCCATTGATATGGGATTCGCTTTCTTTCATGCGGTCTTCCCTGAATTAAGAGGTGTTTTAAAAATATAATTAAAATGGTAAATGTTGGTGTGTTTCCATACTTATATTGAAGTGTGTGTGTGTCGGGGGGGCGGTGTGTGCGTGTATTTGTGTGTGTGTGTGTGTGTGTGTGTGTGACAGCCGAAAGTGCCTGAATAAACTCATTTTCTTGAATGCATCCCCCTGGAGATCCAGTTTTGTTTATTTCGCACATACGGTTTTAAAACATTTGGGAATTGAAAAATCCAGAAAACACTGAATTGTGTTAAAACTTGGCACACACTCGACTGACTGTGACAGACTATGAACAGATTAATAATCCCATTTCAGAAGTCTGCAGCACTTCACAAACGTAGCCTAAACTTCATCGGTACACCGCAGTTGTATGGATTTCCAAAGCCTCTCTCCATGTCCGGCCAGCCGTGTTGTTCGCTCTGATCAGTTTGTTCCTCCTCGCCATCTGGGGAGATTGTCTGGCCGTCTGTAAGCAGCTTATCATCTGACCTACACAAACTCAAATGCGGAGATCTCCGCTATGCGTCACCCGCACGGACATGAACCAAGACTTGGCCTTTGTGAAGACCAAATCCACAAGTTTCACATTCAAGAACCTTTTCCACTCCCGAAACAATAATACACCTCTACAGCTATCACGTGCACAGTAACAATTATTGCTTCCCAAGTATCTTGTGATGTAAAGGTCACAGAGTTGTTAACATAAAATTAATGTAGCATCCATTAAAACCAAACTGTGCGTGTGTAAATACGCTAATCTGCCTCTTTTTACAGGCTTTAATTGCCATCATTATATCAGTAATGTGAAGGCTGTGATCGAGGGGGAACAGCGGCTCTCGTTGTTCGGGGTGTGGAGTGTTTTAAACTAAAGCTGGACTTCTCTACAAGGCCTTAAACCACTGTGATTCTATCGTGGGCTCTCGCTCTAAATGTCACAGCCACTCTGAAGGTCATTGTGATATCATAATGGACTACAAGCATATTATATAATTCAGCATTTTGCGGGCCGATTTATAAAACCTAATGCAAATATATTCAAACAGGCAACAAGATGGGAATCCAAATTTTCAAATCAAAGGCAAATTATGAACAACTCACAATTTTTTTTGTTGTAACTATATGTAATGCAATGTAACTAATTTAATTTAGATATTTTGATAAATGAATGGACGGACGGACAGACAGATAGATAGATATAATCATAAAACCTTTAAAATTACACATACAATTTTGTATATAATTAGAAGCAAATCTAAAGTCATCACTAGATAATATTTTATTTACTTTAAAAAAATCTAATGTTTATTTATGATAATCAAGATTGGGTTAAAAGTGATTTATCTCCACTTCATCTCATATTTTTGGGTGTGTATTTAATAATTGCTAATCATACAACATGTTAAAAATAATGTGTTATGCATGGAATATATGCTGTGTGTTGCGTAATGGAATGCTTTGACTTTTCCTTCAAGACATTTCAACACTTTCTTAAGAAAATTGAGTCACAAAATATACAGAAATACCTTTTTTCACTAGCACATGCTGCTAATAGGCCGAAGACCCACGTTGCTCTAACTGCGCTATTCATTTGGAGGATTGAAGACTGTTGGTTTATCTCCTCTTCAAGAGTTTGATGCAAACGTTTAGGAGAATCGGCTAAAGCGGGACTTCAGGTTCCAAAATGAGATGTGGACTGATGGCAGCAATACTGAGCGTCGGGGTAATTATAATTGAAATACTGGCAGCGTGTCAGCATTTGAAGGTGTAACACTTCACGCCGACAGAAAGCTGAGCTGAGAAACAAGGTGAAGAGGAGTAAAAATCCCAGAGTTCGATATTGGTCAATAGAGCAGAGCAAAGAAGGTGCGAGAAGCCTTAAAGCAAGGTAAAGAAAAAGATCTATTGTGCTCCATTATGGATTTTAAATCAAGAATCAGCTTATCAGGCACTTCATTTCTAGATCAGTTTGGAAGCAAAAACTGCAGTTGGAGCAATAATAAAAAATTCAACATGACAGAAGACCTACACTGAACAACCAAGTCCACTAATTCAACTTTAGCTTTAGCGAACAGCTTGAACCAGCACCACTCAAACCGGATAAATTAGATTTTAAAATCCTAATAATTATAATCTTGGTGGCACGATGGGTAGTGAGGTAGAGGTTTTAAGATCTTTCACCTTACTGTTTGAAATGGTATTTTCTTGGCTTGGGATTCTGTGCTCCGATTTTCGCTCAGAGCTCAACACCACATGTTTGGGAGATTTGAAGCCGATTAAATTGCCTGTAGCTGTGGCTGAGAGTGTGAGCAGTATCTCACCTTCAGACCCAGAGACTTTGCAATAGGTACCAGATTCACACAAAACAAAAATCACAAAATAGTCTCATAGAAAAATGGATTTTTGAAAGGATGGACGGATGAATGGCTGTACGAGATAGATAAAAGATAAGTTGAACAAAGGGATGGATGAATGGTGGTTAAGATGAATGATGAACCACTAAGTAGATTAATAGATGGAAGAAAAGAAGAAGGGATAGATGGATGGGTGGACAATTGAGTAGATGAATGGATAAAGGAATAGAATGAAGGAAGGAAAAAAGAAGGGATGATGGATGGAAGGATGGATGGAGGTGTGTAAAGATGGAAGTAAGGTTGAACAGATCGGCGGATGGACTATAGGGTAGATGTATGAATGGAGAGATGGATGCATAGTTGAATGGAAGGAAAGAAAGACAAAGGTATTAATGGATAGATGGACACTTGAGTTGATGTATGGATGAAGGGATAGAAGGACGGAAAGAAAGAAGGAAGGAAGGGAAAAGCGATCAATGTATGAAGGGGTGTATGGATGGATGGATGGATAGAGGTGTGTAAAGATGGATGGAAGTACGGTTCAACGGATGGATTGACAATTGGATGTATGGATGAAGGAATGAACAGATGGATGGATGGAAGGAAGGAAGGAAGTATGGATATCTGGCTGGGTGCCAGGATGGATGAATAGATGAATTAATGGATGGAAAAATTGATTTAATTTATACCACTTAACTGCATTAATGTCAATTTGCAACATTCAATTTACTGAAAGGTTATTAGCAAAATATATAAAACAATAAACCTATTATCTGATTAAAAATACCCATCTGTTGCAATTAAACCTCTTCTTTGTCTCAAGCTAGGTTAAGACAGGTAGATGGTTTCGTAGTGTGTTTTCAGCTCTGAAACGCACACACAATCTTCCTATGGAAAAATACTATAAAATAATAAGAGACATGCAGTCACAGAAAGTACCGACCCGACAACAAAGAGCTTCTTGGGCGGAGGGAGTGTTATGTCTCCGTCAGGTACTGAATGAGCAGAGTGTATCTGTCAGCTGCTGAAGGTGACTGTCGACTCTCCCACCACTTCACACGGAGGGAATAATTGGAACCGACCGATGGCCGTCTTAACCGCTTTGCTGAAAAAGCGGTTCCGACAAAGACCTCAATACGGACTCCTCTCAGCTACAAATATTACCAGACATCATTCGCATAAGCTGTCCGGGCTTAATTTGACACTTTTAAAACTAATCCAACATACAGCTCATGTCTTCAGAGCTACTACAAGGGTGTAATGCAGGGGTGCCCATTACGTCGATCGCAAAGGCATTGTGGGTAGATCGCATGGCATTGGGAAATAATGGCGAAAAAAAAAGTTTGAAACTGTAGCAAGCTAGCGAGTAAGTAAGGGGATAAAAATTTGTGTAAAAGCTGGACCAAGTAAAAAGCAATTCTACCTCCTGTGTGATCTTAATCCAGCATGTACACAATTCTGCCAAACTCTCTTATTTCCGAAGAGCGGAACTATCTGTCAACTTGTGTGTGTGTGTGTGTGTGTGTGTGTGCAAGTCCCTGCAGTCACATGTGCTTATTACCTGCACCAGAACAGTGTGAGTCAGGCGGCAGTCGAGATTAAAAAACCTTAAAATAAACAGGGAGAATGAAACGGTCAAGTAAATCAAGTAAGTATGTGCTACCACATACATCAAACATAGAGGGTTGAGGACAAAATTATTACCACCCCTACAAAATAATTTCAAAAAGTATTTCAAAAATTATATATACTGTAGATATATAAAATCTACACCCCTGATGTAATGCATTAAATTAACTCTTAACATTTTAACATATTAGTATATTTTGTTGATCGATTACTGTACCAACTTGATAAAAACAGAGCAAGCAACCCTCACCAACAACTAGAGAGGACGTAACATGTCACAAGCACTTTTACACTCTTCTGTAGAGCGTCACGGCGATAGACGAGAGCGAGGCTACATCCATCACTGTGACATCTTCCATTATGACATCATTTTGAGCGATCATTATATCTGTGTTTCTGTCTGCTAATGTCACCGCAAGGGCGTTTCAAACACAAAACCTCACAACTTCAGAATCTCTCATTTAAAGGCAAAAAAAAAACATCACACATTTGAAGTCAGCTGAGGATTATGTTTTCAGTAGCATATTATTTATATAGGCTTGGCTTATTTAATATATTGTAGTGTGAAAAACCAAAGATCAGGCTGGGCTCTAATGTTAAATTGACACTAGCACAGTGTGAGTTTTCGTTTCATCTTCCAGCTCCAAAAGGCCCAATGGTCTTTTGCAACAGGGCAATAGGACCCCAGCGTCTTTGAAGCCACAAAGAGCCGTGTGTTGTGATCTCTTCGATTTATATTAATGATTAAAATCCCCCCCTGAAAATACCTTCATGAACCAAAAACCAGCAGCCTGTGGATTCTCCTACCCTCCAGATAGAAAGGATCTGTCTTCAAAAGAAATGCAGTAAAGCAAAATTCAACATGTCAAATCTTGAAAAAATATATTTATGGTGAGCAAAAACGTAAAAGTAAATACAGTAATACAGATTTAGATCATGTAGTTTTATATACGGTACAATAGAGTCCCAACATTTTCTGAACCACTTTCCCTTATAAAGAAAGCTGGAGTAAAATCCAGCAAGTCTATTAATGGTGGCAGACAGATTGAGACACAAGATCATACTCTCAATCACGCATAGTCCATTTTCTTATAAAAATAATAAAACGTTTACTCCAATCCTCATGAACCCATGTTTTTGAATCATGAGAAGGAACCCACACTAACAGAGCATGTAGGAGAACATGTAAACTCTGCACAAAAAGGTCATGACCTTGAACCAGACTGCAATCTTGTGTCTCAAATGGTTTCTCGCCTTTATTTTTTCATATCAGATTTTTCAATTTCCTTTTATCGCAAAATTCAATTGGAAACATTACAATTTGATCTTCAATTCGCACATAAATTATGTTTTGCAAACCATGTAAATTATGCCAACAATTTACATTACACTGAGCATTTAATTAGTGTGAAAAGAAGATTTAAAAAAATCGATCTTTTAAACTGTACGTTTTTACCACGATTGGTTTCAATGAATTTGTTTATTCAGTAAATTCCTTTTTCGTCAGAGGGTTTAGAAAGAAGCAATCCTTACAAGTGTAGGCATGTTGTACAGTATTTACATAATGCCACATCAAACTTATTACGTTTTGGGGTTTTTTTTTTCCACAAAATACTCTGTGGAAATATTTTGATGAATCTTATTTTGATAAAACTTTTCAAAGCACCAATTATGCAAGTTGTTTTTCCAGCATGCAATTTTAATCAAATGAAGAGATCTGGTTATATTTTGGCTTTTTAATTATCCATTTATGACAGTTTTGCAGTAGCTGAAAATGTGATTTGTAAATTACACAGCCACTTATTTCATAAAATTAGCTGGCTTTAGTTTTTACATGGTCAATTACTTTCTCATTTGTTCAGAAGTCACAGCATCTCATCACTTCTGAGGAAAAGCCTCCAGCTAATGTTTAACTAAAGCCAGTGAGATTTTTTAAAAAGGACAAGACCAGGCGGATAAAAGACAAACACGTTATAAAGGTTTATAGTTTATTGATTGGAAAAAATAAAGGTTGTTTTTTAACACATTACGTAAAACCATGATGCATATTCACAGAAAATAGAAAATAAACAGAAGAAAAAAGAAAAACTCTGCATCCGTTTGTTTTGTTCTTGTCCTTGAAAAACCTGAAAATTTCAATATACAAGATTGAAATACCACCTTGAGTCTTAAGCAAGAGTGCGGACCTTCGGCAGCCCTCTGCCTTCCTTTTTCACCCCTGCAGAGTAAAAAGACTGCGCTACCGACGCTTTGTCAGGCGTGACCTTGTTGTGCTGGTGATAAACACCCAGGCGAATTGGGTCAGCTTCCCCTGAGAGAAGTCATCAACACTCCTGATCTGACAAAATCAGTAATCTTGCTCTTCTCTCTCTCTCTCTGCCTCGCCCTCTCCCTCCATTGCTCGCCTACGTCAGAGTAAAAGATGATGATGGTGGTGATGTTGAAGTGAGTGTGATGAAGGTTTCTTTTGGTTCCAAAGTAATACACAAAGAAAGATGATCAACATCTCTGGTTGTCAAATTAAACACATCCAGTGTCAAAGCAGGAAGAGTTGTAGGAAATGGAATGGTTATGGTTCAGGAGATCAAACTTCACTCAATACTGAGATGATGAAAAAAGACAAAAACATGCGCTTTATAATTGCCACAATTATATATATATATATATTTAATACTTAATACTGTAATTGGGTAGTCTTTATGAGAAACAGTTTTGTTTTTTTTGTGGTAAATTCGTACTCATATATGGTAAAAATAATTTTGTTTGCATACTAAAAAACTATTTATTTATTTTTAATGTTGTAGTTTAATTTAATTAAATTAACTTTCGCAATTTTTACCATTTTAACTTGATAAGTTAAAACAATTTGTAAACTATACACTTCAACTTTAAAAGTTACAGAAAGCCTTCTGGTTTTTACAGTGATACACAAACATTTCCACGATTATCTAGTTTTATTGGTCTTTTTTTATTATTAATTTTTTTTTTAAAGAATAACAAGCAAAAATCAAATCACAAAACAAAAAGAGCGTTTTGGGGATAAATTATCAATATTGTTCACCTCAGTTTCAGACAGGTTGTGCATAATGATTCATACAAACTGATTTTATTTTCAAATAATTTCAGAATGGTAACCATTATTTAAAATAAGGATCTTGTGATTTTTGAAAGACTAAATTATGTAAAGGCACATAGCAACCTCTGAACCCTTTGCCTCAAGCAAACTGGCACTCCAGAGCATTAAGGTTGAAAAATCAAATGAACAACCCCGAAGCAGAACCTCTCCACTTCACTGACATCTGTTAACCATTGCTCTCCTCTCTACTTTCTCATCCTCCTGCATTTTTATCATATTTTCTCCTGGCTAAAGGAAAAAAAAACTCTCACCTTGCCACAGGCCGCTGGAATATGACAGAATATCTGATGGTGCTCGTATCAATGTTGGTGAGTGTCACAATATTCAAGCTCGCTGTCTCAAAGCAGCAGGGCAAAATAAGAACGAAATACCAGAACAATAAAAATAGTTTAACAATGACCATGTTGTTGAAATGTGGTTATGACCAATGAGCAAGGAATCAACGACTTGAGAAACAAATGAACTTTGTGACCAAACAAACTAGCCTAGGTAGAATCTCTTCGGGGCCGGTCTTCACTAGCATTCTAACTTTACAAATACTTTTTTGTGGCAGTAGCTCCGGTGGCTCAAAGAATATCTTCTTTCTTCCGAGTGGTCCAGAATTGGCCCTATACCCCTCAAGAAGGACACCAACCCTCCAGAGGAGCAAGTCACACTGCCCCTTGTCCAAGCAGATGTGAATATCACAAGACTAAAACGCAGTAAAAATAAAAATATATATACTATATATCAAGTTCAGGATTATTTAAAATGAACAATGTGTACTTTAACTTCCAGGTATCTAATATACATTGCCTTATTGTGTAATTTGTTTATATTCTCCACAGTTACTTGCCTGTTTTAGTGAAGAGTTGGTTTTCAGTGTAGACTTAAACTTGGTTAAAATTGGTGCTAAATAGGAAAAATGTCTTTTAAAGGAAATGTTATGTTTTGAATTGCACATGGTATTTAACGGGTGACCAGTGTAGAGATATTGGACTGATATAGTCATACTTTACACGGAGAGAGAAGAATCTCACCCTTGCAAGAACAGACAGATTGAAAGACGGATGGAAGGAAGAAAAGAAAAAAAGAAAGACACACACAAGCCCGCTGTAGATCTTGTGAAGCCAATTCTAGCTTCAGTCTCTCATGAACACACCTGTCTCAGTCCTACTAACATGAAATGTAACTCAACTACATGGTTTTCAGAAAATACTAGCACTTCGCTTGAAACTTGTAATTTTTTTCAGTCATGTACATTGAGATATTTGTCGAAAACAATTATGCAGATTAATTCAACTCTCGAAAAGCCACTTTCCCTTCCGCATTAGTAATTTCACAAATGCCTCATATTTGAGTGTGCAGCCGCAGCAGATTGTTCGATTGTAAGCTCACTGCAAGATAATCTATATCATGCTCAGTGTGAGGAAAAGGAGGGGAGTGCCAATGAGGGTAAACAGAACAAATTATTATAATCAAGATAGATGCATGATGCTTTCCCTCCTCCTTAAACTACCTGTAGATGGAAAAATACCCTAGCTAGACACTAGATGTCCAGAGGTCGTTTATGGACTAGCATAAGTAACATACAACACTGTGCAAAACATCTCTGCTTCACTGCAACGCTATGGTGTTTTTGTTTGCTTGGGTGTGATTGAGCAAGTTGAGCATCTCAGACCCCCAAAATCCCTGCAGCCCACCCTGTCCAGCTGAACTGTGAAATTTAATGGAAGCCTGCCAGTGCTCCACAGTAAACAGAATGAGAGATGAGAGAAATGTGAGTAGAAAAACAGTAGCTGCTGCCTTTTTAATGTAGCAAACAGAGAGGCCCTAGAGCAGAGCCCTGGGGAGCCCCCACAGCTCAATAATGATCTGCTTCTACATAATTGCGATGAGACTTCTAAAATGAATAGCAGCATACATTTCTGTGAAAACTTTGGAGATAAATGAACTGCGAATATTATTCCTTCGACAGTCAATACAAGGGTATCAATGGAATGATATATTGTGTACTTTAAAATCTTTTTGATCAATTACACAGAATCAATGTGCGCATAGACCCCATTTATCTGGTTCTACTAACATAATTCAACATTCCAGCGTTTTTTTTCTTCAAGCAATCAAAATATAATCTTAATGTGATTTATCCTCATGTTGATTGTTAAAAAGCAACTTACAATCACTATGGCAACATAATGTCTTGTCCTTTCATTTGAACTTTTGCTGCAGGGGTCCATGTAGGTGTGTTGATAATCAATTTAACCTGCTCAATGTATATTTCTAAATATAGACAGAAATGTCAGAGGGTTACAATATCAAGGTTCCGGTTGAGTAAACAAATCTAAGACAATGATGCAAAAAAATATCAACAAATTATTTTACTATTATAATTTAAGCACAATTGTGTAAATAATGATTTACATCATAAGGTTTGTGTTTTATGGCTTTAGAACTCAATAATAATATATATATATATATATATATATATATATATATATATATATATATATATATCCCATCTTAAACATAATGTAGATTAGTTCAGTTTATGTGTAATTTGTGCATTTCAACGGTTTAAAGCAGAAACCGTGTTTCTGAGTAAGTGCCACCTCAGTACCCAAGATTAATGGCATAGTTTAAAGTCAGATCTGTTGACTAAGAATAATTAACCTCGTATGTATGCAAGTTGAGTGGAAAAAAAGAAGTATAAGTCTCAAAAACACATTTTTCAAAGCAGTATTTAAAGACATTCAATCTGAATACATTTGCATATGGATGATGGCTGTGTTACAGCTTCAGAAAATCATTACCACATCGTTATCATATATCACCTTTGGTACACGATAAGGGTGGATATTTCTACATGTAATTTTAAGATTACATTATCAAAGATGATCACTCGATTAGATTGGTGAGATAACATGATACAGCATAAGTCAAGAACCCCGGCAGGTGTTGCACACACACGCATGACTCAGACTGTGTCGTATTAGGCAAACACACACTAGTAAATAACCAAAGCCCTGCAGTGATGTAAATCTTCATCTTTACCGTATCACTCTTGTAAATGACTGGAGAGGAGCGTGCGTGAACATCACTCAGACACTGTTGTCGGTCTGATGAATGCACTTTTATCAGCATCCCACCTTGCAGACAAATGGCTTTTAAAACTAGTTGCATCTGCTGTAAATCCATCAGATGTCTACAATGACCGTGCAGTGAACTCAGGCCCTTAACCTGAAGTAATAATGAAACCTTATCTTGCTGCGGTTAATTTCTTTTAATTTAAATAATTTCTCAATAAGAATAGTCAAACAACTTTCATTCATTCATTCATTCCAACTTCAGGATAAAATAGTGTTTTTTTTTAAATATACAGTACTTTTATTTCAATATTTTATCCTGTTTAAGCACCAAGCAAAGTTAATCCCTGTTGTTGATTAAAAATATGGGCGTACGATAATTAAATGACAAAATGGCAAAAGCTACATTGTTAATATTGATGACATAAGAAAAACAACAACGTCTAGCTTAAAAAAAAAAATCTGTTTATGTCTAACTGAACAAAAAATACACAAACCCAGAATGGGTTTATATGGTGATATTTTTGAGGAATCGGGGATTTGTCAGAACTTTATTTTGTTGAATACTACCACATTTGGTGCATAAACACTTAACATTCAGAATTGTACACTGTGGTATCCAAGAAATTTTTGGGCTGAAACCATGGTAACTTCAATGTAACTAAGCAACTAAAATTCTGGAAAAATGTTGTATTTACAGTTGCTGCGATTGTGGAGTTATTTGAATCCTAAAATTGTTTATTGGTTCTTAATCCCAAGAGTCTAAGCTTTCAAGGCAAGGTACATAATCTCATGCGTAAATAGGAATATTAGTTGGTTAAGCTCCACCCTGGCTCGCCGGTGGGCTTTACCGGGTATTTTAGTTTTTGTAAACGCAAATAAGTTTTATGAATTGGATACCAATTTAATTAAATCATTAAAAAACACTAAATTGTAAACAAAATACATGTTTAAAGCATACATTATTACTAATTAATTTTATATTATAGCAATCACATTACCA
The DNA here is from genome assembly GCA_028031935.1 of Paedocypris micromegethes. NCBI lineage: Eukaryota > Metazoa > Chordata > Actinopteri > Cypriniformes > Paedocypris > Paedocypris micromegethes. Next base: position 9,336,600 of record CM051496.1, read on the forward strand.
AAGCAACAACAACAACAACAACAACAACAACAATACAAATTATGATGATAATAATATATAGTAATTTTGAATAAAGAAAAAGTGTGAAGTTTAAACATTTCAATATATTATTTTGTTTTTGCATTTATTTAAAATACAAATAAATTGACTCACAGAGATGATGAAAAAAATTAGCTATTTCATTTCAATTTTGTGTCATTTTTCTCCCTTTATCTTGCTCCCTCCTGATCTCTTTTTCCATAAATCTCTCTCACACACATTCGTTCTCTCTAATAACATTCCGGCTGTTAGATAAGATGAGGAGTTTGGAGAGAGAAGAGAAATGTAAGCCAGCTGGAATTCCCATTGGAACCCTAATCCATCTTACATCAACTAGAGTTCAATCTAAACACACACACACACACACACACACACACACACACACACGCACGCACACAGACACACTGTATTATACAGTAGCTTGTGACAGAGCTTTAACTGTGTGTTCCAAGTGCAGCACTATCTTCATGTTCTGACTTTAATCACTCAAATAAGGGGAAAAGGCCACAGAATTGGACTGTCTGCTCTCTGGATTTTCCAGAGTTTTTTTTTTTAGCAAACAATCAGCAGTAAAGATCAGCAGATTCTTAGAAACACGGTGCTGGTTTAAAAAAAACATACATAAACCTGCAAGTGAACAGCCACTGATGAATTTTGTCCTTTTGTTCTCTATTTGTTTGAAACTTTTGTGACAACAACATACAAAAACAAACAATTAGTAATATGTCATGCATAAATGTGCCTTTAACAATTAGTTAAGACGTAAAACTAATAATGTACAATTTTTTTAAAAACCTAGTTAAGTAAGACACCGGCATAAACGAAAGACTTGTTTATCATCAGAAGACACATTTTCACTACACATGGCAACAAACCTCAAAATATAAATTATGCCACTAAACACTATAAATAGAGAATTAGAACTCCACTCTTGTAAATCTCTCCACATGTAAATCTGAGATAAATACGCAATAAGTTATTGCATGTCAAACTTCAAATAGTAAACTTCAGTAAAGTAGGGTTCTATCTATGCATCCATTTTTAGAACCACTTTTCTATTTCTTGGTCACATGGAACAATCTTGGGAACTCTAGGCCTATAGGCCTGGATAAGACCCAGGGAACTGCACCTTGGATTAGTGCAGGACACACAGACAGACAGACACACACACACACAGACACACACACACACACGCACACACACACACACACACACACACACACACACACACACACACACACACACACACACACACACACACACACACACACACACACACACACACACTTCACACTCTTGCCTATGAGCAATCACCCTGAACAACAATTCTTCTAAATTCTCCCTCTGAAATTGGTGACTAGTAAAAGTATGATTGAAAAAATTGGAAAGATGGATGGATCTTACACTATTTACATTACAAATGTACACAGTGTATTGTTGCCCTTTTAATGTTACCCCGCTACTCCTGGTTTATGTTTCACTGTGTGTGTGTGTGTGTGGTGTGTGTGTGTGTGTGTGTGTGTTTTGTTGTGTGGTGTGTGTGTGTGTGTGTGTGTGTGTGTGTGTGTGTGTGTGTGTGTGTGTGTGTAACTAAATAGTTAAATGCACTCACTTCACTTTATTCAACTTTACTTTACTTAACCTTGAATTTTAACTATCATGCTTTTATCCTCATTCTTCTTGTCAAAATATGTATCCTAAATCTGAAATTCTCTTTGAACAGGGTCAAGTATTTCCAAATCATGAGGTTGAAGAGCCGTCTCTACATGTTTTCATGGAAATGTGTCCAAATTACGTTGTGCCATTACTGTAGCTAGTTCTGAGAGAGATCTAAAAAATGTGTAATTTAGAGAAACAGAGCCTGTTTTTTCTCTCGTCACGACTCCGTTAGAAGAACAAGCTAATTATTGGTAACGGGTGTACTGCCATTGCGAGCTGTCTGTAACTCCCACTTGTTGCTTTTTTGGGACGAATGATGCAACACACACAATAGGATACAGGGCACCCACTGACAACATCCCTGCAGCTGTGCGCAAAGCCATCACCACTGCATTTCATGCGCCGCCATTTTCTGAGCACTGATTGAATTTTTTCTGATCCAAATTGAAGTTTAGAACACCTCAACAAAATGAAATCAACAAAATTTGGGAAAAAAAAGAAAAACGTTATTTATTATGATTATTATAAATGATTTTTAAAAATGAGAGCCTTTTGCTTCAATTATTATTTTTTATTCCATCTTTTTGGAAAAGGCAGAGGTCGCTCACTTTAGAGTCGGGTTCATCAGATTTTTTTAACGTAATAAAACAATGACCTTCAATGGGCCACTGTTCTTTCAGATCCCTCTGTCAATCAAAACACTTCTTTTTGTCAAGGCAGTCTTCTTGTACAAATCATTAACATCCATGAAATTTACCCAGGCAAACCACTGAGATTGTAATCGTCGCTTTGTGATTGAACTAAACCAAGTTAAATAGCTTATAAAATTAAGGGCTTAACCTGAAGGAAATGAGACGGGGATTTTAAATTGGAAGTCGTCTCCCTCCGAACACGTATGAGGGCATCGCTATGGTTTCCTTATCAAACCTTAAACCTCCCCCTGACAATTAAAACATATGCAACAATCGCTGCCAAAACAACAACACCGGGGCCAAACCTCCGACTGCTGCCGCAGTTCAAGAAGCAACACTGAGGATCAAAGATCAGCCTTTCCCTCAGGCGAGCGAAAAATCTCCGGCTCATGAAAATGGAAATATGCAAATCCTGATTAGAAGAAATCGCAGGCTTCACTGCACCAGTCTTTTCCGCTGTGCTGAAATGCCACGCTCTGGCTCTCGCCCAACGCTGGGTATTGATTGCATGGCAGCATTTTGACAGTGACCATCTGAACTTTGAAGAGCGTTAAGTACAAGCCACTGTTTTTGTATGATCCATTTCACATGTTCAGTGTTTCAGCGAATGGCCAAACATTCATTTGGCCACACTTGACTTTGTTCAAAAACAAAGATGCATATGATTTACGTCTATGCCCATCCTTTTTGCTGGAATGTGCAGAAACTTTAAATACATTTATTTAAAAATTGTGATTAACTACTTCTTAAAACTAAATATTCACAAAAAATTTTCAAATCTCCAAACTCTTTGGTTTCCTATAAAGTGTCACGATCCTCGGTGCAGAACAGGAGAGCTGGAGAACGTGGTGGACAAAAACACACATTAATTGACAAAAACTCACATGAACTCGGGACAAACTTGGAAACAGGCTGGTGCAACATCAATGACAGACAAGGACTCAAACACTGGTTGCAACCTAAATACAAGACTAACGAGGGGAACAGGTGGAAACAATAATGCACGAGACTGCAAATCCAGGAAGGGAACAACACACAGAATCCTTGCTTTTGTAGTCCTTACACCAGTCCATACACGTGACATCACCCCCCTCTGCGAACGCGAACCAGAGTCGACAGTGAGTGGATCCGTCTGAAACAAACAGGTCTAACTGTGCTTGACCAAATTCGACCCACACCTGTCACCACTTGGGAATTCAGCTTCCGATCGCCAGGGGTGAGTCCTTACCTCTAAGGAGCATCCGCGGCTGCGTTGAGGACGTCTGGAATGTGGACTGCCGTTAGCGACTTCAGTCTCAGCAGACACTACATCCAGGGGCAACATGTGAGCTTGGTCAAGTGGTGCGAGCTCAGACGGCCTTGGCGGTTGACCTGACCTGACTAGCACGTGCTTTCTCCGAACTTGTCTGAGAAACCGCTTTAGTCTGAAGTGCATGGCTAGCAGCTTGAGCTTATTGATGTGCCACTGGAGGCGAGGACCCGACCAGCGACCGGCCACGCCATGGCCATCGCACACTGCTTCCAGCCACATGTTGGATGCATCCGTGGATACCACAACATGTCGGGAGACGGTTCCTAGGGGACACCAGCCCATAGGAAGCTCGTCTTTGACCACGGGTGGAGCAGGCGGAGACATTCGGGTGTGACAAGGATCCAATATCTCCCCAGCCACCAGGCTCGACTTGGGATCTTGTTCCAGATGCAAAACTGAAGGGGCCACATGTGTAGTCTGCGGAGTCACTGTGGAGACAGATGACATGTGGTCGAAGTTCCACAGAACCCAGAAACCGGGTATGAAACTCTCCAGTTGACTCTGAGAGAGCCTACCGTGCATCTAAACAGAGTCAAGGTCGAGCCAGAGAAAAGAGATCTGCTGACAGGGGTCAGTACACTCCGATTGACGCAGAGTTCAAGTTGGTGTGCGTGAGCAAGCACTGCATCCCTGTGCATGATCAACTGACTCCGCAAACTGGCTGGCAATAGCCAGTCAACTAAGATCCTGATGCCGCACGCTCTCAGGGAGAGAGGGCGGCCTGCTCTATCTTCATAAAGGCTCGCAGCGACAGGCAGAGGCCAAAGGGCAGGACCTTGCAGAGGTGGGACAAAGTCACTGTTAGGCAAGTAACAAGTAAGTCTCAAGTCACTGCCCTCGAGTCCCGAGTCAAGTCCCAAGTACTGCAGCGTGTAGCCGAGTTTCACAGTTCAAATCACCCACGGGGACGAACTAGGGATGGGCGCACCACTCTCTCAAGTACTGTCTGAGGGGAGTCCCGGTGTGACACAAGGAGATCTTGAGGCTGCTGATCTCTGGCCGTGCGGTGAGAGATTCCGGCATGATCCCGTCTGAGGAGGTGGGCCCTGCTCGCCTGTAGGGGTGAGGGAGTGAGTGTGAAGTGTCTGTCTTTGTACAGTCAAGTTGGCTAGCACACAGTGGTAGCCCACTTCCGCACCCAATGAGGTGGACTTCGACAGTGGGAGCTTGTCAGTTGGAGCGAGACAAGACCACCTCGGAGGCCACAGGCATCCTTGGCTGGTCTCAGCAGGGAGACGCCGGCGGCACTCACTCTCGTCGACGTAAACAGGGAGTTTTCAGCTGCTTCCGGGTTTTTCGGGAAGAGCGAAGCCTGCCGGGAAGTACTGCCGATACTAGCGATGAGTTTCACAGAGTCGAAGAGTTAAATGCATAAGAATGCTTCAATCGTCAGAAAGGTAACGAGCATGATGCACGTGCCGCCTTTTGTACCATCTGTTCCAGGTATAAAGGTAACATGCATATTCGTGCAGCCATGAACTTGACTGTTCATTGGCCAGTTGAAGTGTGGCAGGCCATCCGATATCCCATAGTCAGGTAACTGACAGACGTCGAAGTGACCTGACTATGAAAGGGAACTGTTAATTTTGGTTTTACATACTGTATAAGTCAGAGGTGCCCATTAAGTCGATCACGATCGACTGGTCAATCGCAAAGGCATTGTGAGTAGATTGCATGACATCGCAAAACAATCGCAAAAAAAAATGACGAGAAAAAAAAAGTTTAACAACTCTAGCATGCTTGCAAGACAGGGGTTAAAAATGAGTTGAAAGGACGGAACGTTTGAAAAGCGATTTTTAATCCAGCGTTTACAAGATTCTGCCCAATTCTAATTTCCAACGAGCAGTCTCTTGTCAGCTTTGTGTGCGCGTGCATTGGGGCGGAGCTCCGTCACCGTCACGTGCACGTATAACCTTTACTCACAACGTTGGTTGTGAGTTGTGCGCTAGTCGAGTTTAAATAAACATGAGAGAATGAGTGAGGAAACACAACGGTCAAGTAAGTCTGCTATCAACTCAGCCATTTTCGTACCTGAAAAAGGATTTTATTCTGAAGTGTGTGTGTGTGTGTTTACTGCGGGTTAAAACCAAAAGATGACACTGAACAAACCATATACAGTAAGCATCAGTTGAGGACAAAATAATGAAAAAATACATTTCTTTAAGTAATAAAGTATTACATAATTATATAATATATTGTATATATTATGTAATATAATGAGATACATATAAATAAATAATAAAAAGTAAAAGTAAAAAAGTAAAACTAGGTCCGTGTCACTTAGCGTCTAAGCACTACGGTGAGCAGCAGATCTTAATGAGCACATCAGGAGACAGCGCGGCTCTCTTGGTTCTAATCATTGCACGTTGCCAAACCGAAAGTAAAATAAAAATGCAACTGTGATAAAATTGACGCAATTAAGCACTTAAAAATAATCACGTGCGTTGACTAGTTAACTTTGACAGCACTACTTTAAAGTGCACCATCTCGCTTCCAGGAGCATTCAGTTTTAACAAAAAGGTAATTTTTCTGCAAATAAAGGTTGACAAAAAACTCCATGTTGACATGAGCATCTTAAACAAAATGTCACAGAGAAAACTGGATGCGGTAGCTGGACGAGGGTGTAGGTGAAAAGTGGATGAAGGTTTGGGGCGGGAGAGATGAGGAGGAAAGCGATTACAAATGTAAAACAGCCCACGGAGCTGCACACAGTGGACGGGTCATTACCAGCCTCAATGACATGAAACAAAGCACTGCAAAACATTTGCCCTTAAACTGTTTGCGAGCAAAGTAGGCGAAAGCATCAGGCACTTCTCTTCATTATGCATGTCTTTAAGCCTTGTTTCCAAACACATTCCTCTGACGACCCCTTGCCATCTCTGACCAATTACGGACAGACCAGATCCATTTACTCGTTTGCAGCTTCACGTCTAAAACGCTTCAAGCTGCCTTTTCTGTATTTCATCCCTGCTGAATGTTGTTGGGCCTGTAACCAAGGCAACCTAATCTCAGTTCTGTGTTTAATATTAAAAACGAAGGCAAAATTCTCAAAGGTGGAAAGGCTAAAAAGTATTGGCAGACGGTCACCCAAGCATTGGGCTCTTTCTCAGATTCTCTGCTAAATCTGAAAGGCAGTGAGGTGAGGAAATGATTGCTAATTAAATACTGTGAGTGGGAAAATATTTATTCCTATTAAACGTTTAAGCTTTTTTTCCTTTTAATTGAACTGCATATATTAATACTGTGGCCATTTAGATTCAATTAAATCTGACAAAATCAAATGTATTTGGCTTGACATTTGTACAAACAAACATTATAATTTTAATTTGTATTTCAGAGAAAAAAAATCTGTCCTGCATTCTGTTATCAGAATATTATAAAAATCTGGCTTTTTTGAGAATCAAACTCGAAATGTTTCTACTACACCAGTTCTGCTGACTAAGCTACAGGAAGACACAAAATGTTGACACTATGGGAAATAATCGAAACGCATGTATATTTGAGCAAGACCTATGACTGCACTTCCTTTCTTATCGCTCACCTCTCCTTCCCCTTCCTGTTCTGTGTTTTGTCTCTTTTTTCATGAATGATTGAGGTGGAGAGGTGAGCTCAAAGGGTACACTCGACATTCACTGCAGATAAAAGAGCTTGTCAGGGATGTGCGACTGAAAAGTCTGACTGATAGAGCGAAAGTAAAATAGAGCAGAAGAGACAGAAGGCCAGACTCACCACCTTGTGCCAACGGCCTCCATCGGGGGCCAGTGTGAAGTTCGAGAAGCCAACAACACTTAAAAGTGACCTTCACAAACACCTGCTGCACAAATATCAGTCCTTCACATCGGCAAGGATATTAAATGCCCAACGATCTGTAAGCAAACACAACATCCTCTGAGAGGAGTGAGAAATAAGCGAGTGACGCGTGCAGGAGAGCCAACGTTTATTATGATGTTATCAAGCAGACGGGCAGATTTCAATTCAAATAGTTGAAAAAATTATTAAAAAACATTTGAAAAAGCATACATAATATGAGGGACAATGCAGTGAAACTGCTTAAGAATTTGAGGCAATAATATCTCGGTGTAAATTATGTATTGTTGAGGAATTTACCAAATATAGCAGTTACATATACATGTTAAACAATGTACAAACTACTGCTAAAATTTGGCTAATATTTGCCATTTTTATTTGTTTTTGTAATTTTAGGATGCTCTGATGGAATAATAGAGAAACCAAATGTGATTGGATTATAGAAGAACTTATATTTAATTGACATTCTGTTGAAAAACATGTCGGAAGACGTTGTCCAACATCGAAAGCCTGTCAATCACATGAAGACCAGATTCAACCAAACAACGATGAGATCATCGCTCACAAAACAGTCGAATCACTCGCTCCTATATCAGCTCACGTACCACGCAACCATCTGGCATTGCGGGCAGAGACTTTGACTGGTAAACAGCATGCGTTCCATACAGAACAAGCTCTTGAGTTTATTGGCCGTGATGATAAGAAGGAATGAGGAGTGTATTCGCAGTGACAGTCTGCGTCCACCTGAGAACAGCATGGCGACATACAGGGACTGTGCTGTGCATTTTGAGGATCGTGATTACAGCCGTGATATTAGAGAGAAGAGTCGATGTGATGGGCAGATGCCATCTGCAGACAAAGATCAGACAGAAGCCGCAGCAAGAGATGACGACAGAAAAGCAATAAATCATCATAGTCTTACAACCTAATTTTTTACACTTGTGGATGTAAATTACTATACTTTAATGGATGGCGGAGGTAATGATAGAAAATGAAATGGATGGATAATTGAGAATGATGGATCATGTGGATAGAAAGCGATAAAGTGGGACATTAATGGTTACACAAAGAAAGGAAGTATGACAAAGAAAGAAAGAAAAAAAGAAAGAAAGAAAGACAAGAACATAAATATTTGTTAAAATACTTTTTTGTTAAAAAAGACAAAAATACAGTAAAAGATTGTAAAAAGAGAGATTCTTAATACAAGAATGGAAGAATAAATGGATGGATAGATGGCAGGATGGATGAGCGGACGGATGGATGTGGTTTGTGCTCGTCAATTAAATGAATAAAGAAAAAGAAATAAGTATTTTATAATTAGTTGAAGGATTATGGGAGAGAAATTTTGGATGGATGGATGGATGGATGGATGGATGGATGGACCAATGGTTGGATGGAGTGAAATGCTCAGAAACAGTAAATCTTTGAAAGAAAAAAACATGCAAAAAGAAAGATGAGCTTGGATAGACGGATGACAGACACATTAATGATAGATCCAGACTTTACGTGGGTTTGGAACCGTTGGCCCTTCTTTTAATCCAGCAGAAATAAGCATAAACGCATCATTTGGCACATTGTGAGAAACCCATGGAAGTCTATTAGTCGGGGGTGGAGGGATTGGTTGGGTGAGACAAGCACATTTCTGATCTGAGACCAGTGGAGACGAGATTCTTCATTAGGCCAATTACGGGCGGCTGGAGGGTAGAGAGCCGTGCTTAGACGCTCACCTGATTAAACTGAGAAATGACTGAAGAATTACAGCAATTCACCAAGCCAAGCCTCAACTTGAGTCATTAACAATTACTGTTCATTCTACGCTTAGCACAAATTTTAATTGAACATGCTATTCTACTCAAAAGCAAAACGGAGGAGGAGACTGGTGGACCAAATGGACCAATTTATGATCACTATTTAAGATATAGTAGTGTCATGTGCATACTGATGTAATTTACAAACAGTAAAATTCACTTAGTCAAGCTACTAAGCGTAGAAAAGCTGCTGCGTCTGAAAGAGAAGACAAAGTGAAACTGAAAATAACTTGTTCAAACAAAAATGTGTATCCAAAATTTGTATCATTTGTAGGAATGTGTCAAAAACACATTTTTATCAAAATATGGTTTTGTTATATTACATGATGTATGAAATGGGTTTTTTTTTGCAGAATTTTCATTTTTCTGACTTCTATAAGTCTGACAAGGTACATTTTTACGAACATTGTTAGGTTTTTTGGTTGGATTATTTGTTAAATTATTATTTATTTAGGTTTAAGTTTAATTTAATTAAAGTTTAATTTAATTTAACAGTTTAATTAACTGACAATAAATTACTATTATTGTCTGTTTATCTATATTTACCCATTTTAGTTTTAGTGTGTTATATATATCAGGTCAAAAGTCGTCAATAAAGTGAAAAATAATAATATAACATAATATAATCTGTAGTAAAGCAGAGGTGTTGTACTGTACAGTTTACTGTAAATGTTCATTAGTAACCCAATAGACTCAACCTGTTACAGAAGACAGCACATCACATTTTAGTATAATGAAAGTAGTCATCATTCATGAAGCCATTTCATGCTCTGCAAGCAGACATGGCACACAGTTTTGCATACATTAAGACGCTCTGTAATGCAAAACAGATGCAGAGATCCACAAAGATAAATGAAAACTACATGTATATGTTCAGTCTCGCCTGCATCACTGGCCCACTTCCTTCAAGCTTCCTACTTTTGTCCAGGACAACTGGGTTAGAGAAGTGGAGCTCTCAAGGGGTGGAGAGAACACATACATACATATATATCATAAGCAGTGAACGAGCTTAAGAGAAAAGACATTATTTTTGGATCTTCTCATCTTTTACTGGGTTGACCCATGCGTCATTCCACCCGGATTAGAATTCTGGCTCTTATAAATAGGATGAGTATTTTTATCTCTTGGTTTTCTCCTCCACCTCCCAGGCCTAACTCTGAATAGTATTAATTGCAAATCACCCATTCAGCCAGAGCATAAAAGCAACAAATGAAAAAAGTGCGAGGTGCAGAAACCATCAGTATGCTTCCGATGAAGGCCCTGCAATCTCATAGTCCATTTAGTCTTAAATAACAGATCTTGAAATCAAAGCAAGATAATCAGTGAGGGCAAAATGAGAGGGAGAGAGAGACGGACGGTTGGTTAGTGGGATGACTGCAGTGGTCCATTTAGCTGCTGCCCAGATGGTCAGAGGGAGGAAAAAAAGCGTTAATCATCATCTCAAACCGCATCATAAAAATGAGCCATCAGGACCATTAACAGCTAATTATACTTTTTTACTCCAAATTTTGCTTGCCAAGCTTCATAAAATGTATTTTAATTAAAGATTTGTTCTTAAATCTTTAGACAACACCCAACCCTTAAAATTGAATGAAAAGCATTTTTTCTTGACTGTGTAATCATTAGTCCATTCACATTTGTTCATGTAGTATCTACTGCCATCTAAAGGCCTGTTTCAAGGACGTCTTTTCCAGCATGTTCACATTGTGTTGCACATTGTACAACATTAATCAATGATCAATTTTTATTTGATCATTTTCCCCAAATTATCAATTGAAGCGTCTATTTATAATTTATATGAAAAGGCCAAGAAAAGAGAGAGAAATTGTGAATGACACGGAGATTATCCTGCCTCTGTATTTTCAGAATGAACTCTGTGTAACACATATGAATTAATCAGAGTTCCCTCAGGCCGTTTATCCACGGATAAGCGTTCACTTTCAAATGTAGACGAGTGGTGAGTTGAGTGAAAAAGCAGGTGATGGTAATTTCCCATCATGCCCGCAATCTGTCCTCAGCCTCGGTAAACACAGCAGATTGCATTTTCTGATAAGACAACCGACCCCCTCTATTAAACTACAGCGTTGCCATGGCGCCTGCGAAAGAGTGAAGAAACACTTCGGTATTCTAGCAACCGTTGGTGCCGTGTCTGTCAGTCAGTCAGTCCACCTGCGGCTGATGTCCAGCTCACCTGACTTCATTCTTTTTATCAATCATTAATGCCAACACTGCACTTCTTTCATATGGAAATTTACCAGATTATGTTTGAGTTATAGATATAATAAATGAATAATAAATTGTACAAGTAGATGGATGACAGGATGGATGGATGGATGATGGACAGGAGTTAATTGACTCGTGAAGTGAATACGTAGTTTGTAAACCGAGACAAATTTATTTTACAAGTTGCATTAAGTTGCCATATTATGATGAAAATCTTGTTGAAAATATTTTTTGCTGAAAAATAAATGCAACTATGGTAAATGTTACTGTTTATCAAGATTAAATAACAATGCTGCAATCAACAATGTTGCATTAGTCTGGACAATGGATCATTTAAGAAATTTCCCCTTGTGGGATAAATAAAGTCATTCATTAATAAAGTCATTCATTTTTAGATTCTATAGTTCTACGTTTCCCACTGGCTACACTAGGTTCAACAGTTAAAGTTTTCAAACCAGAGCATAATATTTTTAACTTTCTTTCTGGTGTCCAGGGATCTTTGAAAAGCAATAAGGTATTTTCACTACATTTCTTTTCAAGGCACTTTTTTTTCCAAAAATTGAGAAAAAAAAAAGATTTTGTTCAACTTGACCTAAAATTAACCGCTACACAAAAAGTAATAGATTAATACTTCCCCTTGACTTTCCTCAAATTGCTGCACAATCCACAGGAGATGAAGACCACTTAATCAAACACTGTCAAAGAAAGGACAGAGCACCCTGCTATTTCTCCATCCACAGCCGCAAGGTCAGAAGTGTCACCAAAAACGCTCCAGACATAAAACCTTCTTCCAAAGGTCTTTCCCACCTTGATGGTTTAAAGAGAGAATTGCAATTGAACACTTGGTCCTGTAAAGAAATATGCAGTTTTAATTTCAGAGCCCCACAGCCTTTATTGCCATTTACAGCTCGTTACAAACGACCAGAACTCCATTAGGCTCCTGTCATCCCGTATCTCATTAGAATAGGCTCTTTCCAGCCATTCCTGTAGGCCTGGCCCAGGGACAGAGAAGAAACTTCTGATCGAGCATCTTTTAGAGAGGATGTTCACATACTGATGAGGTGAGAAGGTCCCACTGCTGTCCATCTTTTCTTCCACAGTAAGAGACACTAAAGACTGAAGCATTCATGGAATTGGGTGTTTTTAACTTGTTAATAGTTCGGGTGAATCTACTGGTTATATGAGTTCACGTCCATAATGAGCTTTCTGCATAAAGAAAATCAGATTCAGAAATAGGAATAAAAAAAAAAGCACATTAACTGTAATGCTCTAGAAATCAGACAATTGACTTTCATCTTACTTTCCGTTTTCTTCCTCCTCATTACTTATATATTAAATTTGTTTTCTGCGCAAACACAACAGCAATCCATCATTTTACATATTCTCAAAATAAGCTGTGCGTAATTTCATTAAACTAGTGAAATATTTAGACAATTTTCATATGAATTAGAACTGTGACAAAATGATAAATGAGCAAGCATCTGAAAAACTGCAAACACACAAGAAAGAAACATTTTATTTTGTTTTAATTATGTTTTAATCTTAGTAGCAAATTTACGTGTGCTTCTCTTGTCCGAGTATAGATCTGTCCTCACCCTATAGATTGGATTTTAGGTTACTTTAGGTTACTTTTATTTTAAACTTTTGCTGTTTCTATGTTGGGGTAGTACAAAACAATTATAGAGATGAGCTAATAAATGCAAATTATTAATTTTAAAAATGTAATCAAAATATAAACTACTTTTCCAACAAAAAGGGAATCAATATAGACAACTACATCATCTGGCTATTAGTTTACTTATTTTGAGTTATTCAAAGAGAAAACCCCTAGTGTTAAATCACAAATTTTCGAACGCGACTAAACAAAAATCTTCCTCATATTCAACCTTCATCGTTTCTCCCCAGAAGGCCGAAAACAAACTGAACAAGACAATTTTATAGTCTGGAACGCCCTCTTGAGGCCATCTTTTGAACAAATGTTCAAAAGCGTCTGTTTTGATATAAAACAGACTAGAGATGTTGTAATATTCCAATTACAACATGAAATAAAAACTTCAAAAAGGACAAACAGGGAGTGAAGCAATTGAAACTTTAATTGGCCTGCACCTTATTACCAAACAGTAGGTGAAAATATCAAACAATTAGTGTTCATCATACAATTCTAATTTAAATCCATACATATAAAATCACAATAAAAACGTTGCTTTTTAATATTATCATTTCAGAAAGGTGGGTTTCAAAACATTCACATGCTGAACAGTCCTTGCTACACTGCTTCATATAAAATAATAATAATAATTATTAAAAAAGAAAGATCTAACACAACACAATCCAGTGACATTTCAGGGTCACTTGAAACCAGTTTAAACCCAATAAATCAGTCCGTATCTGTCAAGGCATCACAAGACAAATGAATAAGACAGTATAAGAAAAAGTAATGTCAATAATTAAAATTAATTCGGTTATTTTACCAATGGTCCAAACTGTATCTTTACTGGTAACGAGGAGATTTAGTATTAACATATTAGATTAGTTTGACCTTACAAACATCTCAAAAACGATGCTAAATAGTATAACTTTTTGAGTTTAAATACAAACATGTATATGTAAATGTAAAACAGTCGGCAGTTGCTCAAGTGGGAGGCATTTTAATGGATGTGTGTAAAGCTATTTAAAGTTTGGCATCTCTATCTCTCAGGACAAACAGTCTATGCATTGTGGCAAAACAAGAGTCTTTTCAAGGCACTGTGACGTGATAAGGGCTCCCAGGCACCATTTCATCGCCCCATTTGACTATCAGAATGTAGTCTCCTTTCTCCTTGACAGTGTATGTCACGTTGTACATTCGGTTGCCCATATGTTTGACGTACACCTCCTCGCAAGGAGTCTTCGGCCCGTGCACTCCAACCATTAGCATGTTTGTCCCTGAAATAAGGAGGAAAAGACATTTGTTTTATAATTTAGTGTCATATTTTGGCAAACAATGTATGTATAAGTTTTCCTAAATCATTTCTTTACATATACTTAGTTTTCTTAACCTTTTATCAAACTTTTTCTGTCTTATACCTGCTTTGCTGCAGTCTACTGTGAAGGTGTTCTTTTGGCCAACAAAGGCTTTGGTTAGTCCACTTCCTCTGGAGACCACCTTACTAGCATCAGATGAGAACTTTGGCAGAGAGGAGAAGGAACCAGCCACTGAGGAGGATTTTGTCACCGTCTCCACAAGAACGGACGAGGTTTCGTGTAGAGAATGTCCACCAGAGAGACGTGCACCTGGAACAAGAAGTTCATCAGTTCATCACATCAATTTAAAGAAATATAGACGTATAGAAGAATTAGCTTTTACTAATAGTATTGTAACATATTCATTGTAGACTTTTTTCATTTTATATTTTTTGCCTTCTTTATAGATTATCCAATGTGTTTGTCAATAACTAATTGTTATTTACAGTACAACTTCAACCCTTCTGGCATTTTTTGTAAATTCACAGAAGTTTTTTCAAAGAAGTTGAACCTACAAAAAGTACTGAGTTACAGTATTCAGTAACTCTTGCTTATGGCACATATTGGCTTACTAACGCTTTTTATAACAGCTAAAAGTATTTCTTTTATTTGTGCTTTTACTTCTTTTAATTTAACTTTTACATTTCCTAAATGAATTGTTAATGTTATTATTATTATTATTATTATTATTATTATTATTATGTGCCGTACGTTGACAATCACACTCACTGCATTACGGTGATATTATTATTATTAATATTACTATTACTATTATTATTATTACTGTATGTTCTCCCAATTTTCCGTGCATAAGGCTTCTAGTTCTGTAATATACGCAACATTTAAGATATACTAGTTTCCAATGATGTTTAAATCAGCGGACTGTGATGACCATTCCAAACCGCCAGTTTTTGAAGATTTGGAATCCATTCTTTTGAGGTATTCCAGTGGTTATGTTTTGAATTTTTGTCTATTTGTAGTGCCCATAATAATCAGTGTCATCATTTTTACAGATGGAATGAAGCCTGTTTCCAGAGTTTGCTGGAATTCATTGGATTCCAATCCTCTATTTTCAGTCAATTGGGGGTTTTGATTTGTCTTTTTGGCCAGCATACAACCAGTTCTCTTCGGAGTTTACTCAGTTTTCCAGATCTAATCTTGACCTCCACAGTTTCCTTGAACTACCATAATTTAATTACATTCCTCACTGCGGAAAATACAAGATGATAAAACGTTGCAATCTTCTTGTAGTTTTCTCCTGCATTGAGGGAATTAATCATTTTCACTTTAAGAGTTTTACACGGCTTCTTAAAGGAACCCATATAGTTGTTGAGTGTGTGAAAGTTAAAGCATTTGTAAAATACTTATAAAGCTGTTCCATCAGACCCGATCAGCTAATTCAGTTCTCAAACTTGGTTAAATTATATGTGATAATGCCCCTAAGGTACACAGTGTCGTAATTAAGTTTTGGTCTTTTATCCTATTTTTTTAGGTCTACAAATTTTGGTCTTTAGAATAAAATATAAATATATTTCTATTCAAGAGAGGCTGTTTGAAAAAAATTAAATAAAATTAATTTTATAAATAATGTTTAAAACAACGGCAAAACTTTTGAAATAATGCAATCAAATACAAAGGATGAGCATATATACAACATTTGTAATTATTTCACTGCATGCAACAAGTTGTTGATCTCTCACCGGAAACTTTGGCCTTAAATGGGCTGCCCACAATGTGTTGCGGTCCTCCATATTTGATGGAAATGAGGTAGCTGCCCGGTGCCATTGGGGTATATGTGACTTTATATCCCTCCGGACACTCCTGACAGTCCATCTTTACTTTAGAAGGGCCGTCGATAGTGACAGAAAGCGCTCCCGATCCAGCATTACAAGTATTTACGATGAAGTCAGAGGGCACACCTGAGAATTTTGAGACAAAACTAGTAAATCCCAAAGTTTAAAATGACTTATCTGTTATTACCATACCTGTGGTTCCCCCCTCCAGCCCAGGACCAAAGGCCGTCACCATTCCTGGGTCTCCTGCCTGGCCTGGTTCTCCTACACGAATCTTGAAGGGACTTCCAGGAATGTGACTGCTGTTAAACCGGACCTCAATGGAGTGGACGCCATTCTCCCGTGGAATAAACCGTATTGCGTGTTTATCTGTTCCAGCGCAATTGGAATTTACTTTTTGGAAATTGATAAGTGCGTTGATGACCTCACCATTGTCCAGCTCAGTGACGTAGCACTCCTCCACCGCTCCAGAGGGTGTGTGGACCTTAGCATCAATCGCACCTCGTGCTCCATTCAACTGGACAGCAAATGAAGCCTCTTGATTCACTTTCAAACCCATTTCCTGAATGGCGAGAGAGATAAAAAATCACTGCTGCTGTTATGAAACATTCCTTTGTCACGCCGGGAACAGCGAGTGCACTTGTCTTGCGTGTAAAGAGCTGCTCTCTGCTGTCTGTCAAGCACTTTCACCGTGTGATGATAAAGCTGTCGTGCTAGCTCAAGAGCATTTATGAGTCTCACCCATCCTGTCCCTGCGGATTATAACTGCTGCTGTTGTTGGAGCCGTGCGCACTCACCTGCAGGCTGGTGACGGTGAGGAGACGCGCATCATCCGAGAGGGACGCGATGGGAACGATGAAAGGACTGTCTGGGATGTGCTCCTCATTAAATTTGATAGACACCTCATAGTCACCTAGTTAATAAATCCAGGTAAGCTCTACATAATATTCATAATGTGGTCGACTTCTAGCGTTCACAACTCTTACCAGGTTCCTGTACTACATAGGCAACTCCACAAGAACCATCCTTCCTGTCTTCGAAAGAAATCTCCGCTTTGCTGGGTCCTTCTACAGCGATTGACAAGCCACCAGCGCCGGCTTCACGAGTCCAGATACTGAACTCCGCTTGAAAAGTTGAGAAGACGGAAACACACTTTAAGACTGCAAAATGCAGGAATTCAATCATTTTTGTCTAAAATCCCAAAAAAAATCTAAATATACAAATTATAAGTGACTTCAAATTCTAAAATCAGATTCAAATTTTAATTCAACATTGTCATACACACATTATACATGGTACAACATGCAATAAAATCTATTTCGTCCAGCATTTATACATGGGGTCAGGCGGGCGTGCATGCGAGAAAGAGATACAATAAAAAGATAAGAGATAAAAAAAAACGAATAAAATACAAAATAAATAGTTATGAATAAAAACAAGGAAAAACTATAAAGATAAAAGATAAAAAGACTTCTCTGTTCCCCTTACCTGGAACTCCAGCCACTCCTCGATCCAATCCAGTACCACCAGCCCGGACCTTGTGGGCCCCACCTTCTCCCAAGGGCCCAACGGTGAACTGGAATGGGCTTCCTGGGACGTGCTGACCCCTATACTTGACACTGACGGTATGAGGGCCCATCTCTTGGGGCACAAAGCGTACGCTGTAGGTGCTGTCTTCGCCTTCGATGATCTCAGCATCTTCCGTTTTACCACCGGGACTTGTCACTTGCGCTGTCATCTCTTGTGTCCCAGTCTCACCTGAGAGAGGGGAGATAAATGAAGTAGAAAGACAAAAAGACCAAGATACATCAGACAGTTAAACGTGTCAGACATTTTATCTATAAAAGCTGAGTTAATGGCTCCTCAGACTTCTTGAAAGTCATAAATGTCTAAATGAGAAAGTAGCACCTAGCAAACCACATTAATGCTCTCAAACGCTGTACAGTCACATGGTTTTGCATCTGTCTAGTAGTGTTAATTTCGTTGATGAAATATTTTCGTCATCGTTTTCGTCAATGACACTTTTTCCTTGACAAAAACGAAACGAGAACTAGGTATATAAAAACTCCAACTTAGGGACGAAAACGATAACTACATTTATTGACACTTTTGTCAACAAAAAAAAAACAAAAATGACTTTCGTGACAACGTCCAATCGCAATCTGAGCTTGTAGAGAAAGGCCGGTGCAAATGCAAAGAGTTCATCATTGGTCAATCAGGACACGGAGCCTTTCAGCTGCAAAGCACGGTGAGCTGGCTTTAGAGGCTAGCTTCTTAAACATGTCCTTAAACATCTGTATCTGTAAAAAATACAACACACCTGAAGCGCCATCTGCAGATGAAACTTTTTTTTTCACCGTGCAAGTATTTGTTACTTATAAACGTGATGCAATTACAATTCATTTTATTTTACTCTATTTAATTTCTTCTTGGTTGTGGTTTCATTCATGAGAATGTTGGTTTGTGATTTATTTGGATTGAAAGAAAAGTTCATAAAAATAAGTTCAAGAAAAATAAAACTCAGATTACTTGGACATAGCAACTTTAGTAAACATTTAGAATATAAATCTATACTGTAATTTATTTAAAAATTAGACTAAAACAAAAAAAAATTAAGATGACTAAATAGGGACTAAAACAAAACTGAGTTATAGTCAAAAGACTATGACTAAAACTAAATAAAAAATCTTTGTCAAAATTAACACTGCTGTCTAGTCATTCACAGTCAACACACACCCTCTGATTGTCGGCCCTGGACGCCGCTGAAGGGAACTATACTCTCCCTGCCCAGGAATCCACCAAACACGTCCCTGAAGGGGTCACCCCCAACCTGGGTGCTTTCCTCCACCCGCACTTCCCGCTTGGTCTCCCCTGCCCGGGTCTTGCTGATCTCGGTGCGTTCAGTGCGTGTGTAGGTGTGGCTGCTCCGCGTGAAGGTACGAGTGAGTCTCTCCTGGGCTGACACCATCTGAAACCAGTTTCCTGGAAGCGAGGAACCCAGATAAAGACGGAAGGGCAAAAAGAAAAACAGGGAAGTGAGGAAAATGGAAAATAAGATAATGTTTCGTAACATTTAAAAATAAATGCATGCTATGAACCATTAGCGTCAGTGAATAATCAATTTAGAAGCTTTAGAAAATTGTGCCTACTTTTATAGACATTAGAAAATTGTCTATAAATACCACTATAAAGGCGTTTTTCTTGCTTTAAATGGCAATAAACGGAAATCTGTTCTATTTTAGTTTAATATATACTGTACAGTATAAATTATATTTTCAGGAAAGTTTCTGTCATTGCAGGGGTTTAATTTTCATTTTATGAAATACAAATTCATTTTACATGGTTCATGTACGTATATGAAGAGATGCATTTGTACTTGAAATACATGTTTTAGTTGGTCTAGTTTACTTTCCTCACCTGGGATCTTCAGGTTGAGGTCACAAGTGCTGCCCACGGATGCAATAGAAGGTGCTTGTCTCTTTCTGGTGATGCTTTCTTTCATTCTTCCCTCACCAAGAACCTTCACTGTAAATGGACTTCCTGTGAAACACCATGACAACAATTCCATGACTCCCGTTTCAAAATACAGTATTCAGTAGTGTTCTCAGGGTTTGCTTTACCTGGCACATGCTGGTCTGCAAATTTGATGTTGATGATGTAGGTGCCAGGCTCCGTTGGGCAATATGTCACCTTGCATGTTCCATCGTCCACGTCTGAACAGTTAATGTCGACTTTGCTAGGACCCTCAATAGACAGACCCAGACCTCCATATCCTGATTTAAAACAGAAATACGGACTGTAATTAGTCCTGACCATTGTGTAAAATTGATATTTGCTTTTAATAATCACAGTATTTACAGTATTTTAAACAAAGAAAATACCTGCACTTCTGGTGTCCACGATGAACTCTGCGATTTCAAACGTGTGTCCTTCAGACAGACCTTTTCCAAACACCTTTACCTTACTGGCATCACCAATCTCAGACTGACCCACCATGATTTTGAAAGGGCTGTTGGTCACATGTTTTCCATTCTTCCTCACACTGACCACGTGCTCACCAACTTCTTTAGGTGTGAAGGAGATACCTGAAGGAAAAGAGACTTTGTTCGCAATTGCAGAGCTTATAGTATTGAGGTCACTTCTAACTACAAAGATAGGCCCCAGGCTTTGGCTTTTATAAACTGCTAGTACATTCTCTTTGAAATTGCAGGAATGAGCTTCTGTTCTCTGATCAAGTGAGGTAGATAGTCATGTCACAAAATCAGAAGTTCCAGTGTTTGATTGCTGACTCAAGGCTGACCCTTTCCTTTTAGTTTTGAAGCTTCTTTCTGGATCAAATTTATTCCAGACTTTTATTCTTATGAGTGTGTTTATCTTTGTGTAAGATCAGTTGTGTTTTATAAAAGCCTTGTAAATGGCTTACCAATATGGCGGTTTGGAAGTCTCTTCAGCAAGCAAGGTTCCTCATTGCCCGATGGGGCCCTAATGCTCGCAGTCAAGGCACTGAGGTCCGTCTCGGTTATCTTCAAGGAGACGTCAGTAGCAGTTCCGACATTCAGCTGAGAAGTTCTCATGGAGTCGTCGCCTAAATGATGAATCACAGTAAATTGACAGTAAAGTAAAGTTACATTTTTTAGTGAGTGTGACATCAACGCATATAATCACACAATTCATCACTTGAATGCCTCCCGACAGCTCTTAAAAGAGAAAGAAATCAACATAACTTTCTGTTGTCAAACTGAGTAGACGCCGTGTGAATTAGGGATTCTGACTTTCTCGAGGGACTCGACAGTTGCCTTCTGCTTTCTACTTCAACACCCAGCACCCACCTGTGATTTTGGCTGTGAAGGGGCTTCCAGCAATGTGCTTGTCATCAAACTTGACAATAATGTTATAGTCTCCAGGGGCCGTTGGCAGGTAGGATACGGTGCATGTGCCATCTTTATTATCCTTGCAGCTGATCTCAGCCTTGGACGGACCCTCCACTGCCAAAGATAGACCACCTGAGGGGAAAATCAAATTGCAACATGGACTTCACGCTGATAGACAGATGTCAGATGACAGATGTCTTGACAATGTGACATTAATCTGACGTGATGCTGCGAAGACTGTATGTTTTACCTTCACCCGCATCTTTAGTGATGATTGTGAAGGTGGCGGGTTTGTTGACCATGCCGTGACTGAGGCCAGGACCGTATGCGTTTACATGCCCGCTGTTGATGGCATCTACATAGAACTGCAATGGACTTCCTATGTGGGGTAATTCTAAAATTGTCAGTTCTGTCTGATGTTTCCGAAAAGATGGCAAGTATAATTTCTTAGAAGACCTGGTATGTGGTTTCCTTCATACTTGATGTCCATCTCATGCAGACCTTTCTCTGTGGGAGCGTATTTGACTGTCACCGTTCCGTCCTTGTTATCCGTGATGTGTGGACGAGCAGTTTTACCAGAAGGCATACGCACCTCACCTAAAATGTTAAAATGTTAAAACATGAAAATACTCAAATAAATTGCTATTTTAAAGTTTTTTTAAATGTTTTACCTGAAATTTCCCCCTTTTGGACAGTGAATGGAATGACCAGATTGAAAGGACGGAGCACTGGCTCCATGACATCCATTGCAGCAATAGGCTCTTCGGTGGCCTAAAACAAAAAAGTAAAGAATATTAAGTGAAATATAGTTACAGAGATGATTGGAGAAGAGAGAGGGAAGCTGGGAGAAAAAAAAGAAAGCAAGCTAGAATTAAAGATTGTGTGAAATAATGAAAGAGCATCACTGTGCACACAATCATCTCTGCAGAGTTTATGCATAATAAAATGTAATTTTCACACAAAAAATGCAGAAGCAGCAGCAGCAGCAGCAAGGATAATTATGGGAAAACGTATGGGACATTGAATAAAAAAAACTAAAAAATTGGGAAAAGCTAAAGCTATGAAGGCCATGAAGCAAAAAGCACTGAGGGCATTGACTAGATGTGTACCCAGTGAGGGCTGTAGCTTTGGTAAGGTGTGTAGGGCTGCTGTGACTGAAGCTTATCACATGGTTCTTCAATTATGGGGACGGTATCAGACGCCTGGGGGAGGAGGTGGTCACATGATTAGGGATTCACACCACACATTTTCATGCAATTTCATTAAATAAATTACTCAAATGAGTCTCTGTGAGTCCCAAACAAGGCTTAAATGGGTAGAATAATTTCTTGTGAAACAACAGCATGCACTGACAAGGTTACAGTGTTTTTAGAGACGTTAAAATAGTTTAAGATCTACTTTAAAGAAACAGGATGCTCACCACCACATGGAACGGACTGTTGGGAATGTGCTCTCCACCGAACCGGATTGTAATGACATATTTCCCAGGTTCTGGAGCAGTATAGTAGATGTCGAAAGTACCATCTGTGTTCTCCACCACATCCACGTCTAGTTCTGCCCCATCTGGAGTTGATACTTTGCATGTAACCTTCCCCTTCCCAGCAGCCTTTGCATCAACCGTGATGACAGTCTCCTCGCCGATTTGAATGGTGGGTCCAATCCCAGAGCCTGAAAATAAAGGGGATTAGAACTAATCAAAGAAATCTGAAAATAAAATTAACTTTAGTGGACTCACCTAGACCATGTCCTCCAATAGACACTGTAAATTGAGGAAAAAATGCATTAAAAATAGAACAGTAAAATGTTTGATCTCAAGTGAAATAAAAACATTAATAATGGATGCTAAAATTAGGTGCTAACAAACATGTCTATTCCAAACCTGTGACAAGGCATTTGCTGGCATCTCCAGAGGGCAGTGCGTGGATCCGATAAGGAGAATATGGAATCTCATCACCCCCATATTTGATTGTAATTGTGTATCGACCAGTCATATCTGGAACGTAGGACACGGTGTATGTTCCATCTCGGTTATCCCGAATGTTGGCTTTCTTTGGTTTCCCTTCTGGATCCTAGAAAAGAAAAATATAGTTAAAGGACAAAAAGTAGCAAATGAGTGTTTTGAATTGTATCATCATGCTTTAAGGATTGCAGCTCTTTTAAGACCTGCAAATATTGTTCCTAATTGTGCTTTTTTTTTAATTGTTTGGTATTTTGCTATTTTTCCTTGACACGTGAAATGGTTATAAAACCATCATGCGAAAAACAGGATAATGTCAAGGTCTCAAAATGTTAGTATTGTACTGGAAGCACAAATAAGATATTATACTAAATCTAATGTCATTCCGCAGTCCAGAAACGGGCAACATTTGAACGGTCAAATTCCTTTTGTAGGAAACAAGGTCAAAAGTCTGGGAGAAATGTTCACTTTTTCATCCAACAAAACTGTAGATGATTTCTAATAGATTGAAAACATCATGATTGCGTGAAGCTTTCTCCCTTTCTTTCAAATAGAAAGTAGTCACAAAAGGATAATGCAAACACTCTTAGGACGTGATGATTCCCAAGACGCTTCCGGCCTTTAAGTATCATGGAAAAATGGGATTGTAAAAAAATGAAATTACAAGGAAAGTGTCAAAAAATATATATCGCCTAATAACATACACATTGAACACAGGTAAAGATAGATTAAAAGATAATAAGAGCTAAAGATCAACAGACAAACAGGTACAGTACAAGACCAGAAAAAAAGCTACGAGTAGAAACTGAGGTCTGTGTGGAAAAAAAACGAGCTGACAAGCCATGATCACTTTAAAGATCCAGGGCGGATGGGAGGGATGAGGGACATGGGGAGATACGACACGGAGGCCAAACAAGGAGGCCGCCTTACACATCTTTTCCTAAGCATATGGAAGGGGATGGTGCCCTTTACAATGTGGTTTTCCCACACCCTCCTACCCCAGTCCTCCACATACACAGAGGCCTCACTCCCGCACCCATCCGGACCCTACAGCAACAGCAGGGTAGGGGTCAAAGGAAAGCAGGAGCGCAAGTGGGGACATTTAAAAATTAAGCAAAACCGGGAACGTCAAACCAGTCGCAGGGTCACTGACCAGAATTTGCACAGTCAAAAGCCCCTCGCCTGCATCCCGGGCATCGATGGTGAATTCCACTGGCAGGCTCGCGGGAACACCAGAGGCGTTGAGCCCCGGTCCACTGGCACGGACTTTACTGGCATCATGTGCAGGCAACACCTTGATCTTGAATGGACTAAATAAACAGGAGGTTGTTTGTGAGACCAGTGTTGCGTTTTGGACCCAGGAAAGTTTTTAGACTGAAGCTCTGAATAGCTCTCACCTCCGTGGCACTTCTTGGTCTGCATACTTGACACACAAAGTATATGGCCCATCTTTCGATGGGGTGTAGGCCACTGTGTGTGTGCCATCACCATTGTCTGTTATGCTCACTGGCTCTGTCGTTCCTGATTATCAGATACACATATGTAATCATATACCCCCACATTAGAAACTAAATAAGATAGCTGACACTTCCCAAATTGTCCCCATTGTGTGTCTTGTACCTGTAGGTCCATAGAGCAACACTTCCAGTGGAGCGACTCCAGCTTTACTACAGTCAACAGTGAAGGTTTGAGGGACGTTGGCTCTTACTCCGCTTCCAAGTCCGGGCCCTGAACACTTCACCTTACTGGGGTCCACCAGCTCTCTCACAGGCACCCGGAATGGGCTTCCTAAACAGTTTTTTTATTTATTACAATGTATTATGAAAGATAAGGGTCTACAATTCAAATAAGAGTCAAAAGGACCATCATACCTGGAATAGGCAGACCACCAAAAGTGATATTGACATCATAGTCTCCAGGCATAAAAGGAATATACTCCACACTACAGCTCCCGTCTTTATTATCTTTACAAGACATTTTGGCTTCTGATGGACCCTCAATTGCCAGCCCAAGTCCACCTGTGCCTGCCCCTCTGATAAGAAAAATTTGAATTATACATCTTTTGACCAACTAAGATCTAAAAATCAATAATTCAAGAGCAAATTTTGTAGATTCTCCAAAGTGTGAATTACATACCTAGTCTCTACAGTGAATCGATTGGGTTTATTGACAAGGCCCTCTTCTAAACCAGGACCATATGCTCGTACCCGACTGGGGTCACAACCTTCTGCCAGTGCAACCCTAAATGGACTCTTGGGCACAGGAACATCATCATACAGCACCTCAATCAGATGAACCCCTGAAACACATCAACACATAATCTCTATATTTGTATTCATTCAATACAGCTTTTTGTTTACTTTTCAACAGCTTTATAGAATCTGACAGCAATGGATTCAAAGTAAAACGTTTGAAATTTGACTTCAGGACTCACCATCTTCATACGCAGTATACTCCACTCTGTATGTGCCGTCTCCTTTGTCAGTGATGTACGCATCTGTGTTGGCACCCGAGGGATTCACAATTCGAACTTTGATGTGGTTCCCTCCAGTTTTGCTGAGTGCCCGAGTGTCAACTACAAAGTGTGTGGTGACCTCTCGCAGTACCCCTGCAAAAATACTTTCTAGTCTTAGAATCTTGTATACTGTGCTCCTACACACTCAAGTAACCTGAGAATTTGCGCACATTTGGTTTTATACTATGTCAGACTTAAGTTCTCTCTCACCTCTAGGTTCTACTCCTGGACCATAGACCTTAATTCCACTGGTGTCAATAGCGGGATCCACTTGCACCCTTGCAGGAAACTTGGGCACTGCATGTCCGCCATACTTAATTGTCAGTGTGTACATTCCATGAAACGGAGGTATGTAGGTAATTGAGTATGTTCCATCGCTGTTGTTCTGAACATGGACCTCTGCCTGAGCTCCTGAATCTGAAATGATCTCGATTGTCAACTCGGCCTCCCCTGCTTTGGAGCAGTCCACGGTGAATGATGCCACTTCATTGACTTTTCCTTTCTCAAGCCCTGGTCCACTAGCTGTAACCTTGCTTGGATCGAAAACCGATTGCACCATGGCTTTGAAAGGGGAGCCAGGAATGTGTGCATCAGCAAAGAGGATGTTGATAGAGTACTCTCCGGGTTCAGTTGGTAAATAGGACACTGAACAAGACCCATCTCCATTGTCTTGGCACTCAATTTTGGCTTCACACGGGCCCTCAACAGTCAGCCCAAGGCCACCAGTACCTGCACCTTTGGTGTCAATGGCAAATGGAGCAGGTTTGCCCACAACGCCCCCCTTCAAGCCAGGTCCATAAGCTCGAACCTTTCAGAAAAAACAAGTTTAGAAACGTTAGAAATTTGGTGTCAAAAAAACAACAACTAAAAAGTAGATTCTGAAGTGTCAAATTTAGGATTCAGTTTTATGATGGAATAATTCGAGTTGGCATTGAGGTGTCAAGGACAATGAATCGTCTTGTCGATGTTAAAACACTGATTCTGGATCTACAAATGTCCCCATATCTGTAGCTGTTTAAGTGTAGAGTAATTCTTGCTTTATTTGAGGTTCACTAGTATTTTGAGGTACAGAAATACAGTATAAAATGCACCAGATTGTTTGGTTTCTCTGTTTACTCTGAATATGTGATTTATTTTTTTCATTCAGACCATCATATTTTCCATTAAAATGATTCCAACCTTTGAGGGGTCAGGCGGCATCACTCCTTCTACTGCGAAGGGACTTCCTGGTACAGGGTTTCCATCATAGCTGATGTCCACTTTGTAGGGTCCCTCCTCTGGAGGAATGTACTTAACAGAGTGCACGTCATTGGCAGATCCGGATTCAACTTTGCATGGGATTGGACGGCGAGAGGGTGATGTAATCTTGACATCCACCTTTCCTTGGCCTCCAGCACCACGTGTATTAATAGTAAATTCTTCATC
This sequence comes from Paedocypris micromegethes, assembly GCA_028031935.1. Taxonomy (NCBI): domain Eukaryota; kingdom Metazoa; phylum Chordata; class Actinopteri; order Cypriniformes; genus Paedocypris; species Paedocypris micromegethes. Next base: position 9,363,704 of record CM051496.1, read on the forward strand.
TTTCCCCACATCTACTTCTGCTCACAACAAATACAGTCAGTGCAGTGCATTAACACAATTACTTTAAAACATTCCGTGCACGACATCCATGTGATAGGATGCCTCTTGATGGAATAACTGCATTGCACTTACTGTTGTTGAGTCCTTGGACTTTAACTTTATTGAGATCCAAAGGTGGAGCAACTGTTACACTGAAAGGGCTTTTAGGAATAGGGTCTCCACCATGGCTGACAGATATATTCATGTTACCCTGAAAAAGATTTAGACCAATATGATTTAAATCAGTATCAATTTCTATGCATTATCAGCCACGGTTACAATGTATTACCTGTTGCAAGGCAGTGTATCGCACTGTAAAAGAATAATCATGGTTATCGATGATCTCAAAGTCACTGACGGCTTCTCCAGTTCCTGTGGTGGTGAAGTGAACCTCAGGTGTGGCCTTGCCAGCTCCTTTGGTGAAGATTGTGAAGTGTGTTGGCTTGCCCACTTCCACACCTGTGAAAGAGGCAAAAATTTATTATTTTCACCAAACATACATTTATTTGACTATTATTACTGAAACAGACCTGTTTTGTTAAGCCCGGGGCCATCAGCTTTAACCTTATTAGCATCGTGGGACGGGTCGACTTTGATACGAAAGGGGCTAACAGGAATTTCCTGAGGTTTCACAAAAACCAATGTCATTTTACATCACAGACAAAAAAAGTCTAATATTCATAGCAGTAAATAAAACATATCAGCTGACCTGATCAGCAAAGAGCACCATGATTGTGTAACGGCCTGCTCCGGGTGGAGTATACTTCACTGTGAACGTGTCATTGTCGTTTTTAATGATGTCAAAATCAATGTCCGCTTCAGCAGGTCCAACCACTCCAGGAGCACACTTAATACCAATGCTGACATCGCCTGAACATTGAGAGGCAGAACAAAATGTGATAATGGCTTTCTTTCTTTGGTTTTTACTTGCACTAGAAGCATTTTTTCCGACCTTGTCCAGCTTCACTGCAGTCCACCGTAAAGTATGTGGGCTCATTGGCCTTCAAACCAGTCTTTTCCACTCCAGGTCCATGTACTTTTACTTTCTCCGGGTGACTGCCTTCTCCAATAGTCACCTGAGGAATTCACGAGAAAAGGACAAGGAATTGATTGATTTTTTTGGATAACATGGTTCTTGTAAAGCACATTATCCAAAATGGAATATATGACCTAACAGTTCGTTTAAGCGAGAGTGAAATCAAAGGTGGAAAAATGTGCTCATTATTTCCAAACAAGATGGCTGGTTATACATATATGAAAGTGGAAAGTTGTCACCAGCTTGGCAAAATCTGTCACCATCACTCACCCTGAAAGGACTGTTGGGCACATTGACCTCTCCCCAGGTCACAATGAGGGTGTGTTTGATGGGCTTGGTGGGTATGTAAACACAAAAATATGTGCTGTCACCATTATCTGTAATCTGAATGTTGATGGGGATACCTTCTGCATCCTTAATATACAAAAAAAACCAAAGATTAAAAGAAAGCTTAGTTGGTTAATAGAAACGTTATTGAACTAATACTTCACCTGTGCATAAATCTGAAGGTGTCCTCTACCTGCCCCTCTGGCATCAATTGTGAACTCTGCAGGTTTGTTTACAATGCACCCAGTTGGTTCCAGCCCAGGACCATGACATTTAACCTTAACACATGAGATATGAGCTCAGCTAGAGTCGTTTATCACTCTCAATGCAAAACATTATTCAAATATAGTGGTGCCAACCTTCTCAGGGAAGATGTCGTTGGCTGCAGGAAGGATGTGGGCCATAAAGGGGCTGTCTTTGATATCTTCATCATCGCAGATGACATGAACGGCATAGTCGCCAGGCTCAGTGGGCCAGTACAGGACATCGCATGATCCATCCCCCTTGTCATCACACTCTATCTTAGCCTGTGAGGGACCCTCAATCGAGAAACCTGCAAGACAGGATGCTATTATTTGATTGCAGATCTCTGGATTTCACATTTGTTTCAAATTGTGGAAGAAATCTACCCAAAGTTCCGACTTCTGTCCCGATAGCCTCTACGACAAAGTCAGCTGATTTTCCCACCATGCCCGTCTCCAAGCCTGGACCCCATGCCCGCACTTTTTGGGGACCTGCTTCTTCACTTACAATAACTTCAAAAGGGCTGTGAAGAACACAGCTTGAATGTTACATAAATTACAATTATATATTTAGCTTCATGTTAATTAAATGATCCATACCTGCGAGGAATGGTATGGCCGCCCCACGTAATGGTAACAGTATATTTCCCAGGGAAAATGGGGTAGTAGTTACATTCATACACACCCTCTGCAAGCTCTTGCACTTTAACTGGTTCATCTCCACCTGCTGAAAACACATTCATCAACATCAATAACTGGAAATGTCAGTCTCTGCTTGTTTAATCTGAAAGGATCACACATACTTGGCCCTTTGACTTGAACACGCAGTTCTCCGCTGCCCGCTCCCTTCGTATACACCTTAAAATCGGCCACTTCCTTTACACGCACACCCTTAGGCTGCAGACCCCGACCGATAGCCCGACAAGCGTTGGGATTACTCGCTAAAAAATGGAAAGAATTGTTATCTTTCAAAAAGTAGCTGGAGAAAGTGAAGTGAAACAGTGCTAAATTGGTTAAGTTAGTCGAAATAAACATTCGACAAGTATTATGCGTATGAAGACAGCCAAAGACTGGAGGTGTAAAAAACAAACCAAGGTAATTTGATAGGAAAAATAACCCGATGCTGAATTCAAATGGAACATTGTGGGACAACTAAAACGAAAATGCAGATGAGAGACCTAACACAAGTACCAGCTGGGAAAGTCACAACCAGCTTTGCACAATAAAAATGTTGCTTTTATTGGAAATGTGTTGGTCACTACTGAAGTACGTTGTTAAATGCTAAATTCTCTAATGAACTCTTTTCGAGCAATAAAATGTCTTCTCAACTAGACTGATTGAAAACCGTAAGATTTATTGGTTGATTCGACAAAACCAAATCCTACAAAGTTGGGATTTCTTCCACTTGTGACCAAACAGCTTTGTAAATTGAAAAAAAAAAAAAAAAATAACAAAAAAAAAGAAAGAGTGTCAAGTTAGCTTAGTTATTAGAGGCAATTCATAAAGCATTCACATTCTGAGTTAGCACGTACTAAGCATCAAGTCCTTTCTACAGCAACTAAACAGATGAGGAGGATGATGACGACGACAACAAGAATGCTAAAACTGACGGCAATCTGTCAGAAAGCATGTCATGAAGGCAACACATCCGCACACACCCACTCAAAGACTCTGTCGTTGGCTTTACATTTCTTCTAGTTAAAATTAGAGCTGTGAAGTGAATATATTAATTTCTTGTGTTAAAATGTGTACAAACCACAAATTGAACAAATTAAGTACAGTACAGATAATATATATGCACAAATGAGCAAATATACTGTATTTACATAATGTATATACTGCATGTATCCACTTATACATATGTAATGTATACACATAAAATGTGTGTATGTGTATACTGTATAGATAATGTGTGTATTGTAAAGTTTCAAATGATGATTAATTCCAGTTATAATTATTAATCTCACTCACTAGAAGTTATTCTCACGAAGAATTAATTCTACATGATTTTTAGCCAAAGGGATGAATCCAGAGCCTGTGTTAAGTGACTGTGGTGTGACGCCACAGGGTTATGAAAATGTATGCTGAAAATGTTAAAACAAGACCAGCAGCGGCATTCTCTACAACATTTACTCGTCTCTTTAATGTACACTTCTAATAATGCTCTCATTCCATCACTTCATTTCTAAAAGAGCTTCCCGTTGAGTATAGATGTCACAGACGGCAAAGCGCCAGCGCATGCCAGCCAGCCAGAGACAGAATGCCCATTGGGACATAACCAGAGCAAGAGACGGGAGCGAGGGGGCTGAGGGCCAGCACTGATCTGCCTCAGCACCCACACTCCTCACTGGCCCATACTAACTTGGTCGTCTGGGTTTGGGTGGCGTTGGGGGAGGCACTTTCTTTGCCTTTTCTGAGGGAGGTGTACGTATAGACTGAGGGACTATTTGAACCGGGGAGCCAATCTGCCGACCGCTCTGAGGAACTAGAATGACACAGAAGCGAAAGGACAGAGGAAACACAATAAAGCGTTTCGTCATCATCGGCAGGATGGTGGACCCTTAAAGCAGACAACACATGGCGCTCAAACGACACAAGTCTCTCTGGAGGAAGCTCGGAACTAGCATGCTGTCAATCAATCGTTTCTTCAGTTATTAGAAGGGGAAAATAATCCCCTGACTGAAAAGACCAGAAAATGTGTTTCCAGCAATGAACTTCAAGAGCTAAACAGGCGCTAACCTAATAAACCGCATTGCAAAAAAATCCAAATTTTGACTTCCAACTTGTAAAAAATCCATCAAATGAGATCAGCATGTTTTAAATGGCATTACATCATTTCGGGAATTTGTTACTGTAGGTGTCACAAACTTTTTGAAGTTGCCATCCAGTTTTAGATGCAGAAGTATGCAGCTGGTTTCCAAAAATTGGAAAAAGTATAAACTGGTCTTTTTAGTAAAGGCTTTAGATTTTTTTATACTAAATCACTCTGAATTAAAATGTTGGAACAAGCTAAAATCAAGCTCTTACCTTCTGAGATGTGGACTGTGAAAGGACTTTTAGGTATCTGCTGGTTAGCAAATGTCACATATACAGTGTGTGGGCCTTCTAGAATGGGACAGTAAGTGCACCGGAAAACACTGTCCCCTTTATTTTCTAGAATGATCTCCACAGTGTCTCTACGGCCTTGAGAGTCCACAATAATCACACCAACATCGCCTGCTCCGGCGCCTGAGGAAATGATCAAATGTCTAATGTTTTATGTCATGCCTTGAATGAGCATTTCATATTTCATTCTATTGGCATTACCTGCTGTGTAAATGTCAAAATAGGTGGGTTTATTGGCCATATTTCCCGTCGCCTCCAAACCTGGCCCACGGGCCTGCACTTTATTGGGGTCTCCCAGTGCTTTCGAAACATTAACCAGAAAAGGGCTCCGGTCAATGTCCTGCCCAGCAAACAACACCTTCACCTAGAGAGAGTTGAAGCATCTTGTCATAGACAGTAACCTTAAAATTAACTACTTTAGCTACATTACCTACAACACAACATCTACTTCTCAAGTCATTTCATACTATGAAAACAGCACCGTGGCGCCATGGTTCAGTAACCTTATTGGCTGTGAATTACTGCAGTGAATCGATTTTGCCTGTCGAAAACATTTTTTATGTTTTATTCGAGCAAAGCAGCAGCATAAAACATTAAATTAAATAATACAGTAGAAGTGTGATAAAAAACCATCAAATCAAAAGAAATCTTGGTCTCACTTCACAATTGTGTCAGTTTTTGGCTATATTCTGCTGCCGCTGTTTTATAAGACTGAAAAACATAACTGTAATATTTGGTACTTTGCTTGTACCTTATGAAGACCCTCCACTTTTGGCACATATGCAACAGAGTAACTCCTGTTCCTGTCATTGTTGGGAATTACTCTAGCCTGCAAAAAAAAAATCCACAAGCTGCAGATTATAGGTACTCATTTAAATAAATATTATTGCAGCTCAGTATAATATCACTTTCACGTTAGTTTGAAATGAATAGATGTTTAAAAATTCTGTACCTCTTCGGTGTGACCTTCTGGATCCTCGACGTACACCAACACCTCTCCAAGTCCTGCCTCAACAGTCTCAACCACAAACTCAGCAGGCCTCAAAACCACGTTACCTCTAGGTTCAATACCTTCCAGAGAACAATGGATTTAAACACAATTCTATAGTTAAAAAATGAGGATTTAATGCACAGCTCGAACCTGGTCCATAAGCTTTAGCTTTGGTGGGATGCAGGGTTTTAGGACGCAGTGGGGCACCGGGTTTGAGTTTAGCTTTGGGGAACTGAGAAAGGTAAGTCATCACCGAATGCTCATCCACATTGGGATCCACAATCTCTTCTGGAGCAATGACCTTGAGGGAAAAAAGAACAGTCAGATGAGTGTGACTGGAGATGATGTTCCACAGACTCTAGAAAGGCTGTGTAGTTCCTTTTATTTTACTCCTCTTCATTTTTTGGTACTTATGATCTGTTCATCCCCCTTCTCCTGTCAGTTGTGTCTTTCATGTTCCCCTGGCTAAATATCCTGCTATATTTAACACTAGGCTTAAGAGTCTCCAAAAATAGATCTCAATGGTATTTAACACAACATTAAAAAAAGTTGGAGAGTGAAGAGGAGCGAGACCAACGGTGACAAGAGAACTTTAAAGGTCCTTGTTAGTAAAACTGACCTTACAAATGCTCTAGCTGAACAAGAAAATCCAAACTAAGCTTTTATTATTAAAATTGTAATTTGATTGGGGATTTTCACCATGGTTTTTAAATGATGTTACAGTCAGTGTGAATGGAAACCAGAAAGGAATTTTTCCCCTGTTTTTATTTTACAATTATTCAACGTAAATCGTTATAATATGTTTGGGTCAAATAGACCCGTTTTCAAAGTTTAAAAAGTAATTTTTCATTTTGAAACTTGTCCTGCTTGTCTTAGTTAGTGTAATCTACGGATAAACACAACATTTGTTCAGTTCACATATTTGTAACCCCTTCTACAATTTGCTACAATCATTTGTTACATTAATGTTTGTGTCAATTTGACCCCTCATACAAAACGGAAGCTAAAAATAGTCAGAAAGATCAAATGCTATTTGTTTCTTTGCAACAATGAGACATAATACATAGCTGTCTCAGACTTTCATACACACATACACACTGTTTTGGGAAACTTTTTGTTTTCTGACACTTATATGCATTATAAAAGACATTATTGGCGTTCCTCTGAAACGAACAAAATAGGTAAAATAAATAAAATCAATTCTGAGAAGGGCAGCTCTTCAGCAGTTCAACAGTTTTTGCTGTTGGCACAGGCCTGACTTATATATTAACTTCTATATGTTAGAACTCTCACTTGAGGAACTCCAAGCCAGTCGTCCGCTTGCTGCATGGCTTCTCTTGCATTCTCCACTGGCTGACTCGGGTCCCAAAGCTCCCAGTCCGGACACAGGCCTTAGGTAGAGAAGAGAAAGCAGAAAAGATGATACTTTCTCTCTGATACTTTTAACTTCTATATAATTAACAGCAAAATATGGGACATAAAATTTCCATAATTTAATCATTTATTCAATGCTTAGAAAGTACTTGAGTAAATGGTCTTTGTTACTTTACTTCATCAAAGATATAAGCAACTTTTTCTCTCTACTTGACTACATGTTTTATTGAGTAAATGTACTCTTCACTGCACTATATTTGAATGTTAAGTGAAAACAGATTTTTTCATGCTGCAACATTCCCAACTACATACAGTATCTATAATTTAAGTTTATTTGCTTCGGAATGAAGCGGAAGGATCTCAAATGAACAGTTTAACATCAGTTCGCCAGTTTCTCGACCTTTAAATAAGTGCGGTACTGGAAACTTCCCTGAAGGAAACACACACTTGCCCTGCCAGAACTCAAAGCGTTATGACACGCTGCTGGATTACACTCAAAGAGCGAGAGGTGTATAGTTCAAAACGTAAAACCACCAGACTCCACGACTGGAGAAGATCTATTTCAGATCCAACAGCAGCGAAGAAAAAGGAGTCATCTGTAGGTGAAGCCATGCCGGTTGCTCACACCAATTGACTAATCTTATGTTTAAAGTAGCATGAATTCTATTTATGAATTTTAATAAAATCACTGTTAAAATGACCAAAATACTCAACAAAAACATTGCTTTGTTTTCTCTGCAATTGTTCAAAACTCACATAAGGCCCTAAGTTCTCGCCTCAACACATGGAAGGGTTGAATAATGAAGCGCGTGTTGGCAGGAAGTGAACCCAGCAGCATGTGTTTTCACTCAAGCGTGTGTGTGTGTGCTGTCTTTTCCTCTGACACTTTCAGTTCAGGAACTGCAGAATCCAGACACTCATTATGCCGCTACTAGAAACATCCAGAGACGACGCATCCCACTCGTCGCATCAGCCAAAATCATTTTTCAATATAAAAATGAACACACTTTTAGTTAGGTATGCTTGAACGTGAACGTGTTTGACCGATGGCACTACTGAACCGTTCCATCACACTGTAAATGCTCACCAGGGGCACAGTTATCCACCAAGGCACCGAGGGCTTTGCCATCTCTCCAGTCCCTGTGGAAGTTGTTGATAGGCAGCTGAGGAACCTTGTTCTGGATCCAGCCCAGAAGACGTTGTTTGGGCGTCAGCTTCCTGGCATCTTCATCATCCTCATCCTCCCACATGGGCATGGAAATGGAATAGTGAAGGATGAGTGTCCATATCAGGCCCAGGATGAGTTTTAGATTGCCGTCCACTATGGCTTTGCTATCTGCAATGAGAGATAAATAATTAATGATTATAGTGAAGCAGGACAAACAAATAATAAAATATCCATAGACGTGAAAACTAGGTAATAATGAAACAAAGTTTTTGGCCCAAAAGTTATTGTTTTCCAGGTATTGACCATTATCACAACATCTGCTACCATTATGCTACGTGCCAAGTGTTTGTTTTCACTGTAATTTAATATTAACACGAGAAGCTGTTGAAAAGGTAAATAAAAGAAGACTAAAAAAGCCTTGAGATCCATGTCTAGGGAACAACAGCAGAATAATGCTCCCTTTGTTTATCCGAAGGATCACTGTTTGTTCTGACGTCTGAACTTCATATAATATTAATACAGTACTGTATAAAGGTGTCAACAATCTCTCTCAACATCGACATTATCCATAATTTTTTCTATAATGACAAAGAAAAAAGTGTGTTTATACAGTGTATAACTGTGTATACAGTGTATATATATATAAACACAGTACATTTACTGTATATTCAATATATATATAATCAACTGTATTTATATATATTCATTATATCCAGTGGGTTCGTTAAATTCATTTTATGTGAATCACACAAGTCAAGATTTGAAGATTTTTACCATCTTCTGAAACATATTCATATTATATTCAGCATAAACATTAATATTAACGTGTAAGAGGAAAGCATTGTACTTAACCTCAAGCCACATTTTCCCATTGCAGAACTGGATCTCTTTTTATGAATCGAGACGAGCGCTACTAAGCCCTAGACGGAAGGCCAAACGCTGATGTCATTCCACCCTCGATCTGTGGAATGAGCTCAGTTCAAATAAAACACACACCGGTGAAACATAATCAGAACTTTGGCGAGTCTAACTGCACTTCACTTCAATTCCCACTAAACTTTGCAGTGGTCCGGCGGTAATCTCACCCCACCCAACCCCAAAACCGGCTCGTTCTTCATTTCTAGCTGTGATCTGACACAATCCAGATTCAATCTTTCAGTGAGATGTGACTAGATTGATTGTTTTTGTATATTTGAGGAACAAACTTTCACTGGCTCTCTTTCGAGAACAAGGTTTTTCTTTTAAGCTCTGGATGTTTAGAGAGGAATTCACGCAGAATTGCCAAGTTCAACAGAAAAGACAAAGAGAATATATAATAATAAATAGGAAAAATTGCACTTTGTTACGCAGTGTATATACATATATAATTTAATGTAATATCTGTACTGTGTGTAATAAATATTACATTTTTACATGGTTAATTTGTAATCCAAATCTATTATGAATTATTTTCATAATTTTCATACGTTCTTAGTTAATTCATATCCGTAGGGTCAAATATACAGCTGTACAACACAAACATCACTTTCTGTGGAAGTCATATCAAATATTAATAACCAGTCCATTGTGTTCCTAACATCTACCACAAGAGTGAAAAATTCTAATAAAACTAATAAACATTACTTGTCATTCATCAGTTTACTACAGTAAGCTAGGAGTCACAAAAAAATTGTCAGACGGCAAATTTTACACTGTATAACGGTGATGAACCGGTATTTATACATACAATCCAGCCAAAGAAAATTCAGGAATGTTCCGATGAGTTAAACACAAGTCCTGCAGCACCAGCGAAACAGCTGGAGTCAAACACGCTTAATGAAAGACATCAGAACTAAGTGTTTCCTTCCGAACAACCAAAGCACAGTGGCTGCAAACCAACATCAGAGTTTTAAGGTGACGATGACGACACGCAAAAGGAATCCAACACATGGGCACAGGGCAACCAGAAAATGAGAGTTTACCTAACTGAAATAAAGGTGGAATCAGCGGATTTTAAAAGAATAGTGAGGAAAGTACGGTATTTTATACATAAAATAAATGTCAGAAAGTATCTACTGTATTAGGTTTAGAATTCTTACAAACGCATATAAATTGGAGTCAATAAAATGACTGTAGTTTAATGGAGTCCTACAGAGGAAAAGGTCAAGTCCATGTTGACACTGTTTGGAGCTCTGACGTCTTCTGTTAAATCACAATTTCAAGATATAAAGACACTAATACAGATGTTGGAAGCATTTTGAAGCAACTTTTGGCAAACACCACATGATAAAGGAAATGTCATTATTGCAAACAGTGGTGTTTCATCTTCAATCCATCTGCTGATAATTGCTCTTCTTGTGGCTCACAACAATGGACGTTGTTGTTCTGATGCGCAGCATCTGTCAAGCCGGGATTCTTTCATTGACTTTAATTTATGTTAAACAAAGGTATTTTTGTAAAAATGTATGTTTACAGCGCACTGCTTTTCCATGTATTCTTCGACACGGAAAGCGATTTCTTCCTATTCCATTCTGGGTAGATTTCTTAATTTCTTAGATAGTAACTACTGTACTGGTTTCTAAAGTTAGTTGTAAAGTTTTTAATTCATAGTTTCTAAAAAGTGTATTTACACAGACTCACAACACTAAAAATATAGGTTGAGATAAGAGACAAATCGACTCGAGGTTTTTGTGAACATTTTCTTTACAGTAAAACACGTCTAGCTACATGACAGTCTGCTGTTGCTCTGTGTGGCCAAACAAACATTGCAATCTAAAGAACAATGAGAGACATCTTACCTCTGTAAATATTACATCTACACCCACAGATATAGACATGTAGATATATATATAGAATTAGATATAGATATATACAAACACCTACATGATTATTTTTTACACATATCTATTGTAAATGAAGTTTGGTTTTAAAATGTTTACTTAAAATATGGTAATACTGATAGATAGAAAGTATTATTCTTTTATCACATATTTTTGCTGAATGATCTTCATGGGCAACTCAGAAGAACGACCGTGGTTGAACTTCTTAAAACAAAAACAAAAAAAACAAAATTAACACCAGATGTGTTTTAAACAAAGATGGAATAGGTACAATGACTTTGAGACTGGTTTAATGTGATAATAGACGTACAAACAGACAAAACACATAATTCTAGTGACAAAGTGAAAGTGTATGAGTCCCTGGGGCCTTGAAGGGAGAGATAATGGAGCCGAGCATATGACCTGCGTATCGGAGCCGAGATCTGAGTTATAAACAACACACACAGGGGTTGACAGACAGAAAGCAGGACAGCCACATACATACTTTCTTCTTACATTCTTCAGGCTGTTTTCTGTGTTGAATCATTTATGCTTCAATGAATGCACACTTTTCACTATCGGGAACTTGTGTTGTTTCTGTCTGTTATATAGACATGTTCACATGAAGGATTAAATGTTTTTCTTATGATTAATTTTTAGCTAGAATTGTGTGTCAATTAAATTTAACTGTCACAGGATTGTGTCACCTTTTTGAGTAGATAAGTAATTGAGAAGTGCATTTTGAGCAATACAATTTTTGCCATAGGTTGTTTACCGTATTTGCTTTTTTTTATCATGTATTATGCTGTGGATTGAAACGTTCAGGGAGTTCGAGGGAATGAGAAACAGAACTAAGAGCTCTTACAAAAGAGCTTCAGAGAGACTGAAAAGTTAAGAAAGCAGGAGACAAAGAGTTGGAAAATGAGAGAGAGAGAGAGAGAGAGAGAGAGAGAGAGAGAGAGAGAGAGACATAGTGAAAGTGAGAGAAAGAAAAACACATATATCAAGAAAACCATAAAACAAAAGATGCAGATGAAGAATTGGAGAGAGAGAGAGAGAGAGAGAGAGAGAGAGAGAGAGAGAGAGAGAGAGAGAGAGAGAGAGAGAGAGAAAGCAGGGATTCCCCCAGTAGCTGTGGAAAAATTAAGTTCCTGTTATCTGACTTTCTCCAGGATGAGTGATTACAAGGCTGCACAAAACAGAGGCCTGGCTGAAGTCACTTCCTGAAGCCGAGCGCTGATATACATTCAGATGACATTATGTGAGCATGTCCATTGTCTGAGGGGTTCAAGGTTTTCTAAGCGCTCGAATATTATAATTTCATTAGTGCACAAAGAGTGTGGAATTCAGTGAGAACTACGTTAACTTTGTGAGTATTAGCCAAATAAAAACATTTTTTACTAATTTGACAGTAGTACAGAGCATAAAGACCTTCATATTTTATCTGAAATTCCACCTTTATCCATTATAATTAAATTTGACTAAATTAACAATGAGTTAAATCGAGTAAAATAAAAAAATAACTTTAATTGCCTTTTTGGTAATTAATCAAATCACCACCATTCCATTATTCGTAAAACATATCTGAACGACCACATTACGTTAAGTAATCACACTTTACACACACCCTAATACAACTAGAAAATGGCATAGCAGTTCATTTATCAAAGTCCAGTTCACATAAACACATTTTAACCCCAATATATTCTTGTGGAAGCAACAAAAATGGTCTCGACTAGACTCGGTGTCTCCATGTTGACTGAAATGCTTGACTAAATATACACAGGTCTGGGTGAAACGACAAAGAAAGATTCTGGAGAACTTCTGCTTGAAGAAAAACCAAGGCCTAGCTGCAAACACACACAAGCCATGTGTTCAACTCAGAACAGGATGTGTGAAGAAACAGGTGAAGAGCAAAAGCCCAAAAAAGGCTCTTGCTAACCAGTATTGTCTTGTTTTACCACATGCTCCAGCGCAAACCACATCATTCCCAAAAGAAAAACAAGTGTACAGCTGACCTGATGCATCACGCTGACATGTGAGAACAGCTGAATAAATTTCCACGCTAAAATTAAACCACAAAGCAGTTAATGTGGCATTATACCTCGATTCAGCTCCAGGAGTGTAAAGCACAATGAAATGGAACGTGTAACAAGCATGTGACGAGAGAGAAGGCTCGGTGCACACCTTCCTTCTACTCACACGGAAAACATTCCACAGAAAGCCTCAACGGTTTCCCCAGAATTCAACACATAGCCCAGCTGTTAGCACGTAATTGCTAAAGTCGCTTTTGTTAGCATGACTTGTTTAGCGATAGACGACTAGCCGTAAACCACCGTAATGTGCACCTCATTAAAACCCTGAGGACACAATGAACGCTAACAAAACTAGAATTCAGCTTTCTAAATGTTTTCTGATAGCAGGGTGACTCTAGTAGTTTTTTTAGCGCTCATTGTCTCCTCAGGGTTTTAATGAGGAGAAAGTTTTTTTCAAAAAAGGAAGGCATAAAAGCAGTGCAACGGTAAAACATTGCAGTTTTTCGGAGCACAAACCGAGAGACATTTCCTCACAGAGAGAAAAACAAAGCACAGCGGTAACTTGGACGAAACATGGCCGTTCCTTTCCATGCCCTCTAGTTGCTTTGATAAGACACTTGAAAGCCTCCAAATTGGATAATTGTATTAAAAGCAATGGCATACGAGGCCCTAGCGTCTTGAAAACGGCTGTTTTTATTTGTTGCTAGTGGATTGAACCCAGTCAGCTGCCGTCACAGCTGCTAACAGATCTCCAAAACAAACAACTGATGTGCTCTAGATGACCCCCCCCCCACACACACACACACACTACACACACACACAGAGACAAAAGTGGGCTGTTCATCACCCTCCTGCCCAATCCCTCAATGAAGCTTTAGATTTGAAAATCCAGACAAAAGAAGTCTTTGTTTCATTCCTCTCAAGATAGCCAGGAATAGAACCGAGGCTGAAGATAAAAGGGCAAGTATTGGGCATGTCAAGCACTTATAAGAACAGTATAAGAACAGTAAAATCAAATTTTATCTGATATTTAGGCTAAGGGGAACCACAAAAGCAGCTGAATGTTTTATTGATTTGTCTGTTAGATCAGTGTATTGCTCTTCTCACACCGTCTCATCTAACACACAGTTCCCTGTGCTCGGAACAGATGAAGGAAAAGCTGATGGATGAAGATCAGACTTTGAAGATTGAAAGAAACTTTATAAGTTACACATGGACAGTGAAATTGGCCTGAGCGTGCAGATCTCTAACGTCAGATTCATTTTCCAACCATTATGATTCCACCTGATTTGCCTCCAAAACCCAGTACTGCAAATATGGGTTTTACTGTACCATTTACTGTATCTAAAAATTAACGATTTAAAACTTCTATCCGTAATTTAGGACATACCCTCCTTGGGAATTCCACACGATATCATAAGAAGTTTTAGATGACTAGGAAAACAATGGTCTCATCTGTTTGATAAATGAGGAGGGGGGGTTTTCCTGTCTGCGCTAACCTGGCAACCCAAGGTCAAGCAGCTGATGTTGTCATCAAAAAGTGCTGACAGCCCTGTGTGGACACTCAATGCTCCAGAATGCACTTAGTTATCAACCCCAGAGATTGATTTCTTACATTTACCATCACAATGACACAGTTCACTGGTAGATGAACAGCAGCAGAATGGCCAAGGCCTTATAAAACCACAAACTGCTGGTTCTCACCTGCTATGAGCTTTCAGACTGTTATCAGCTACCAAACTTTTGACCTCAACTCCAATGCCAACACACGGCCAAAAATGGATATTGAAAAAACAAACGTTCCACAGACTGAATGCCTCGAAAGATCTGGTCTGAAACTATGCAATTCTGAATGGAAATGGTTACATTTATGTTAAGTGTAACATGCTAACATCATAAAGCAAAATGGATTTGGAATAGTGGATCAAAAAACATTTTTGTGTCTCTGAGTTGCATTGTTCTACAACATCGAGCGGCGAAACACCGGCGAGGTTCAGATATCACAGCAGAACGTCTCGGTCATTCTTCCAGCACCTAATTCTTAATCAGTCCTGACTTGTGCCCGTTTTCCCTACGCCTGTTTTCCATTACTTCCATCTCCCATTTGGTTTAATGCAACACTGGAGTTTCAAGATATGCTCGGATTTACAAAGTTCCAGAAGATTCCGCTACAATGCAGGGTCTCAAGCGACAAGAACTAATGGCATTTTACTTCAGAATACAGCAAATTTTTCAACTAAACCTATGCATGTTTTGTTACCTAGACAAACAAAACACTAAAATTTATACATAACACTATTTGTAATATTAGAGATTTATTGAGGAACACTTACACTCAGCTACAATCCATAATGCTAGTGCCCATATGATGTAAGAGTGAAAAAAGCAAATACATTTTCGAGTTTCAAAGATATTAATGAACTTTGGGGAATGAATAAGGCAAAGCATCATGGCAGCGCATGTCAAATCTCTGGAGAGAGAGAGAGAGAGAGTGTAGGGGGTGTTCACTGGCCATGCTCGAACATTCCACCGTACTGACTAGCTCGACACATGGTAACAATTAAAGACGCAGTTCAATGTGGAACGAAAGGAGATCCGAGAAAGAACCATAGAGACCGCAGTGGAACAGTACGAGCAGAAAGAATTACGGGAGATTATAGGGTCAGATGTTTTACAGTGCTCACAAAAACACGTCCTTTCATACCAATGGCTCACACCACCGAAGATTGTAGATTCAATCCCAAAGGAAAGCAGAAAGATTGGGAATGAAAAGTGTGTCAATATTGAAATTGTCGTTTTATCTGCCATATCACTTTTATCGAATTCAGTAAGAAGAAAGTATAGAACACATAATTTACTTTGAATTGTCCCTATATGTATGTATATATGAATGCACAGACACTCACTGTACAGAGGTGTATAGAGTCAAAGTATGTATACCTTACTGTTAAGACTTGAGTAAAAGTCATAAAGTACCCAATTTTAAAAGAACACAATTTCTTTTTACTCATGCTGAATTTAGGTTTAAAAAACACCAATAAATGTGAAAAACAAGTCACTTTATTTATTAGGTTTTATTACCTAATATAGAAATGAAATGTAACCTCAATGTTTCAAAATGGCTGAACAAAATAGATTTAAAAAAGTACAAAAAGTTGAACTTTCAGAGTTCAAAAAGAGTTCAAAAAGTTGAACTCAAATGCGCAAAAAAATGCAACCGCTAATTCATGTGCACGTGATTTATCGCAAAAAAGGCAATCAAGTACCTTCAGCAGATGGCGAAATACCTGGTTGGACCAAGAAATTAACCGCAATAGGAAAAAATTCTGACTTGTTGCGCACAATCAAAATGCAACAAGTAATGAAGTTTTCCATTGGGGAGTAAAGAGTACAGAAACTCAATCAAAAATGTAGTCAACGATTCTTATATTTTTGATATTTGGAATGAAGTACAAAATAGTCAAAAATACTCGAGTAAAGTATTGAAGCCCATTTACTCAAGTACTTTACACCACTGCTCATTTATAAATTGACTTTCTATTTCTTAGTAAATAAGCAACCCCCTCTGTCCCGTCTTTCTGAGGCTGTGGAACTATTTAAAGCACCTGTTACTAGATGGAACCCAGAACACAGCTGCCCAGAATCCATCACTCATGGGGCCAAATGTTGAAAATCCCTGTCCGATGGTCCTCATCATCCAGCCAATGTCCCGAATAACAAATGATCGTCTTTCGACAAAGTGTAGCATCTTCATGACCACAACACACTACACACAACACACAAGAATGAGCCTGAATTTATACCGAAAGAGTTTTGATACAGTATATACCTGTGAAATCTAGCACTCGTGGTTTCTCATAGTCTAACATACAGCTGGAATGACTGAGGGTGATAAAATAAACGAGGTGAGTGGCATTTCCTGAGGCAGCAGGCCAAACGTCCATGTGACCGTCACTTCCATTTCACTTAGAGGTTCTTGGATGAGGGTGAGAGAGTTTTTCACCTCTACCCTCTTGCATAAGGCAGCTGGGGTCTGAGCGTCACGTCTTTCTGGAAAGATCCGATTCATTCCCATTGGCAGCTGAACGGGAAGCGCGCAGTCATGTGCCAACCTGTCAAACGGTTGGCTGTCTAATCCCACCCTAGGTTGGAAGTTGCACCTGCATACGAAGTGATATCGAATAATCCCATCCTTCAGATATCAGTTGCTACTATCTACTTGACAGCTCCACAACAGTGGGTTTAACACCACCACGCTTCCACTTTCTGATGCCCTTTTATCACAAAGCCGTTGAATGTGTAGCTCTTAGGCGAGAATGCCAAGCTCTAACACCTTCCTCATTGTCAGCACAACAATCCAGATCGCACAAACACAGACCTCACCAAGATGTGGAGAAGTCGTGGTTATTTATAAATGCTGTCGATACATAAGATCAGTCCACATAAGAAGGCACTGATTTCAGTTGCCAAGTTTAGCCAACTCTTGTGTGCCACCATTGTACCATGACTGAATTACCCAGCAATGATCGCTTATTTTTATCACGAAGGCAAGATCAACATCCTTTATCAGATCCACCAAACACATGACACAATTACGTAAAATGACTCATTTTACAATGCTACAAATAAGAAAAGCGGTAAAATGGCATTAGTGACGAAATACAAGTGATTTAAGGTCTGACAGAAAAGTAATTGCCAAGTTCTAACGTAATATAAAGCCTAAAATCTGACTGATTAAAGTACCATATAGGCGGCTCTGATACGTGTATAGCTTTTAATACCACGCAAGATTTGGTGTTTTAAAATGTTTTTGTGTGATAATAACCGCGTAAGTGAGATGTGAAATCGTATTCCCAAAGTAAAACATGTACAGTTTTCAAACTTTTAGCTACCGGGAGAAGTTGAAAAGCTACTCGTTGCTGGAGAAGCCGGAGCTGTAACCATAGCGACAAAACGCCGCTCTGTCGTTTTACTGCATTATATTTAGCTCGTAACAAAATGTTTATTACACAAGCTGCACAAATTTCCTGCAAGTTAGGATTTTTGAGACCAGCAAATACATAACTAAAAAGGAGGGGAATGTATGTACTTTTTCTTACCTATGGAAACGAGTTTGATGTGCTCTCTTTCTAAAAACTCCAGTGCCACCGAGACGTTCTCAAGCTTCATCTGCCTGAAATTGGGTCTGGCGTGGTACTTTCTGTACATTTTCTTCTGGCTGAGAACCTCCAACAGCCCGATGAGCTTGAGCCCGTCGCTCAGGTCTTTCTGCAGATCGTTGATCTTTTTGTTGATGCATTTCAGGTGCTCGTTACACCACCTGGTGAAGGTGTTCTGCTGGATCTTCTTCCAAGGAGCATCCTCGGCCAGGTCCTTCTCCGTAGCCGGCATCTCTTCGTCTCCCTCCTCGCCGTTGTCGGTGCCCTGGTAATACTGCGGCGGCAGCTGCTGGTCGTAGTACGTATTATTACTCATCATGTTTTTCCGCTGTTCTCTTGCCCGCTTTTTATACGAAAATCAGCGCGAGGGTTCTAAAGAACGGGCGCACGCACGCGTACTTAAAAAAAAAAAAAAAACCAAGAAATTAATATCTGTAGAAAAAAGTCGTAAAACTATCAAGCACTTCAGCGATCCGGAAACAGTTAAGCCAAACTTTTTTCTTTTCCTGGAAAAACGACCGTTTAAAAAAGTTCCGAAGTCGTCTCTAAATTGTATGAGACTCAAACTGGCCCCTTGGATAAACCTTCTTTCTAAACCAACTTAATGAAAAGCAAAACAAACTGATAAGAGAGACTGGAAACTAGACGTGGCGTGATATTCTTCAATACCGGATAAATGAAGCTGAGGGGCTTTAAAACCTGAGACCCCTCCGTCAGGACTCACACGTAAGTCTGCTGGATCTTCTGGTATGTCGCTGTCATCATGACCATAACGGTACGAGGGGTGATTCTCTAATCTGACCGAGATAGTGACACCGGCGCCCGATTGGGCGAAGCGCGGCCGCAGCAGCGGATTGGACACAGCCTGAGAGCCGCGACAGTTGTGACCGTCATTTTTATTTTTAGCGGCCCCAAATTATGTCCCACCGGGGGGCCGGAGTTGCGCTTGTTGTAAAAGCTGGTCCTTCTTTTCACAATTAGTTCTGGAAAAAGCCAGTGACACCATAATAGAGTCAGTGTGACATTTGAACCCCAAGTGCCATGTGCACGTCTCAGCATACCAAAAGAAAACATCATGACAGGCTTTTTATTAATAAATAATAAATAGCATTTCGGTGTGCTAATAATACAAGAAACATACATGTAGGCAAGGACTGAACCTCGGCCAGAGCTTCCAGCTCATGTCATTCACACATGTTAGGTCTGCTCTTAAGTGAGTTGCACATGCTTGTGAGATCTCACTGGAATACATAAATAAAAGGGGACATCAGTCATGTGTCAGACCAAATTTCAGCATGGGAATGAGTAGTACATATTCTGATTCACAGGCTGTATTTACATTTGGAATTGGAAAATTGTAACTTTGAAAATATTTAATTGGAAAAAATAACAGATAGATAGATAAAGATGCCTTGGGAAAACATGTTTTTAAAGTTTATCAAATTACAGTGTGAAATACAATTATAATAAAAAATATGTTATTATTTTCCTTTTATTAGTATTATTTCCTTGTAGAGAAACTGGTTTTGGAGTCCATGTCAAGAGTAGTCTAATAATAATAATAATAATAATAATAATAATAACAACAACAATAATTATTATTACAACAACAATAATCATAATAATATTTGGCTTTATTTAGTTTAAAACTTTGTTTTACTGTTGTATAGGCATGTTATTAGACACATTTACTTGTGTTTTTATTAGCTTAAAAAAACAAAGTAATATTCACTATTAAACAAATTAAAATGTATTATGAATAGGTTATCCTAAAAAAATTGTCTAAAACTAGACATTAGTCTGACTTTTACTAAAAACTAGCTTTATCAGTGAAAACCAATAGATGGGCCGAAAAATAAGCCTTGATTGTTGTCATGTTGTTTGTTAATAAGTAAGTAATGAATAAGTGTACATACTAGTGACTGTAGGCACAGTGCTGTCACATAATACAGGCCATCTCATGGAACATGCAGACAATCTGTAATGGGGTTTAAACATCTCGGGAAAGTATTACAAACATTTAACAGAAAGTGATGGTAGTCCGACCGCTGAATTCATCAGCCTGATAAACAGTGTTGAACAGTGAGTTTGTGCAGTGACAGAATAAGATGTTAATGCAATTGAGTTTGTGGAAAACAGTGAGTAAACCATTTACACATGGCTCACTGTTGGAAACCCAGTTTTATGTTTCATACGTCATCCTGTGTGCACACAGCGACGGAGATTTAAAGAACCTTTCATACACTGACACACCAACCCTAGAATAGAAAAGATTCATCTGCTCACAATGAAGTCACACTCGTGACTCAACTCCTCCGCATGTGTTAGCCGCTCTGCGCTAATGCTAGAGAAAGAATTTCAGAGTCAGAAAATGACAATTCACATAAATACAAATAACATAAATAAGTGGAAACAAATAATTGTACACACATACAAGAAAAACAATAAAACAATATTCAGAATGTCACTATGAAGTCACAGTCCTGGCTTAACTCTTCAGCATGTGTTAGCAGCGCTGAGCTAATGCTAACACACAGAAAACACTAAAATATTAACATTTCAGATTACAGCTCACACATAGGAGTCAACCAGGACCCAATTTACATATTTATTTACATAATGTATATGATTGTTATACTTATATAAATACTTTTATATATATATATATATATATATATATATATATATATATATTTTTTTTTTTTTTTTTTTTTTTTTTTTTTTTTTTAACACAAACGCCTGTTCAGCAGGGCAACACACAAACAAAAGTCAAGAACACAGTACAGATTAACTTACCACCACATACAGACAGAACAAAACAGAATAATAATGGTTCATTATATATATATATATATATATATATATATATATATATATATTTTTTTTTTTTTTTTTTTTTTTTTTTTTTAATGATACACATATGATTGTATGAATGAAAAAACAGACTGTGGTAAGGTACAGAATGAAGTAAAAAATTAAGTGATACACATAACATTTATATAATCTCTTAAAGCTAATGAGCGCTATGAATTTTGGAGGATGTTATGAATTAATTCAAGTTGTAAAGTTAGAGTAGCTTTTTTTCTATGGGATTGAGATTTCAGCATTCATGCAAATCTTAGTGACTAGACCAAAATCACCTGTCACAATGTCTTTCCATGCTAAGTTGACATCTACAGTCATGCAAATACACACCATTAAAACAAAAGAGGCCTGTTTGTTTTTGTATCCGGACCCCAATCGTCCATGTTTTAGTGTTAGCAACGGAAGATAGCAAATGCCCAAACAGTTCAGGACAAACAGCACATTTTTATTTCTGAAGTCACTGCTTAGCATGCGCCGTCTTACAGGAAGTCAGGTGAACATTCAGTAGTACTACAGAAACACAGGTTTCCAAGTAAAACCAGTACTACAGATAATTTCCCAACACAGATTCTAATATCTGGTCTGAAAGACCCCCTACACTACAGATATCACTTCAACGCTAGGATTAGCCTCAATGCTAGTCGACATTTAGACACGTCCGAGTTAACGTTTCCGTGTTGTTGTTCGAAAGCACTACAAAACGCCTGAGGTGAAGACAATAGAGAAAACAATAATATAGCAATTGATAGTCGATAAATACTGACAGGCTTTGTTCATAACCATAGTACCTCAAAGCATTCAGTTAGCAGAATAGCTCTACACGATAAATACAAGGTCTCGTTATTATGAATCATTGTTGAAGAAAATAGAATTGCAATACAGTGGTCCGCATTCACAGAGAGACCCCGAAAATGGACCCTGTGAGAAGAGCCGAGGCATTTTAGTGTGGTAAAAGCTACATGCGACCGTTTCTTTTTTTGAGGTCGATTTTACATCCAGGTTTTACAGAATGTTTTTGGTGAAAGGCAAAATGGAAGTAGCGTGTAGCTCTATAGAATCCAGAAACGTGCTACGGTACAATGTTGCATCGCAAAGATTTTGTCTTGTAAGGATATACATACTGTATATGTATGGTTCTCCTTGTACATTTCAACAATAATTTGCTGTTTTTATGTCACGTCACTGTTAGAAAATAACATGCAAAAAGAAAAACAAAGAATACTCGATACATTTGTTTGTTCCTCTCTCTGTTGCGCTGGTTTAGTGTTAATTAACTCATACTGTGTATTTCTCAGCTAATGTATAAAAATATGTTACACTCTTTTAAATAATCAATCTCATTGTTACATTAATTCACGCTACAAACTATTGTCTTGGAATAAACCTTTCAGATACAAAAATACCTGTTTACATTGAAAATAACCATGTTTCGCTGCTGGATTAAACTCCAAGCCTCCTCCTCCAATCACTCGCTTTTCTCTGAAATCAAACGCTTCGTTCAACAAAGGCTAGAAACAGAAACGTTATCTGCATTCTCCTTAAGAAGGCATTCGAGAACATTTTTACTACCCACAGAACTCCAAAACTGAGAGCATGCCATGGACAAAAGCATAGGAAACGCTACTGAGCTGAACAGAAACCATTCGGAAAGTTGTAAAGTAGAGAAACTAGAATATATGTCAGTACATAACCATTTAAAATGCCACGGAAGATCCAAGTGTATTAAAAGATAACTGCATGCTACTACCAGACCAAAAAACGCATCCAAAAAATGTTGATGTGTGTAAAGTGGAGTCGACATCTAGGATAAAATGTGCAAATGCCCTGTCAAAGAATAAAAAGGAAAAAAAGAGAAGGCATTTTCTCTTCAGAAGAACGTATGAAACAGAGAAAGCAGAAACAGGTGTTTTCCACCATTCTGACGACATTAAACCCAACATTGTTCCTAACAAGGTACAGGATCGATATGATTGTCTAAAAATGCAGAGCAAAGCAGTTGAGATGAACAACAGCCAGCGTCACAACACATAAAAAGCAAGTTTGGAAGCCATGTGTTATTGTGTTCCCAAGGTGAGAGATGGTTTCTATGTCCCATTGGTGGTTGAATATGGTCAGAGATTTTTTTTATGAGTTTTCTGTACCATGGGAAAAGGTATCAAAGTAGATGCTGGTCTCTTCCTCGTCTTCTTCTCCTTCTTCTTCAAACCTCAGTTCAAAGCTCTGGTCAAACTGGGAATGAGTAGAACTGCTACTGCTGCAAACGCAACAACCATCACAAGGTTCCAGTCTCCATCAGTACCCTGTGGACAAAAGTAGAAAAAGAATGACACAAAAAGACAGACGTCAAGAGATTAGGAGTTTCAAGTGCTGAGAGAATCCCAACTGAATGGATCTTCTGAGTTCCCAGTAAACACATGATTCTGCTGTTGTGAGAATGACGGTCAAAGCCACTGGCCTGTCTGGTGGAATCAAAAAACTGCATTATTGTGCTTGTGGTTTCAGACGTTTCTGCCGGCCAGTAAAACTGAGCAGTTTTGCAGAAGTCAGAATTGAGTCATGATCTTGGCAGGATGGCTGCATGAGATCTCAGAAGATTTGTGAGTGTGACATACGCTCTGATCCGGCTATAGAGCATTTCGACATCCAAAATACAGACATGTTCCTTCAAATTGAGAAATCTGTCACCATCTACATGATATTAGAACGCTTTAAGTCGTACGTCTTCTACAGATCACACAAGTATGGGAAAAATTCATAAACCCATTGGCAGTGGTGTAAAGTACTTGAGTAAATGGACTTTGTTGCTTTACCTGAGTATTTTAGCTACTTTGTAATTGTACTGAGCATCAAAAATATAAGCAGCATTTACTCTCTACTTTTTTTACTGAGCATATGTACTCTTTACTCCACTACATTTGAGTAGACACTTACCGTTGTGATAAGTCGACATCTTTTTTCTGCTGCGGTTAATTTCTTGAGCGGATATCGCCATCTGCAGGGTGCTGAAGGTACTAGATACTATTTTTAGTTAAATCATGATCTTGTCTATTTTAAGTTAAATCATGATCTTGAAAGTGTTTTTACTAATGTCCAATTTTTACTGAGACTGACTTTATTATTATTTTTTTAATCTATTCTGTTCTGCCATTTTGAAACAATAAGGTGTTACATTCAATTTCTATATTAGAAAATAAAACCTCACAAATAAAGAGTTTCTTTTTTTCCACATTTCTTTGTGTTTTTTTTTTTTTAGCTTAAATTCAGTAGAAGTAAAATAATTTAGTACATTTAAAATAAAATACTTTGTCACTTTTACTCCACTTTACAACAACTATTTCGTTGTTCATATGATACTTTGGATTAATGAAGTCAACTCAGACTATTTTAGGTTTGTTTGTGTGTTTTTTAGGAGAACTATTCTTAAAAGTTTACAGGGAGTGATCAAGCCTGAACTCTAGACTTAGCAATGTCTAAAACATGTCTTACTACTTCTTTTATTATGGTACTTGAGTTATAGTCTTAGTTTTTCACCTGGAAACTAAGACCCTTTTATCTAAGAGTGTGGTGTACTTTTAAACCCAGCTGGACAAGAGACTGGAAAAGTCTGGTTGTGAAACAATGTGCACATCCATAAAAGGCCCTTCATAGCAAATCAGGCAGTTACAACTGTTCAGTTAAAGCCGTTTTATTTTAGTACTAAAACTAGATAAAGAGATATGTGTGTCTCTGTGATGAAGAAGAGTGTCTCGTCTCGTCTCTGGACTCTAAAGAGAAAGAAAAGGCAAAGCCGTACCTTTCCCCCTTTAGGACAAGAGTTCCTTCCAGCAGCACCATATCAGGCCCATTATTACAACCATTCCTATGAAGGGTATGGAGAGAATAGCGCACTCAGACGAAGGAGTGGAGCTCTGAGGAAAAACACAGGGGGGACGCAGGGATGGAAAGGAAGAGGTGGAAGAGAAGGTGAGAGAAATAAAAAAAAAAACAACAACAATGGGACAGACAAAAAAATAAGGAAGTGGTTACACGTGGGAGGTGTACACAAATGTAAAATCACACCAATAAAATGTGGAAAGCAATATATACAATAACAGAAAGAGAAATAATGAAAAGTGTGTTGATGAAAGGGGAAAACAACAAGATAGGTAGATAGAGATAGAGAGAGAGAGAGAGAAAAGATAGAGAGATAGATAGATGAATGGATAGATAAATAGATAGATAGATAGATAGATAGATAGATAGATAGATAGATAGATAGATAGATAGATAGATAGATAGATATGCCAGCAGTTCATTAAGAATCATCAAATTTGGTGGGAATTTGATATTGTGCAGTGTAACGTTGTGAGCGTATGGTTGTTTATGGCATGTTGGTGTTTGGTGGTCAGAAAGCAACAGAACGAAGCAATGAAAGACCACGTGGGAGCGGGGAGACAGGAAAACACACGGAGATTAGATACACCGCAAAGATGGTTAAACACAAAATGGAGACCTAGCGCTCGATCCGACCCTTCCGGCTGATGAAGCCAGAGCCGAGGTTTCCATCTTGGCATTTAAAG
Source organism: Paedocypris micromegethes (assembly GCA_028031935.1). Lineage (NCBI taxonomy): Eukaryota > Metazoa > Chordata > Actinopteri > Cypriniformes > Paedocypris > Paedocypris micromegethes. The sequence continues at coordinate 9,389,403 of CM051496.1, forward strand.
ATCCTTGCTCACACTGAACCACCGTTCCACTAAATTAATGTTCTGGTGGTCTGTGAGGTGTTCCTGTTAACTAGAAATTCTTCACGCAAATGTTTAATTTGGGAAATATTCATTTAAATATTCAACAGCGGGTCACGTTGACCACCGACAACTGACCAAGAACATTTTCTTTTTAAAGGAATCATGGGAATTGTAGGCAGAACAGTGCGAGTGAAGGGTTAAGGGTTAAACACACAATTCAAATACTAACATGGAAGACGGGATGACTGACATGAGACGGGGCAATCAGACTGGACAGACAGGAAAAATCCTAATCTGGGAGACTTTAGTCCAGAGAAACTCATTCCAAGACAGAACAGGGTTAGAAAGACCTATATGTCAGTGCACATTGTAGACACACAAACGTTAACTATTAATGCGCCAGTAATTAGCATCTTTACGCTACAGAGAAGATCGAAAGAGCTAAACAGATTAGCTGCTAGTGTCCAGACAAATACAAGAAGAGAAAACATACGACACAAGGCCCAGACTCAGTGTCTGGGAACCACAGGATGAAACATATACACCCGGCCCAAAATGGCAGTGGTTGAGTTAGACAGTGTAAAACAAGACGCACTTTGAAAGACAGGTATTGCCTCTGGACAGATGGTCACTTCGGTGGCGGCGGATGCCCCATGCAAACGCTATCCATGTACAGAGGTTGTTCTAATGCTGACACACACTGAAGTCGATGGACTCATGGAGTAATTCTGTTGCCAAACCTCTGGATCATTACTGTGTGAGTGATGTACTGGGTGTTATTTAGGTAGTTGGTAGTCGTCTGAATCACTGGAGTTTGTGGATGTTGTGGCTCATGTCGGACCCTTTTTCAAACCTCTCACCTGAACCTTCCTTCCAGCCAATCTCTCCAGCTCCGCTTTGCAGAGCTTTAACTCCGCCTCTAGCTCCGCCCTCTCCCTCTGACTGGTCTCGTAGAGACCTTGCAGTTCTGCGAGCTCTCCTTTGACTCCTTCGCACTGACAGACAAACAAAAGTAGTTTAGATGTGTTTGTTGGAAGAGTGTGCGCATCTTCTTACTTCTCTCTGGACTTGTGAAGCTTTATCCTCGGCTTGTTTCAGCTGGTCTCGGAGAGAGAAGACTTCTGAAAACCCTCCGCCGAGGCCTGTAGGGGTGAGCGGCTTTCCCTCGAATGAGACGTTCTTCTGGGTGTAGGCGTCCACCCACTTGCCCGTGTTCTCCACTTCCAGGGTGTTGACGAAACTCTCGGCCCTCACTTTCTCTCCGTCCTTGTCTCTGTAATGCTGATCTGAGTTCAGGGTCAGGTACGAATCTGCCGGACTGTAAGGATGAAATAACTGACATTTACATTTCAGCAGCAGGCATTATTTATGCAAAGCTACTGAAATTAGAATAAAACCAACGACATTTGGTGTAGGTCCTCTACAGGAATTTATTTGTTTTAAGAGGAAGAACATTTGGTTGAGAAATGTATTATGGACATTATTTAATCTTACATGATTTATTTATTGCAGCATTAGCTATTATTATTATTATTATTATTTATTATGGTAGATCTTTTTGTGCAGTTTTGAGTTTTTACACAAATCAGTTTTTTTCAGATTGAGTGTGTTGGTCTCACTGCCGCACTGCAGAACTCATCACCGATTCCATCTAATCATCACTTATTCAGAAACTCTAGTTTGTTTCTTTTTCGCTTGTTCACTTGTGTTCACGGGCAGAGAGAATTCACACAGTCACACAGACACAGGAAGTGTCACCTGGGTCTCTCCAGCATCTCCAGTTTCTCAGAAAGCTCCCTGTTGTCGCTTTTCAGAATCTGACACTCATTCTTCAAAGACTGACACTCCTCCATCAACTGGTCCACGTCACCTGTCGGGTCACATCACAAGGTGCGAGACACAGTTCAAAACAGTCATTTAAACAAGACAAATATAAGAGATAAAAGAGAAACACTAAATTAAACCCTAAATCTGACTTTAAGTGTGAACTTAATCTGACCTACCCTAAAACGGGTGCTTAAATACTTTACGCTAACCACTTACCTGTCCAACGGTTATAGTTAATGTACTAAAATCACGTGTCCATTTTACGGTAGATCTTTGTTAAAATAAAAATCATAATATTCTTGCTAGGATTTTTTTCAAATAATTATCAAAACAGATCGCATAGGTATAATACGTTTAATTCACATCCCAATCAAGAATGCATATTTTTCACTTAAAAATAGGGTTAGAGATTCATTCAGTAGTTAATGATAACCATATTTCAGAAATGTACATTAGTGGTGTGACGCATGCAATAAAGTATTCCGGAAGTGGGCAGGAAGGAATCAAAAATATGGATCTTGCTCTGAAACTATTCAAACAATTGAATCCCAGTAGGGCGTATCGTGCTTGGATCCCTTCATGGTTCTCCCAAATGTTATTTTATTTTCAAATTCAGACGTAAAAAACAGAAAACATGAGTCTGTGAAAAACATGGTTAACTAAACAGCCATAAATAAACACGAAACCCAAAATCCCGTCTCCATGGAAACCTGCTTTCCTCTCTCTTCCAGCTGCCGCAGTCGGACCATTCGATCATCACACTAGTTTGGTTTGCGGTTGCACGTCCCCTGTGGAGAGTGTGTGTTCGGCCCCTGATAGCCAAGAGTCTAATCTAGAAGGAATCTCACTTTCCAAAACAACTGACGCATCTGTGCTCCATCTCTGCCAGGTGTGAATGTGAACGTGGCGTAACAAACCATCTGAAGAACATGTCCTGATAAACAGAGTCTTTAGGTCAGGGTAAACATCAGTGCTCAGTCAGAGCTCCAGAGTGTTCTTGCTCAAAGCTGTTTTATGATTGTGAGCGGCCACTTCGGTAGCTATCGCTGGTATGTGTTTTTTTTATATTGCCGATCTTAATATAGTAAAGTTCTGAATGCATCAAGGGAACAGAAGGCAGCCGACAAGCCGTTAGAGGAAGACATCATCGCCGGCACTCCAGCGCAGAAGAATGAGGCTCTGTGGAGGTTCTGCTTTCTGTCAGAATGTCAAACAGACACTCAGACCGGGAAAGGGCTTGCAATAAACATCCATTTATCAATGACAGTGCATTCTGGGTAATTTAAAAACCCGAATACCAGCAGTGAGGAGGAATCAATTAGAAAAAACCTGTCAGCAATAATACGCCAACTGATAGCTGAAAGCTAGTAAAGTGTGCCATTCTGCTCAATATTTGCCCCAAGATCCAAACTGGCATATGGGACAGAGCCGTGCCAAAGCGCACGCAGCCATCGGATTTCACACAACCCATCAGCTCATGGAAAACAGGACCGGCCTGCCAACAGCAGCTTTAGTTTTAAGAGTGTATGCTCCGCTCCACCAGCACGCTGCTATTTTGAAGCCTTTTACCCCATAGCTACTAAACGTTTAGCAGTCTGCTGAACTTAGTGCTTTTAGTTCTTCGTCAATCATAAGTCATCAGCGGACATTTTTACTTATTGGTTTCTCTAGTGCGATCTTGAATAGCAAAAGTGTAAAGTACTTGAGTAAATGGGCTTTGTTACTTTACTTAAAAATATATTTTTTTGCTACTTTGTACGAAGTATCAAAAATATAAGCATTTTTTACCCTCTACTTGACTACATTTCTGAGAGACTACTCTTTAGTCCACTACATTTGAATTGACAATCAATGTTACTTGTTACATTGTGATTGTGCTTTTACTTTTTCTTTTTCTACTGGAGTTAATTTCTTGGGCAGATATCACCATCTGCAGGGTGCTGAATGTACTGGATGCTTTTTATGAGATAAATCACATAAACGTGAACTAGTGGTTGCACTTTTTTGCACATTTGAGTTTGACTGAGACTGAATTTTTGTTTTTTTAGCTATTTTGTTCTGGCATTTTGAAACATTGAAGAGGTAAAAATAATTTTGATACTATATTAGGAAATAAAACCTCCCAAATAAAGAGTTTCTTGTTTTTAGCCTACATTCAGTGCAAGTAAAACACTTGAATTCTATTAAAAATTGGACACTTAGACTATACATTTTACTCAAGTCTTGACTTCACCAAGTCATAGAATTGATGAATTGTAACTTGTAATGGTGCAATTTTTACATTAATGTATCCGTACATTTACTCAAGTATGGTTTTCAGGTACTCTCTACACTTTTGTCAGATACTGAAGATGAGGTGGTAAGATGCAATAAAAAAAGGGCATTTCCTAATTGCAATAAAATTATGTTGAAATAAGTATAAGTACTATAATACTATAAAAAGTATAGTACTTGACAACTAAAGCGAAAAACGCCATTGCTATTTCCATTTCTTAATTTCCCTGGGTGTGTGATGCGATCATCTCTCTACTGATGGTTCTACAGGAAAGACTGACCCTCTCCTCCGGCCTTCTGCTGGTCTTCCCTTCGCTGGTTCTTCATGTGGATCTCAGCTCGTAGCGTGGTCACCTCGAGCTCGTACTCCTGCGTGGTTCCTCGCAGACGCTCCAGCTCGGCCCGCAGACGGCAGAGTTCCTCCTGTAGCAGAGCGATGTCGTTTTCCCGCTCGGCCGCCGCCTCCTCGGCCGCCTGCTGCAGCTCCTGCACTTCCTCCTGCGCTACTCGCAGCTCCTCCTGAGCCTCCCACAGCTCACTGGCCTTCTCCTCCTCCAGACTGTCCAGCTCTTCCTGTACTGATCGCAGCTGGCCTGAAATCGACACAACAGCATTGTTACAAACAGATTAGCAGATTTGTAAGTAGAAAAATTACTGTCAAATTACTGATTTGTAATGTTTCCTTAATATACACTACAGTTAGTGTTCACGTCAATACGAATGCAAAATCCAGCCAGAGGACAGCAAATTATAAAGTTAAAGTGTTTATATCTATAAATGTATACACATTTTTGAATAGTACATACTACACAATTTGGAATAAATTAAAATTATTACTCCCAACTACACAACAGATTCAAATGAAAAACAGCATTTTGTGTTTTTATATATAATATAAAATAATATACGAATATAAAATAATATAGTATAATATAATACACTGTACAGGCAGACAGATAGATAGACATAGATTTTCCATGTCAGTGAAAAGATTTTATACTTGGCTCTTCATCAATGACAAAAAGACTTGGAAAAGCATCTGGAGTGTAGCTGAAAAATCTCTTCCAGTAGCATGCTGTTTTGGAATTTATTTTTATTCCATTAATCTAAATGTAATTTCATCACAGAAAACCTCAGCTTGGTTTACCTCCCTGGCGTTCATTTAATTAAATTACAGTGCGATCGCTGAGTGAAAGGAGTCACTTGGGAAATGAACAGTCCCATCCTCCCTGCTTTTAAAGCTTTCAGTGGCTTTAGCGCTCACATAAGTCAATCTGCTGCCTTAGAAAGTCTCACAGGAAATTATATCATGCTAGGAATGCTAGCAGACGGCAGTGTGCGTTTATGCTTAATTTCATTTATAGAAAAAAACACTTTCAAAGAACTGTGGCATATTGGAAGAAATGAAATGCATCACACCGAGTGACAAACTTTGCAGTGGAAAGAAATTAAAGCTATTGTTTGCTTAATAATGTCTTAAAAAATTGGCTTTAGATTATTTTCAGCTGGCTACGTATACATAGCTCAATTAACCTCAAAACTGAAGTTGACAGGAAAATAACTTGGTTTTAGTTGTATCACATTGAGAATACATTAAGAATTAATTAAAAGTTTTTTTTTTAATAATTAATTTTTAATTTGTTATTCATTAATAAAATTGATTTTAGCCTTTCCTACATGAGGAAAATAAAACATTTATAAATATATATATATATATATATATATATATATATATATTTATAAATTTTCCTCATGTATATTGGATGCTACTGAACATGTATGATGCTTTAACTCTAACACCTTGGAGTCTCTGGATCTGTCTGGTGAAGCTCTCAGCCTGGTGGGCACTTGCCAATCGCTCTTCTTCCAAAAGACCTATGAATCAATGAGCACAGAAGAAAAAGGAGAGATAAATAATTGTATTAAAAAAAAACATTGGATGACATCATACATAAGACTCGAAGACATTAACAGGTCACCAATGTTTGCGTTTGAGGTTTCAGGACAGTCTGGAAATCCAGAAACAGCTGCGTGAGCACATGAGAAGGGAATCCTTGTGATGATGTCACAAGCAGAAGAAGAACACACATACCTTGCAGCTCATTGTAGCTCTCCTCGTGCCGCTGGGACACATCTCTGGTCTCCTCCAGCTCCAGTACCAACTGTACCACCTGCGACCTCAGAACCTCCAGGTCTTCTTCCTCATCGGCTTCTATTGGCTCTTCTTCAACCCTGTGGTCGTCGGTCATCTCTTCCTTCTTCTCTCGCTCATCTTTCTGGCCCTTTTCTCCATTACCGGTCTCCACATGCTCTCGCTCCTCATTCTCTTCCAGGGACCCTCGCTCTTTAGCCGTCATCTCATCATCAATACCCGGCCGCTCAGCTTTCAGGTCACACACATCATCTGGAAAAATAATATATTGATTAGGACTTATCAAGATTGACTGTGATTGATCAGTTATTTACATGTGGTGATCTCAACTTCTCTGCTTTAATAAACATTAGATCATCAACTGAAATGCTGTTTAAAATAAGGCCTCCACATGAAAGGATACGCTGTCATTCACGTCTCTGCCACCCGTCGCCCCCCTTCCACCTGTCGTCTCTGGTGGGACACACTAAATCTTCTCATTGCACGACCTTCAGATTAAGGAAGCTCTTCATCACCTGCTTGCCCCCAACTCTCAACCCTGTCAGACAGGCCTGAAGACCCCCATGAGTCTTGGTCTAATACTGCCACCCACGGACGCTATGAACCCACCATGTACTATTTTAGGGGTTTAAGTCAATCCCCGCTGACGAGCTCATAGTTACATCTTTGCTTTCACCTGTTTTGTTACACACACACACACACACACACACAATCTGCAAAGTGTTAGAGACACAGCCCTCTAGTGGCGAGAGTAGAATTGTTTGTACAAAATATTTTATATTTGATAAATAAAATACACAGTACAGTACATATACAATATATATGTATGTGTATTTATAAATATATATATATATTTATCTTTTTATATATATATATATATATATATATATATAGATAAGAGAGAGAGAGAGAGAGAGAGAGAGAGAGAGAGAGAGAGAGAGAGAGAGAGAGAGAGAGAGAGGAGAGAGAGGAGAAATAAAAGTAATAAGAGTGAGGGGTAATATTTATGGAACACACGCAGAAATAAATTCAAAAGAATTGATTCAATAGCTCAACAATCAAACAATCAAGAAAGAACCTAATATACTGTTGAGGTGAATGTGATTTTAAAGGTTTTAAACGTTTAACACTGAATAACACTGAACAAACTGCCCGCTATCTCTGTTAATCTAGCAAACTAATATCTAGGTCTTGGTCTTTGTCTTGTCATAGTCTTAGTGATAATCATAGCCATTTACTTAACACCAACAACCAGACAATCAAATGAATAAAAAGCAACAATTATCCTACATATTCACACGTGCGCTTTGAGACAGTTAAAACTGTGAAAAGTGCCTTACAAATGCTCAGAACTTGAACTTTAATAGAGATGACTGGATAAAAATAGTCTATTACAACAATCTCTCTCGTTCACACACACACACACACACACACACACACACACACACACACACACCTTTATTCTCTTCTCCCACTTCATTAACAACTCGCTCTCTTCACACTACCTGCTTCTCTGCCTCACACTATTTTATTTATATAATGATCCTCCTGTTCTATGCCTAATCTTTCTATTGTCTGTTTCTTTCTTTGTTTATACATGGTTTAATTTTTGTATTGGCATCATTGTGTTGTATCAAATGATATTCATGAATGTTAAATACTAGTGCACAACATGATCTAGTCCAAAATGTCTTGACTCAACAATAAACATCAGAAAGTTGCACAAGAACACTGATCAGTCCAGACCAAACCAGATCGGACCTGACCAGACCAGACCAGACACACTTGACAGCCCTAGACAGATTAGACTAAACCACATCCTAGACTAGATCAAACCATATAAGACATGACAAACCAAACCAAACAGATCAGACTAAACCACAACATAGACTAGACCAAACCAGATCAGACTTGACAGACTAGACCAGACCCAGTGCTGTCAAGGCTGTCACTTTGCCAGTGCTGTCAAAAGTAGTCACTTTCGTTACTTTGTTAGAAGTATAGATGTTAGAATTAAAAAGTACTTTTTAATGCCCAATATTCTACTAAAGTAAAAGTAGCAGTACTAATACTGATAAAACTACTTTAAGTATAAAAGTAAAAGTAATGCGAGGAGAAAAATAGCATTATAGAACTATATTGTTCTATTAAATTGCTGTAATGACATTGAAAATCAATCCATTTTATTACAAAGCTTCTGTGCAATCTGCGTGGCCTCAAGACACTAAATCACACAGGCTTCTCGGAGGTTGATAAGTCTGTAAAAACTTGTAACAAGATAGATTTTTTCAAATACATGTTATGGAATAATGACCTAAGTATGAACTCCTATGTTCGAAAATCTAGCTTCAACATTACATTATCTCCTTTTTATCTAGTATAAGATAAATCATATCTCTATCATAAGTCTCACAAAGATACTAACTGAAATGTTTTTCAGTGTTCACGCGACCAGACAAAAGAAACTAAACGAGACTAGACCAGGCCAGGCTAGTTTAGTCTAGATTGGACCAGATCAGACAGACACTACAGTAAACGTGTCTCATGAAGTCAGATCAGATGCCCTTACAGGATTAACAGAATCTGTCGATGCGAAACTAAAACAGTAAATCCTGCCACTCGACACTCATTTCCTCTATATATTTCACTTTTTTCCCCACACGTCCTTGTTTTCCCTATTCTGGGAAGACATGCACCCTGGTGTAATGAGCCCTCTGCTGTATTATTGATTAAGCTTCACAGATTAAAGCCTTTCAAACATTTATCAAATAATAATGAACCAGTGGGAAAACACACACACACACACACACACACACACGCGCACACACGTGCGCTGATCCGTTGTCGAGATGGCAACACGATGCAGAACTATTCTCTAGGGAGTTTATCTGTGCTGTTCACTGGGTGAAGTACTGTACCAAGAAAAGAACGTCATACTTTCCAAGTTTAATAGTAGATTATAAAGCAATATACGTAACTGAACACGGAAATGTAAATTTACTGCAAAGACCAGCCTAAGGTCACAGCATATTTATTTTACCTTTTGTGTATTAGAATGCTTCCTTAAGCCAAATGAAGTAAATGCTACTGTCCTTTCAGGATTTCCTCCAGACATTGAAATCGATATCCTGTTTACAGCCTTGCTCTCATTCCCAAGGCAACTGTACACTGACCCTAAGCTGGAGAAAAACACGTGCTCATCCTTCATTGTCCCGTTGTGTGATCCATCAAATCCCATTATTGAACCAAGCCTGTCATGACGAACCAGGGTAAATGGCGTTAATAACCTCAGCAGACACTACTTCCTTCAAGAAAAGAGAAGATCCCATAACAAAACCAGTAGGGGCGACGAGAGGCCCCGAAAACATGTTTATGTGACGTTTGAAGACTCTCTGGACTATTGATTAGATGTGTGTAAAAAGAGCTTTCCTTTATTTGGCAAAAATAAAAAGTTATTTTTATTTGACATCACCGCTAGACAAGAAGTTACTAACAACCCTCGTCAGGCCAAACAGCTGTTCTGTAAAGACAGGAAGTGATGCGGTTGCAGTTTGACATCGCCTGCACGAGTCACACGATAAGTATAGACTGCGACGTGATAGACAAACGGACTCAGGCTGTGAGTAAAGCACACCGACAGAACGGGAGAAACCTAAACCTGCTGCTCACATAGCGAGGGAAACGAACAAAGCTGCTGAAACATGTCCCTGAAATAACGGGTGACCTAACGGCGCGGCCTTTATGAGGTCAGACGTAGAATTTGATTGGGGGGCCCAAAGTGCCACTACAGTATAGTGATTTATTAGTGTCAGTGTATGACTATATTCTACATTCAGAATCATTTTTACACATTTTTGTCATGGTGGTTTTTTTACATTGACTTAATTAAAAATAAACAAATTCTTTTTGGCGCCGCCTGGTGGTCATGGGTTTCTGATGCTCATCACTAGCTATAATAGTGCGATCAAAGTAAACAAAATTGAATGAAAGAAGTTTTCTCATTTTTACATTAAATATTTAATGTAATAATAGACTATGCTCAGGACTGTAATGGACACTTTACACAAACAAAAAAAAATCTTGAAAAAAACATTAAAATGATATGAAACTGTAAATACTGTATCATCTGTTATTGCATAATTACAATAATTGCAACAACAAAAAAAGAAAAATTATGTCCGTGTGTGTGTTTGGAAAAATGTCATACTGAAAAATGCAATTTTTATTTCAATATATCTTGAAAACACGTAAATGATTTTTACCAACAAGTTTACAGTTAATAAACAAAGTTGTAAATGTTTGAAAAGCCTATTTTCCATCTGTTGGCTGATGAAAGAGAAATAAAACGCATAAATACGATGAATAAGAAAAGAGAGCTGAAAAAAAAAATGCTACTCACGTTAGGGTTAGGGTTATATATAACACACTGTATATAATAATTTCTGGTTGTACATATATAGATATCGATCATGTATAGACTGACATATGGACACATGGATATACAGTATAGGCAGACAGACAGGTCTTTATTGACCCACCGTGTGCACCAAAAAAGAAAACCATTATCTGAATCACAAACAAACACATTTTAAATAAGATAAAAACATGTGTTCCTGTCATAGACTTGGTATGAAATACATGCGGAAATGCATCTGTGCTGTTCTTGTCTGCTCTGACCCTCATGACCCTGAACATACACACATCAGTGGAAAGCCTCTGATCGCTAAAAAGTCAGAGGAAGGTTCTACGTAGAAAGGATTCAATCAGTTAGTAGCAGGACATTACACACACTCATGCAGAAAACAGAAAGACAAGCTACTGTTACTGAAAGGTCAAGGAGACTGCCTTGGTCCAGATCACATTCATGATCCATCATCTGCATCAGGCTCTTGATGGACAAACAACGGCCATAAAGAATTTATATTAAAACATTCACAAAACTGGTGCTTGAAGGATGAGAGTTGCATGGAGTTTTGAAAGACCAGCAGCTCTGAAATCTGGCTTTAAAATGTGTGTGTGTGTGCGTGTGTGTGTGTGTGTGTGTGTGTGTGTGTCAGATTTCTGACGCAGTGAAGGGAGGCATGAATAATTCACATCCTGGCTCGGCTAAAAGAAGGTAGAGCGAAAAGAGAAAGAGCGAGAAAGGAGGGAGAGAGAGCTTGAGCGGGAAAAGAGACTTTCTGTCTCTGAAAGATGCAAACTGGGGGTCTACATGACGTTAAAGTTTATGTTGGCTGTAGCCATAGTTACAGCTCCCTACTAAAGTCCAGTTGATGTTTGGATTGGTCCGTACGTAATGAAATTACACACGTAATCGTCGTCTCACGAGTTGCAATGAATGAAACTACTGAAACGGCTGTTCAGATACGATCTAAACTATAATAGATACTAGAACTGTTAGAGATACTAAAGGTATAATAGATACCAATGGAACTAAACTATAATAGATACTCTAGAACTATAATACTAGCTCTAACGGGTCATTGAAGAAGGACAAAAAGAGCAACAGATGGACGAACGGACACAGACAGCCATACAGACAGACAGAAAGATATTCAGATAGATAGATAGATAGATAGATAGATAGATAGATAGATAGATAGATAGATAGATAGATAGATAGATAGATAGATAGATAGATAGATAGATAGATAGATAGATAGATCAAAAAGAGAGATAGAGAGATGGACGGATGAATAGACAAACAAACAGACGTGTGATTATACCACCCTTAAATGCTAAACGATGCAAAATTATGTAAACTAAATCTGAAGGTCTTAGCAACTGCAAAATACCATCCTGAATTCACTATAGAATGTTCTGGCAAGAAAAGCTTTTATGCAGAAGAATAAAGTTCACTGAAACACAAAACACCAGAGGCCTTCATTAAAAAAAGTACACATAGGGGAAAACTATTTCCTGAACACTTTAAAGAGAAGAACAAATCTCACTCTCGTAAGAAATGTGATCTTTTTTGCAAACCGAGTGTGATCACACTTCAGATTCTGGCAAAATCTCGAGAGCCTCTAAAGTCATGGAGCGAACCGGAGGAGGAAGAGCACAGGAGAGGACAGGAAGGAAATCCAGGGCAAGGCTTGTTTGTGAGGTCACAGGTCACAGATTCATTCCACTGCGCTACACAGTTGAGTCCAACATTCCAAAAAATACAAAAAGCTGTGAAAAAGACCCGCAACTATCTTTAACTGTAAAAAAAAAAAAAAAAATATTTTAACTTACTAAACACAGTGTACAGTACATTATTGTATTGTTATAAAAGCATTTTAGATTTTTTTTTATTATCGTTCATTAGTAGTTACGTAATTAACTAATTACTATTGAGTCCAATATGCCTGCTCCACTTTTGTGCTTGAAATAGTCCCAGTTAAATAGATTTTTGAATTAAATTTTAATGTACTATATATTTTTAGTTCGACAAGAGTAAAATGTGCTTCCGTGACATTGTATAATAATCAAAACACTGATCTAAACTCGATAAAATCAGTAAAACGTTTTAAAAAACTTGTCTCTTTGATCAAGGTGAAAAAGAAACAAGGGCGATGTCATACCTTCTGTATGACCTAGGGTAACCTTTCAGTCTGACATCATTGTTCACAGGAACTTTCTGTAACAGGTACACGGACAAAGAATGTAAAAAAATAAAAACAACACAAATAAAGAGAAATTTGTAAAAACTTGATCAGCTTGATCCACACCATGCTTCCTTCTTTCGGGGGTGGACGAGGAATGCAAGAGGCACTCGAAAAATGTGGAACATGTGGGCGTCTGGTGGACGGAGGAGAAATGAGCGCCATCATTACCGCTGGGCAACAGTGTATTTAGAAGGAATTGCCAGGGAAGCACAGCAAACCAGAGACATGTGACATGGAAGAATTGATCCTCTCTGTCTCCCTAGATACAATTTCAGTCGCTCTACCATTCCGGCCCACCTACAGAAGCAATGTCCCAGTTTACCATAGTAATACCCAGTCAGATTAAGCAGAACATTCTTGTCACAGGAGGTGATGAGGCTCGGGAACAAAAAAGCAGAGCTGGAGACGGTGGGACAGATGCTTTGAAGATCACACACAGAGCAGCTTTTGATCCAAGGCACAATTTAAAACCAGCGTATGAAAACCTTGATGAAGAGACGGGTCTGGTGTTAACGCGCACACACACACACACGGAAAATGAGGACCTCAAAACAGAATGCTAAACGCTTAAGGAGCCAAGTGTTTGTTTCCCACGACCCCTTGGTGGACGTCTAGAAAGCCACAGAGAGCTATATGGTTGTTCTTACAAATAAGCAGAACATGAAGCACAAACAGCTTTCTTCCACTGAGAAACTCAGATTCTCAAAACAAAGCCAATTTAGTTCCAAGTTAAAAAAAAAAACATTCTGGTTCTCAACTTGGTTCTCTTATTCTAATCTAGATTAGATCCTGATTTTCAATTACATCACATAATAGGTAACATACAATAGTGAACATTTCTCATTTATATTACTTTCATAATACGTATGCTTAATTTGCCACGTTTGCCAAAAACATGTATGCATACATACACTAATATATTACCAAATTCGGTCACCTGCCTTGACTCACATATAAACTTTAGTGCCATCCCATTTCCAACCCATAGGGTTCAATAAGATGTTGATCCACCTTCTGCAGCTATTACAGCTTCTCTTCGGTCAACGCTGATGTTGGATCAACCTTTGAGATGATGTGGGATCACACGCTGCTGTTAGGTCAACCCTTGGGATGAATTAGACCGGTGACTGAGAGCCAGGTCTTCTCGACCAACATCGTGTTACCTCACCAATACCCTTTTAGAAGATTAGTCAAAAATTCCCATAAACACACTCCTCAACCTTGTGGACAGCCGTCCCAGAAGAGTTGAAGCTATAATAGCTGCAGAAGGTGGCTTTTATACATACATGCATGCAAAAACAACAATAGTAATGATCTATTAAATAAATAATACAATTATATTGAATTACAAGTGCGCAAGTGATTGGTTTATGTAATTATGTATTAATTTTCTATGTTTATAGAAATTCTATGTTCATATTAATATATGATAAAAAAAAAAAGAATTGATAAAAACCAATAACTTTTCATTGCTGAGAATCTTAAGTGTTCTTAAGATGACAGGAATATGTTTGGCCTCAGAAACACTGAAACTGCATTTCCTCTGACCCAGAACCTTGTGATACTGAGTCTCTCTCACTCACACACACTTCTGCTTCTCGAGACCTGCTCTCAACACACAGAATTGGACGAGAGATAAAAGCAGTGGGGGGTCACACTCATGTACACAAATTAACACCTGCGGAGAAACACACACACACGCACGCACGCACGCACGCACACACACGCACACGCACACACCACACACACACACACACACACACCGCACACACACACACACACACACACACGCACACACCCACCCCCCACACACACACACACACACACACACAACACACACACACACACACCTGCAGATTCCAAAACCTCCTCGATGACGGGCGGCAGACGCAATCCGCAGTCCATGGTTGTCGTGGAGACTCTGGAAGCGGAAAGGGGGGAGTCGGTGATGGGGTCGAGACGTCCGCACACTCTTGATGACTCTTCACTGGTGATGATGATGATGATGATGATGATGGTGGCGATGGTCAGCAAGCGCGAGCGTCAGGCTCCACACACACCACGCTGACACGTTGGATACATCCTGTTCAAAACGGCAAGATCTCAGTCAGACGTCACACACACACACACACACACACACACACACACACACACACACACACGCGATGAACTGCTCTTCCTCTTATTGTCGTCTTCTCGCAAAGCTCAGCAGAAACACTACATTGTATGCTTTTCAGCCGCTGCATTCCATCCTCTCACTCCCAGACACAGAGAAAGCGACTGTCTACTTGCCTTTTATCTGCAGCTCCGGTCTCTGGCAGCTCACTCCGTCCTCGCTCTCTGTGCATTACGTCTGTTGTTTTACTGCGCGAGGCTCTCTCTCCTCTCCTCTCCCTCACTCTCTCGCTCGCTCGATCACTCACTTTGGCTCTCTTGCGCCCTCTTTGCTGCTTTTACCCTCAATTGCTCTTTTCTTCGTGCATTAACTCTTTAAACACTTGATGTGGCTCAATTCTTCTTTCCTCAAAGCACATGGAACAGTTTGTCTAATGCGTTATTATCAACTAATTTAATTATTATTAACTAATCGAAAATGTTTTCTTAATATTTTTCGACCGTAATTTGTATGACTTGAGGAAACGTTCACACTCACAGTACCATAATTTGAGGAAAGTTGAAGATAAAATTTTATTTTAAAGTGTATTATATTTGTAGACATTTTTATAGTATTCTTTCGGTTTTTAATGCTCAACGAAGACATGCTTGTGTGTTGTTTCGGTTTTGTTTTCCGTTATACAATTAAAGTGTTGCAGTTGTGGCCAAGGATGGTCATTGTTAAATGCGATGCAAAAAATCGGTACGTACCCAGTGGCTATATTGTCAAAAATCACCTAATTGCCTATTAATATTACTATTTGATAATAACAACTAAACAGAGACTACATTACATACACCACGTAACAGCAATACATAAAAATAATTACATCACTTTAAGTAATAATGAATAATCCTCCATCTCAGCTACTATATTACAAGGTGACTTTCAGTTACTTTCAATGCTAGCAACTACAAAGATCATTGAAACAAAAATAAAAAAAATAAAGCTATTATAAAACAATGCGTAAGTATTTCCAAAAACTCCCAGGTGGCATTACATCCAAATTCTATTTGGAGACTGAGAGACGCATCATTCTGTCGCATCATTCTGATGGTGTTGCTTGGCAACAGAGCGACCTGCAGAATAGCTACAGATTCATTACACACAACACCAGCCAAAAAATATTGCTGTAAATCAACAGTGTGAAATCAGAGTTCAAGGTCACGTGACGTGATAGTCAGAGGGGATATTTCCAGCTTCTTTCTGAAAAACAACATAACCCTGAAAATGAATCAGACAAGGACAATCTTGTAGCTGCTATAAATTTACAATCGGCCTACACAGGATCGATACGTCACCGTGAGATAAACGCACTGCTTTTTTTCCTGCGCTTCAAATATTTCCACCCAGTGGTGTCCTGTGTTGCATGGCAGGAAGTGAAAGTGCCAGTTCCCAGATGGACTGTTGCCCTGGGCACTGCCAATCTGCTAAAAACACTGACCTTGAGTCAGAGCAATAGAGCCGCGTCCAGGAAAGAGCGGAACAAAGAACATCACCGGACACTCCTAATGTGCACATTGACAATCAAAAAAAGATTTAGAATACATACTTTTATGCTGCTTTATTAACAAATCAATATTACAATTATATAAATCATGATTTAAACAACTAAAAGCTTGCAACTGTGCCACTTCATACATTTCGGTGAAAGAAACAAAAAATTTATTTTTATTTTCTTAGTTGGGAATCACAAAAAAACCTGTATGATCCGCAAAAACTTAAGACTTAAAAAAGCACTAAAAAACAGGTTAAAATATCCAGTCTTGTTTGGAACATACCATACTCATATATATGTTTCGCTATATACATATTTTTTTACACACACAGTACAGTGTGTATGTATATAATGTACATTTAGTCTTTAGGTTTACTGATTGGATGAAGGGGGCGGAGGAGGTGGAGGCGGGGGATGAAACATAAAGCCCTGATTCACCCCCGGGGGCCAGGGACACATGCCCATATGATAGGGTGGTCCGGGATAGGGCGGGTAAGGGGGACACTGGTAAGAAAACATATGTGGATCAGAATGTGGGAAGTTGTAGTCTTGTGGAAACGGTGAATACGCAGGATAGTTGCTATGAAAACCAGCGCCGCGATTGTGATGCTGCCCACGTGGATTGTTACGGTTCCGCCGCGATGGCCGCCGACCGGCTGTCTGACCCCGGGTGGCTTTAGTGGCAGTCGAAACTTCCTCTGTTTCGAATAAATAAAAACAACAAAAAAAAAGGCATTATAAATGGGTAACGAGAATGAATTAAATGATCCGTCTCATTTCGTCCTGGTTGACCTACCGATGTCAGCATCCTTCTGCTGCTGCCATCTCTTTTGCTCTTTCAGCTTCTGTTTGGCCATCTTCTCCTGTTCATCATCACTAAAATCAAGCGCCTACAGAGGGACAATTACAATCAAACACCGGAGAGGATAAGGTTACGTAAAAGAGCATTACAGATTAGCAAGGCATACTGATGACCTGAGTCATTAGATTGAAAAAAGACATTTCATTTCCTGTCAGACTAAGCAGATGCGATCTTAAATTCAGATCAAAGGCCCCTGTACACATCAGAAAGATAAAAGGGAAAAGTTTTTGCTATTTGTTTTAATAAAAAGCAGTGTGACACACAAGCCTCTTTTCTGCCACTTGGGGATGGGACTAGTCACAATTTAAGCAAAAAAAAAAACGTTTTCATCAACTTGCTGCAAATGTGTCAAAATTTGACATCAAAATCAGAAAAAAGGACAAAAGCTCTAAACTCATTGGTTGAGCAGATTTCTGTTCATACTAGGTCAAAATAAACGAACCAAGATAAAACAAGCAAAAATAATTGCACTTTTACGCATCACGTTTTTGCACGCTACTGCAAACATTCGCTTCGGCATCCATGGTTAAATGAGGCATACATGCTAAATGAGAGTAAATCACATAGAAGAGACCTTCATTCAACCACATAAATAAATAAAAAATTACCTCAAGAGGTGGTTCTTGATCATTTTTCCATGATGCATCCGACCCTTTGGAGCTGAATCAAAAGCATTTTTTTTATTTAAGTACGGATGATTCTCAAACATTATCCTGTTCACATACATTAGTGAAGCTTCTCTGGCATCTTTCTACTGGTACTCACGGTTTAAGCTGCTCCGTGAAAATGTAGTCTGTGAAATCTTTCATTTTAGGGGCAAAGTAAACTGTGTCATGGACATTAAGATTTTTCTGGGAAATCTCGTCATGAGTGTTGAACCTCACAACATAGTAGGGCTGAAAAACCGGCCCGAAAATTTCAAAGACCTTAAGAAAAACCAACAACATCAGTTCAGAAAAAGTCCAATCGTATTGCCAGACAAGAAACCAGCGTTTACCTTGCCAATGGAGAATTTGTTCTGAGTGAACAGAACACTGTCTTCGTTTAGAGGATGTGTGTTCCTGTACGTCTCCACAATCACTAAAAACAGTCAAGGACAGTTCCTCATCGAGAATAAGTCCCAAAAACTGTTATCAAATCAGGTTATTCAATTCATAGATACCCAATTGCTCTACAATACTGGAAATCCTCCCAATGGGCTCGATGTTTGTATCACTGGGAAGACTGATGGTCAGGTTTTCCACTGCCGGAAGGTCCTGCAAACAGAGTTGTAAAATGGAGCTTTCAAATAACACTTGTGCTTTGCTGAGAGGAACATAAGTTCCTCACATAAATGAGCAGTTCATCATGGGTTTTCACTGGTATCTTCGACTTCCCATTGGCCTGAGCGTGATCCTCTTCCTCATCGGCACGGATTGATACCAAGCCAAATGTCTCGGAGGATGATGAGGAAGAGGATGTTGAAGACGACGATGTGGAGGATGAGGAGTCTGAATCACTGAGACACATGAAACAACCTGTAAACTAAGTACAAAGAAAAGTACAAAGAGAGAAAATACTAGAATGTTTTGTCATTGAACCTGTCTGAAACGTTTTCATCCGAGCTGTTATCTCTGTACTGCATACTCAACAGACCCAAAGATCCAGTGCTAGGACTAACCACAGATCCACAAATCAGCTCTCCGGGTTTCACGTCATGCGTTTGATCAAAGGAGCAGAGATCCCTTGAAGAACCCTGCGGACCACCTGAGCATTGATCTACTGTGTTATCGCACTTAATCGTGGGAGCTGGATGTGTTTGTTCCTGCTGAATTGAGGAGCATGGCTGACCAGTCTCTTCACACCCAAGACTTGAATCTGTGTGTTCAGGACAATCACTGTTCTGTGGTTCCACTGATGGTCCAAGATGAGAACCAAGAACTTGTTCATTGTGAAGTTTTGTTTGACTGTCTAGTTCCATTTTTTCTTCTGCTTCACAAGTGAATTCATCAGGTCCCTGGAAGTTAAAAACGCAAAAAGCAAATGTGAGAGTAAATCAATCACGACAACGAGTCAATGTTTCATCACAATAAAGTATCGTTTTCTCTCCCGTTTCTTGTTTTTTTTGTTGCTGAAAGTGTATGTTGTTTTAAGTGCATATTATGAATATGTGCATGAACAAACACATGTACAGAAAACACGTTGTTTAACATGAAACACGACTCGAACCCAATAGATGCTCAGAAGTTACATTCTAATTCCAACAAACATGACAATTGTTGCCATCGGTCAAAGTAAACTTTTCAGTAAACAAACACGTCCGTTTCATATATGCTCAAATCGGTAAAACCGACATAATAGCATCATTTACCTTGCCATTGTCACTGTTATTTTCGCCTGAACCTTCCATGTTTAGGCTTCCATGTGAGGAGAAAAAACGTGTAGAACCGCGCCGCAGAACATTTTACGTCATTTTTCGTCGCATCAAAATTTGCCACCACACTTTCAAAATAAAAGTCCAGACACTCTGTGTACTTATTACAGTACCTGCACATTTTGACTGCCTACACGTATTTATAGTAAAGTAAACACAGTTTTGCCTACAAAATTCCAAATATCACATTTACGAAAATATAAGCAGGTTAAAAAAAAGTAATCTCCTTCGAGCCGGATTCGAACCAGCGACCTAAGGATGACAGTGTTATACTTCTACAGTCCTCCGCTCTACCAACTGAGCTATCGAAGGGATACAAATGAAGTGTACACACAACCATATGAGTTTATCATGGATAATACGTTACGCGGTGAATTTACGAGTTTTTCATTGCGAGTTAAATTAAGTATTATACGAATGAATTCCATAGGACTATGATCCATGTTCATTTTTATTTTTATTTATTTTTCTGTTTTATACATTTTATTTAAACTAATCGAATCTTAAACGTTAACTTGATTCGTATGAAATGTCCTTTTGGGTAAAATCATCAGCCACATTAATGAAGACCAGTACAAACCACACAAAAGAGAAATGTCAGGTCAATAACCTCAGAGTGGTTTAATCCTAAAACGTATGTTTGGTAACACATCCTGAATCAGTGTACTATCATATAAAAACAAACATGAGAAAATAAATAATTATAAAAAGTTTCTGCTGTCGGATGTTGCCACGGGAGACTTATTAAAAACTGCAGAAAGATGCTCGACTCTGCCTGGAATAAAAAGAAAAGATGAAATGAAATGTAGGTTTATTCATGAGTCATTCGAAAGATTCAAAAAAAAAAAAAAATAAAAAAAAAAAGAAGCATTAGTCACGTTAACACCGAGATAAACAATGGCACATGTTGGAGTTCTAATTAAAAAGTTAAGTGGTGCTGCAAAGACTCTTACTTTTGACAAAGTTAAATAAATTACTAGCATTGACATACATATCTGAGTATTATATACAAAGGGAGTTATCCGAAACAAAATCTACAATTCGAGTTTCGTTTTCAACAATTGCAGAGTATTACTCTATATTACACGGTGTTAATTCTTATAACTGAAAAAAAAAAAAAAATCTGCGGCCGCACGGTCCTGTGATAAACAAGTGATGCTGTTGCATCCTCACCAAGTCCAGCAAAATAGACTCTTGCTCTAAAGGAATAATATAAACAAACTCCTCTATGTACAGAAAGAAACAGGTAACAGACACTAAAACACTGATTCAGACACATCCTGGGATTTAGAGGCTGGAGAACAGAAGTGTGAGGCGGGCGGCATCAGCAAAGCAACATCAAACTCGGACTATTTCCTTCTGAGGTTTCCAAACGAAAAAAAAAAAACTGATTTTAATGAAATGCTTATGGCATGAACAGAAAGTGATGTACAGGCCATGTGTCCTGGCCTCTGATTGGTGTAAACACACAACTGGATAAACCAACAACCGTGATCAGTGCAGTGTCCTCAGATTAACTGCATATTTTTTAACATCAAAAAAATGTTTTGTACGTTAAAAAAAAAAAAAAAAAAATCACAACAAACCTATTCTCTCAGCATCCCTTAAATTCCCAATAGCAATAGTGGTTTTCTATAAGGAATCTTAAAGATGAGACTGGAAACCATATTGTAGAGGTTGGTTGAAAACAGTCAAACCGGATTGTAAAAGGACAAAGCAGATACTTTCATATTACAACAAAAACAAAACACTGAGGGAAAAAAACTAAACAAGACCCTGTTTCAGATAGACTTTGGTGGCAACCAATCAGGAGTGAGAAACGTATCCAAATAAAAAAAAATGCAGTGGGACAGAAGTCTCTGTAGACCTTGAGTGCAGTTCAACGTTGACGTGGAAAAACTTCAGGAGTGGTGAACGTTAAAACAGTCGCTCTTCCAGCGCGGGAAAATTTGTGACAGCTGTCAGTCTTTTTCAAATTACATTTTTAAACAAAACAGCCGATGTGTGGTGAGGTGCGGCATTACAGTTTAATACCCCAGATATGGGATGAAGCCAAGACAATAATTTCCTCCCAGTGTAAACATCACGGAAGACCCCGTTCAGTGGTCACTCCCCCCAAAAAGCGTCACATTTCGGGCCTCTATGCGTCAGACAGGCAACTCTGAATACTGTCCATCCATAACTGGGCGTTGGCGCTGTCCTGGGCACAGAAGTTGTACACTCGTTTGTTGGTCTTGAGCTGGGAAGGAAAGAGAAGGAATATGTTAATGTGTCATAGAGACAATAAAGAAAACGGAAGAACAGAAACTGGGTATTACATCAAAGAAGGCTTTGTCGTCGATGTTTTTAGGCGCTCCCATGGCGGGCGTTCCCTGGATGACAGATTCCACTTCAGAGAATTCGATTAGACCTTTACACTCTTTATCTTGCCTGGTTTCATAGTATCGCAACTAGAATAAAAAGAAATTAAGAATATCATGAAATGAGTTCAAACCAATTGGCTAAATTCTAATAATTAATTCCATCTAATCTCCTCTCATCCATATACATCCATCCAATTCTCCATTCCTTTGTCTTTTATCCATACATCTTTTTATTCAATCCATCCACCCACCTATCAATTCCTCCATCCATCCATCCATCCATCCATCTAACCTATCCTCAATCCTTCATTCTATTTGCCCTTTACTAAAGCTCTCTATCAATACATCCATTCCTACTATTGTCAGTGCATCCTTCCATTCACTACTCTTTCTGTTTCTCTCCTGCCATTTATCAGTTCATCCACATCTACCTTCTCTCAATCATTCCATCCATCCAAACTTACTAAAACGTTGTTTCAGCAAAAGCGTACCTGATGTTTAGTCTTATCCAGGACAAACCAACGTGGTTTCCATGGCTTCAACAATGCGCCTTTTTTGTATAAAATACCCTCAAAGCTCCTGCAAAAATAACAGAAACAGTATGTTATGTACTGACTTACCTTATACATACTAAATATAGCATATTAAGTTTACTGGAATAAAAAAAAATAACAATGAATACAAAATTAATAATTTTTTTTTAACACAATTCTTAAAAACACTTAACATTTGAAGGCATGAAAGGTGCCTTCAAATGCTTCAAATCAAATGCGTTGTTGTTAAGATTATTATTTTAATTATTATAAACTCCATAATCCACAAAAACAAAACACACATGGCTTAAATATTTAAAATCCAGTGAAATCCGACCTGTTCTCGCTCTCGGTGCTCTGGAACTGGCTGTAGAGTGTGCTGGTACCGGTCCGACCGGCTGCAGGGGTAGATGTGGCACTGACCTCACAGTCCAATGCCAGATTGATGGAGGAACCAACTCCACTTTCCTGCAGATACACTCCCTGAGAGCGCCGCTGGTGACTCAGATTAGATGACATGAGCAACGAACTGGAGAACGACTGCTGAGGAGAAAAATAAATAAATAAAAAATTCAGCAGCCGACGGCAGGAATAGCTGTAAGAAAGAGTGCATGTGGTTGAGACGTATTCTTTACCCGGTTGTCTAGTCTGGATTCGACGCGTTGAGCCGTTTTAATCTTGTCCCACGTGTCCTTCCACTTCTCTGAAGACTGTCCCAACTCAGACTCCAGATTCTGCACATCCTGTTTTCCAGCATATAAATTAAGATTTGTAAGATTATAAATGATTGAGGCTTCTTTATGCCTTATTCCTTACCTGCAACAGTTTGGTGATGGCGTCAGGCACTACTTTACTGAGACTGTCGTAACACGGCCAGACAATCCTCCGTTGGGACTTGGGGGCTGTTGTTTCTTGTTTCTCCCCTGATTCCTCTGTCGGCTTCTCCTGACGTCCCCGGACTAATTCCCAATCATAGGATGGACCTTCCGAGAGTGTTTCTTCCATATAAAAGTCCCACACTTTCAAGTTGGAGATGTAACTGTAGGGTTTTAGGACCTGAAAGTAGCACAATTGCATCTGCTCACCAACAGGGGACAGTAGTGCACAGCCATTTCAATCAGTGCTAATCAGGTAATGAATGTTTCACACATGCAAACATAATACAACTCTCTTAGTCTTGGGAAAACCTTAGATATCCTTAGGGAAACCCAAAATATCATTCTGAAGTAGTATTAAGAACTAAGCAATCTCCTGCAGGTTTTAAGGCAGGACATTAAATTACCTCTTCATCCTCAGGGGAAAACATGTAGTTGTAGAATATGGGGGTCTTCTTGTTGAGCCGATCAATGTAATCCCAGACAGATTTACACACCTGTGGGTTCTTCCTCTCGCCTTTTTCCTCGTACAAAACACCTACAAAGACAATACATTGGACCAGGGCCAAGGCAATAGAAGAAATCACTACATCCTGCCACGTGCCTGACAATCAGTACATGGCACACAATATGAAGAATGCAGTGACAAGTAACTTCTACTGACCCAACTCTATCCGCTCATAGTCCGAGTCCAGCAAGAAGGTTCGGAAACGGTTGGAGACGTAGTGGTAGGCGAGGAACTTCAGGTAAAATTGACTAAACTCAAACTCCATGGGAAACTGCAGGTGGATCTATCGGAAGAATTGCACCAATTTTTGGTTATATGGTTTGCTTTGTTGTCTATTTGTATTAAACCTAAGATTTGTGCCCTTAAAATCTAAATTGGGCCCAAGACTGAACCCGGTGGGACACCAAATGCAAAAAAAAAAAAAAAACATCCAATGCCTTCCTTGACTTCTGTAAATTCTTGATAAACGATAACCTGAATGGTTGATTTCAATTCAACTGATGTTCCAAGACTAACCTTTTTAGACGCATGAAGAAAAAAAACAGTTCTTAAAAATTCAAACCAGCAAACACAGATAAGACACATTCAACACGGATGAGAAATATCATAGTATCTCAACCTTGAAAATGTGAATGTTTGGTGATGAAAACAAATGTGGGATGACTATATTATAATTTCTTAAGACCTTAAGCTCACGTGTTTACTCACATATCACATATGATATTAGACAATTATCATAGTAAATTTTTTTAGCTCCTTCACTACAGTAACCGGCAGTGACACGTACTTGGTGCACGCAGTCAAGAAACTGTAAGAAGATTGGTGTGAATCCACTGCTCTGGCTGGCTAAAGTCTGGGCTCCACGATGGCTGAATCGGTGGCCAAACGACAGCCACTCTTTCTCCACCAGCAGCCTGAAGCCATCGATCGTCCTGTAGTATGGATCCGAAAGCAGCTGAACTAAAGAAACCACCTAGCCACACAATAAAATGCGCACACGGAGGGGTTAATGACTGAATGAAAAAAAAAACAGACAAAATGTGACGTTTTCCAGCATCCTACCTGTGTTGTGACATCCCAACCATCTTCCAAACTAACCATAACAGAAGAAGCAGAGTCCAGGAGCTCTACCACAAGAACAGACACCTGCAGAACCCTGTGAAGCTACACAAGAAATGTCTTAACGTCAGAGCAAAGCTCACTCAGTTCTGATTACATTTAAGGAAACACAAGCTACCAGATTCATCCACTCCGACTCCTCCAGGCAGCGGTGAAAAGTCATGTTCGCGTCCGTGGTGGACGAGGAAGGCACACAGGCTTTCATCAGCTTCTTGAAACTGTTCTTCACCTGCCGTACGTCGAAGACCTCAATGGGTATTACTTCCCACTGCTGGAAAGAGTCCTGCTTGCCACCCTGAATGCAGAAAATATGGTTAAAAACAATGTGTTAATATACACAATCAAACAAACTGTTAATATTAAGTGGTACCCTGACTTACGAAATTAATCTGTGCCAAGAGTCATTTCGATTGGGGAAAATAGTTAGCTGAGCCGCATTTTACATGTAATCCATCTAATCCGTGCCGATTTTGTAAAGTCAGAATTTTTTTGTTTATAAATGATGAAATATTGGTAAAAAAAATGTAATAAAACTTGTTACATAGCAGTTGTTTAGCCCTTTGGCGGATGTTTATAAAGGAACAGTATATAATGATATACGGACAATCTCACATGAAATATCATCCCTGAGATGTTTGTAATCTTGCGGGAACAGTGACGAAGCGACCACGAATTTCAATGGCGTAATGTCAAGATGGCAGCTCTCTTTGGAAACCCTTGTGACACAGACGCAAACGGGAGAGAGAAAAAATAAAATAATATCGCTATTCGGGGAGAATACAAGCTTATTTATAGTTTGGAAGCAACTAACTAGTGTTTTTTTGTTATTGCTTCTAAATAAGACCTTTCGTATAGCGAAAATATTTCAGAACTCGGAACAAAACTTTCGCGTTGACGCATTTCGTTACTTGGGATTTTCATTATCTAGGACATTTGTAAGTCAGGGTACCACTGTATTTACAAGTTTATAAATGTTTAAAAATGAACCTTAAGTTGGGACTTGTCTCCAATAATATAGAGGTAGGCTCTCTGCTGGCGAAGGAAATATGGCTCGGTTGGGCCTCCATTAGCCTGAGGAGACTCTTTCCCCGCCAGCCTGTTCCCCACGTCAGGGTTATACATGCTGAGCCGGCCACTGCCCCGGATGCTGCCCCATTTCCCTGAGCAAGACAGAAACACTCCTCACTGATGTGACACGCACACATATTAGAAATCAAATGTAGGGACCCATGTACACAATTTCCACAAACATGTCACAGAGTAGACAGGCACACGACACAACAGCTGATTTGGTGGATCGCATGCAAAGAAAAGATTGACGTGGCTGCACAAACAACACAA
Source organism: Paedocypris micromegethes (assembly GCA_028031935.1). Taxonomy (NCBI): domain Eukaryota; kingdom Metazoa; phylum Chordata; class Actinopteri; order Cypriniformes; genus Paedocypris; species Paedocypris micromegethes. The sequence continues at coordinate 9,415,994 of CM051496.1, forward strand.
ATGAATCAGGGAGACACTGCAGTCAATAATTAGTTAGCGAACAAAGAGGATGACATCACAACAAAGACACCGCGCCAGCTCAGTGGTTGGTGTCGCTGTCGAGAGATTTGATTGGTTAGATTCAGGAGCGAGGGGGCGGGCCTACTGTACCTCTAGGCGAATTGCGGGCCTTGAGTGAAACTCTAGACTGAGAGAGGGAGACGACCCTTGCCCTCTGACCCAGAGCTAAGGTCACATGACATAAAAATGCCCATTACTATTCATTACTGCCCATTTCAATAACAGCTAGTGCTAAAAACATACATCGGCCTCCCGTTTAAGTCAAAACTGATGACAAAATTAAAACTGAATAGAGTATTATTTTAAAAAATGGGTTGCCAGTTAACAGATGGCATGTTAAGGTATGAGTAACGTCAAACCCTTTTCACTCTCACCTCCTCGACTGAAGGTCCCTGGTACATCCTCTTTAGTCCCCATGACTTGTTTCATTAAAGCTCCTATTTTAGGCTGCCTCAGCTTGTCTGATGAGTCTGAGTCCCACAAATAACACACAGGAACACAAACAACACAGTCGGACGGAACGGTTAGGTGCTGCTGGTGTGACACGCTGGGTGAGGATTAGTTCAGCTTCTGGGTTTTCAGACTCACCTGAGGTGCTCATTCGTGAAGAGGTAAATCCACTCAGCGTGTTCCTCCCGCTGGCTTCACTGTATGAAGGCATGGAGCTGATGATGGCCTGCAGATACTTTTCCTGCTCCAGGCTGGTGGAGTCTGCCTGGGACGGACCTGGACACAATTACACAATGTCAGTACAGTGATGATGATGATGATGAGGAGGAGGAGGAGGATCTCGCTCTAACCTGCAGTGGGAGCATTTGGCGATTTAAAGAAGCCGACGACGCCTTTTGCGTGAAGGCCGGCCGATCGCAGCAGCACCGCCTTGGTTCGGGAATTCCTCCAGCAGACCACAGGGAAGCGGTTCTGCCGGTAACAGCGAGAAATGCGCTGGATAGTAGAGTCGGGAATACTCTGAGGTACGATCAACAACCCTGGGTAACTGATAAAAGAAAAAAGATGTGAACACCCGGCAATAGCGAGGATGTTGTACAGTGGTACCTCTACTTACAAAATCAAACGGTGACATTAAGCAGTTTGTAATGCGAAAATTCTGTAAGGTGAGACGAATTTGGCATTGAAATGTGTGAATGTAATGAAAGGTAAAAAAAAGACTTGTTCACTTTTCTCGCTACAACATTTGGCAAGTTGTATTGTAAAACTGTTTCATAATGTGACAATAATTTCTTGATTACGCACTTCATAACTCGAAAATTTCATTAGTAGAGTAATTCGTAAGTCGAGGTACTACTGAATTTTGATTGGCGTCTCTGACAAACCTTCTGCAGACTGTGTACATGCGGTTGACGGTGGAGATCCGGAAGGGTTCGTTTTTGGACCGGGTCAGGCTGTTACTAAGCGTGCCCAGTCCAAGCCGCTGGTAGTCTCTACAGCAAGCCCGCTCCACCACATTACTCATGGTTTGGCGGTCAGATGAGCGAATGGTAGAGGAGAGCGTGAGCGAACTCTGGTCGGGCTCTTCTGATACTGAACAAACAGAGAGTTATATTAAAAATGCTGAATACATGGAAATGCACCAAAATAGCTAAACCTTCATATAGAATGTAATAATATCGCTGAAATAAATCTACATGCTCATTTGGAGTCTATTTATGTACCACAGGAAAAATTAAACAATAGGTTCTGGAAGTGTGGTTCCTACCAGAGATCTCGTCCTCATCCATCTCCGACTGCATACTGCTTCGGTTTTCCCAAGTTGGAGGAGTGTACTTCTTCCGGGTTACATATTGTCGCCCAATGGTTCTTTTCGCAGTCTTGACCAGGTTCTTTGACAGAGTTCTAGAAAAAAAAGAGCAAAGTTTACATCTACACAAAAAAGGCAACTGAATGAATTCTTGACAAGGTGACACCAAGAAATCTAAAAGGAATGGCATCCATATCTGTAGTTCTTTGCCTAGTGTTTTCTAATATCATCAATGGCAATTAAAATCTGAAGTGGAGGCTGTTAAAAAAAAGAATAAAACTAGCTAGACATCATACGGTTGCGTACTTACTTCAGTGACTGGTTCTTGTCCTTGGTCTTTTGCTCAACCACCATCTTCGCAGCCTGGCCGACAGTGAAGGCGAACGTCCCCTGGACGTGCTGTGGGTATCTGAGTTTATGCATGTGCTTCCTGAAAACTTCCGCTAGATCTGATGCCACCTCCTCATCAAAGGCGATTTTCATCAGCTGCAGCAGAACCACATGGCATCAGTATTGTGCAGGTTATAGAGATTGATCGATTGATTTATTGATTATTTTGTTTTTTGGCATTTCAGTTTCAGAGGCCATTTCATGGCAGATACAGAATTTGAAATAACAAACTAAGTTTGACAAAATGTAAAAAATCTTAAATGGATATCTATTTCAATGTCTCGTGAGTTAAACAAAAAACACAGTCTAATAGTTGTAAAAACAGCGCATCCTAAGTGTATTAGTATTTATACTAAACGTGTGTTTAACGTTTAAAACCGTTTTACAATTCTGTCATTTTGGGGCCTCTTCTCTAACAAGCAAATGTCCACAAGTAAACGTGATGGGGTACGAAAGACAGGAAACTTGGAACCTGAAAGGTGCAGGAACGCAACTGCAGCCCCTCCTGGACAAACTGGTCCATGGGAAGGTTGACGGAAATCCGCTTCTCTTTCGTGAGAGAGGCGATGGGGAAAGAGCGAGTCACTGCTTGCTCCCCGACTAGAAATTCACAGAAATGCTTGTTTAATTAAAAGAATCCTAGTGCACACAAACCAAAGCACTGAAATCGACCAATGGGTCCGTACCCAGGGGATCCGTGGGTGTGCCCTTGAAGATGAGACGGTAAGACGTGAGGAAGATGGCTCCCTCGGCAGGTAGCAGGGGTGGACCACCCATCACGCCCGTGGCCTCTTCTCTGCCGTCTGCAATGAGGTGAACACGCATGCCGTCCATCACAAACTCCTCGCCGGGCAGCAGCGTCGGCCTCAACAGCTTGGGCTGGAATAGAAAAAGTCCATTATTATGTTAACCAGGAAATTAGTTCAGTATCTCACTTCAAATTAAACATGCTGTGCAGAACAGAACAAAGATGGCAGATGCAAACGAGGAAATTTTAATGTCCTCTAGTGGCTTTTCCAAAATCAAATTGAAGTGTTGACTACAGCATATGTATTATTAAAGTTATGCAAGTTGTTAAAATTCAACCAAGAAATTCATCATATAAATATTCAACAATTTGAAAAAAATAAATCTTGGTTCATGTTGAATTCAAGTGTGGGAATTTTTCTCTCTCCATGTAGTTCATATGTTCACAAATGCCTTACAGGAACATGTTCTTCTGGGAAAAACATGATGTTTATCACATCAATGTGGATCTTCAGTTTCACAAATAAACAAGTTCCTGAAGCAATGCATGATAGACCAACACCAAAGCAGCTAGGCCAAATTCTGTTGTACTTCCCCGTCCTGGAAGGTTCCTGGTTACGCAAGAGCAGCACCAGGTCAATCTCAAGATGGTGGATTACTAGATCTTTGAGGGGAAATGATGTCTAGCACTGCTCACGCTCTCTCCGCTAAATTCTGGGGAAAACGCTTAAAGTAAGCGATGAGTATTTTTTAAATATATATTTCTAACGTAATTCTAAAATTTGAAACAAAAAACTCACATAGCCCTGCAACACTGAGGCATAATTCAATGAAATCAATCCAAATCCTCAGGAGTGTGTTGAACTGAAATTTCTAGGTTCTTATCTAAGAAGTTCTGTGAAGTTGAACATTTCCTGTTTGGTATTAATGTGTCATAACAAGTCAACCAATCACATCACAGGACGATCAAAATTCACACAGACGTTTTGCAATCAATTTCTAATTTACCGGACATCAACCCATTGCATTATTACAAAAATACGCTGTGCTTGAGTAGTACAAGGGGTATTGTGGGCAATTTTGAGAGCTTATTGGATCACCTGCTTTTATATCGACAAATTCAATTCAATTGAAACTAGCCAATAGAACTTCAGGATTCTCAGTTTGGACAGTTGTGTTAAAGAAAAGCACTGCAGACAGGAAGAGAGGACTGCAAAGACCAGCATGCATCACTCCACAGCCACTATCAGCAGTTCCTCTAACATACCTGCGGTGGGACTGGGATTCAAGGGTGGGGTGTACGAGGGGAAGAGACGGGCCTGCCTGGATTTCTACAGTGCACTTCCTGTCCAGCGCAACATAAAACAATGAGTTGGTTACCTTTTGGATGGGCGGAAGTCGCTTGCTCTCTCTGTGGACAGCGTCCAGGGTCTCGATGTGCATCTGAACGATGTCTGAACCAAAGAAGAAAGGGTTGATGTTCTGTGTTTTCAAATTTCTGTTCTGTAGCGCAAATAGTCACCTGGTATCATGGTGTGAAGAGCCTTCAGGTGTTCGTTGGTCACTCCGCTCTCGTTGCAGACTTTGTCGACGAAACGGTTGATGAAGCGAACGACAGAGTTGGCAACGTCGGAGCTCTCCGCGTCCTCGAAGCCGCTCTCGGTGTCGTAGCTTTCAGCCATGCTGCCGGCAATACTGGAGGATGGAAACATCCTCGTCAAATTCATCTCATCACCAATCAGTTGAATCCTGGACAATTATTAGAACCTGTTGGTGACGTAGCTATTACTGACGCTCTCCACGTCACCCAGGCCAGTGTTGCGGAGCAGACGGTTCTTGCTTGTGTCCAGCGGTAGCAGCAAGTAGCTCATGCGGTTGGCGTAGTGGATGGCCTGGCTGAACACCGTGCTCTCTTCCTTCTGGACACGCTCCTGCTGCTGTTCTTTACTCAGGCTGGGCCAGAGACGACTCTGCTCTGACGCCAGCTCCAGCGCACTCAGCTGCTTTTTACCCGCTGAATCCTCACCCGCATCCTACAAGAGACAGAGTAGCAAGAAGGTACACTCATCGAAAAATAATCAAAATTGACATTCAGAACTTATAATTGGTCAAATAATAAAAAAAAAAAAACATTGCGGCCTCTGTTGTTTGGATACATTTTACAGACCTAAACGAAGTCAAGTGTAGACACTGCAGATAAATTTGTCATGCTCCTCGTCAGAGTGGGTTTTCAGTATAGGTAGAAACAGTTTTATATTTTATTTAGAAGAAAACTGCTCATTTGTTTAATAAGAAAATCTTGAAAATAATCTACTTGGTTTCCAAATGTGCAAGTTGTTGATTTTTTTATAAAAACAACCAAGGGCAAAAAAATTAAATAATAAAATAATCTCTCAACAATCACTATTGAGATAAATGTTCAGTTAATCAAGATTTAGATTTTAGGCCAAATCAAACATTTTGGAAAACAATCTGTGGGTCTCTTACAGGCCCAGCTGCGTCTCCCGTCTCGTCGTTCTCCAGATACAGGGTCCGTATGTGTTTCTGAACGTCACTGTAAAACATGGCCTCCCAGAATTGCATGTTGGTCCAAACCATGTGCTCCTGAACGCAGCTGTAGGCAAATTGTGTGATTCCTCCACCCAGTTTCTATCACAGAAGGAGCAGAAACTCTTACTGTGTGCTCACATGATCACGTGAAAAATTAAACTGTGAGATTTAGTAGACTACTTCTCATTTTGTGGCACAAACACTCATACACACACTTACCCTACAAAAAGCTGTGACCAATGGGAGAAGGGCTGCAGCTATGCCATGTTCATCCATATGTGAGCAGTCCTGAAACCCAAAACACACACACACACACACACGTTAAACCTGTAGCTATATTTATACAGACTGACACATTCACAGGTTTAACAGGAACATGAAAACAAAGCCTGTGGTTCCTAACACTCCAGCTTCCTTAAAACAGTGTAACATAAAACCATCTACCTACTTGTTCCGTGACAGTCATGCGTGAAGATGGCTTTGTTGATTGCTTTTACCTGCAGGGTGCAGTTCATCATGCGGACGATGTAGTCAAACTGCTGGTCGTCCAGTACGGCCCTGTTCTGCAGCACGTGCAGGTTGAGCTCCTGGGTCAGACAAACCCGGGCGGCTCTGCCTTTCAGGGCTCGTAACACTGCTGGCATTAGCTGTGGACACACATGCTTACAATGAAACCCAGAATAAGTCAGATATTTGATGATCTCAGGAAGTTCACCTTCTTGGCCTCCAGCATCTTGTTGTCGAAGATGTATGTGATGCAGTTTCGGACCACCTCTAACCTCCTGGCGCTGTTTGCGAGAACATTCCCGTTCCGGTCCACTATATCAGCTGAGAGTTAGGAAAAGAAAAAAATTGTATTTATTGAGAGATATTTATAATTTTCTTTATATATTTAAATGAAGACTTGTGTATTGGATCACATTGTCTGTCTCCTTGCACTACATTACCCAGAGAGTCCAGCTCTATGGAATCAGATTTGTGCCAAAATTATCAAATTAATTTTATTTTTTCAATTGCCACTTCCTGGTCTAGCAGCTGCCACTCACATTCTCACCATCCAATTAGAGTAAAAATAGTGTAAAAAGTGCAAAAATGCAAAAAAATCTGAAGTGCGACAGAAAGAACCTGAGACGAAGCAAAAAAGAATAAAAGTCTCGAACAAAAAAGTGAAAATAGCAACCAAAAAAACAATTTAAAACTAAACAAAAACGTAAAGCCTTTTCTTAGCCTTTAAATTTATATTTGATATTTTGTCACTAATCTGAATCTATACTGCTTGGATCATTGCTACAATATTGTTTGAATTGAAATTGTTCTGAATTGTTCTTTAAATTTTAAAGTACGTAATACATTAAACAACTAGAATTAAAAGATTAATAATTTGGAAGAATATTTTATTAAGGTGTAATACTTCAGAATTAGCGTTTAAAATCTGTCGATATTTTTTAGGTTGCATATTATTATGATCAAGGGACTCACTGAGCGCAGGTCCAGATGGCACCATGCCCTTCCTTTCACTCTTCACCACAGGTGGGGAGGTTTTGAGTTTGGCTGCAGCGTGGTCAATAAAAAGCTGGACCGCCACCTCGTCCAGGTGCGGGAAGGGCTTCTGCGGTGTCCGGGGATGGGCGTTTTCCGCCGTCCTCTGAATGCGATGCATGGACACCGCAGGGTACGGGTTCTCCTGCAGGAGCCATGAGAGCACTTTAGTGTTTGAGCCACAAAGTTTTAAAATCTGTTGGCAACACGTACGTTTTTGAAAAGTTGCTCGGCCAGCTCCTTCACATGCTTCATCACTTTACTTGGATTACCAACTTCCTTGCGAATGCGCTCAACCTGATTGGCTATAAGCTGCAAGTCAAAAATATCCAGCAGAGATTCGTTTATGAACATAACTATTTCTCATTGCCGATATTAAATTTTGACCTACGTCATCAAACAGATCTGTGGCACGGTATGGAGGACCCCGTTCTGACACGAACCCGGCAAAAGCCATGCCGTCTAGGACCTTCATCAGAAAATCATCTTCAGCTAGTGCCCTCTGACCCAAAAAGGCAGCCTGGAGTCAGACAGAAAATACATTTATATGTTTTGACAGAATTGCTGAGGGAAATATTAATTTGGTGATGTTTAGGTTTGTTTGGCCTGACCTTATGGAAGCGTATGACTGGTTCTGGGTGGATGCGGATGATGTGCAAGCACCACCGATAGCCCTGAAACAGCTGTGCAAATAGCCAGAGGAAGACACCTCGAATCTCCTTGTCCTTCCACGACACACACAAACCGTTAAACCTCAACAATCACACTTTGAGAAATCGGCGGTGTTATGTGAGGACAGAAATCTACCTGAATCTTGAGTGACGATGGTTGAGAAGACGGAGGAAATGCATGATCAGCCACCTCCAGCTCGGGATCTAAAACCTGAACCGTAAAGCTTCGGGTTAGACATATCGAATTACACTTGATGACTTTTTTCATTATTCACTATTCTAGCAACAAAATAGAATGTATCTCATTAATGCAGTAGTTACAAGTCTATTGTACTACTTATAAAATTATCATTTCAATTAAAAACGAATTATCAAAACATGTTTTTTTTCTACATTTTAGAGATCAACAGTTTTGCAATATTCTGAAAATATAATTATTGCTCAAAATATAAAATGTGTGTGTGTGTGTGTGTGTGTGTGTGTGTGTGTGTGTGTGTGTCTATGTGCGTGCGTGCGTGTGTATATTGGAAGTGCATATTGGCATCATATTGTAAATATAGAGTATGTTCCTTGATTTTTAGTATTGTAAATGTATACAATATGTACCAAAATTGTATTCATAATCACATAATGAATGAATAAGAATGAATACAAAATATGGCCAGCGCAGCACTGAAACCCAGATAAAGCTAATAGCCACTTAGCTAATTGAACAAGCGCAAGCTTTATGAACCCAAAGTCTATCAGAATCATCTCTTAGCGCTGGCTACAGGGTGAATTAAGTAAGACGTAATAGAGACCCTGCTTTTCCAGACAATTAAACAGATGGGTTTATGACTGGGAGTCTTTTCTCAGACACGATTATCATCTCTCTGCCGGAGGTGATATGGGTGGGTGGTGGTTACGTGAGACCCGTTCTCTCACAAACACATATTCAACCCCTGCACCACGCTCTGTCTGCCATGGCGCCACAGACGCATTTCAGATAAGACAAGCATGAAGAGACTCTGAACTAGTCTCCACAAGTGCAAAAGTACATTCCGGCACCAATTGTGATCTAATCTAAAGCATTTCTGACAAATAAAATCTAGGGAAATCACATTTCTCCCATCTTGTCATGGCAAATACAGAAACGATTACAAAAGTAGGACTGGCCTGCTAACTTACTTTTATAATTGGAGAAAAAGGTTAAACAAATCACTATTAGTAGAAAAACAGAGAGAAAAATGTGAATCTTAAACAAGTAATCATAACATCTCTGAAGAAAAAAAAATGCATTTAAATGAGTAAGAGGAAAAAAAAACATTATTTCTGCCTTTGAAAATGTTTTATTATTTTTAAGAAGTAAATATATTTTGTGAATAAAAGTACAAGTGTAAATGTAGATAATTGTATATTTTTCTGATTTTCCAGTTCGATTTAAAAAAAGATTTACTCTTGAGAGTCGTACATTCCAGTCTCGTTGAATTCTTACCGTGGAGATGGCCGTCTGTGTGTGATGAAGAAGTGGCTCAGGAAGCAGGGATATGTGGACACACTCAGGAATGGTCACGGTTCCTCCGTCCAGGTCTGCGATAATCACATCGAGCTGCAGATAGTGGAAAGTTACTAAAAAAATCAGCTTAAATAATTCATACGAATGACAAAGCATTGACGACTCTATTCAGATGTACTTTTATCGAATTATTTACTGCCCAAAACTGACTACATAGATACATACAATAACATACAGTTCCAAAACCACTGCTCAAAATTTATTTTAATTTTGCTAAAATTAAACACATAATAATATTTGGCATTATTAGGCAGTCTTAATCATAATGCATATCAATTAAACAAAAAACAAGCTATTTCATATTGGTAAACGTCGATGTCAGTTTCGTATCATTATTTAGGCAAATTCATCTCAGTATATATTTACACAGGTGAGATTGTATATTTGAACTGTGAAGCTAAATGATAATGATAAAATCTGCTTCTGGTACTGCACGTGTCGCATTCCGTTCCGTGGATTGGAGAAGTAGGAGAGTCGAGAGCGCTCACCAGCTCCTGTGTCTCAGAGCGGAAGTGGGAATTGACTCCGATGATGAAGGGTGTTGGAGTGCTGAGCACCTCTAGCAGCTTTCCTGGTAAGATGGGTACATATGTAAAACTGCAGAGAAGAGGCAAAAACAAGGAAGGAGAAAACATTAGATTACAAAATGTCAGTTTAGGATACCGACCTGCAGATCTTTGAATGTGAGCGTTCTTTCTGTTCAGAAAAACACGCCACAATTCTGGATTATTGATGAAATTACCTGTACTTGAGTGGGAACATGATGGCCAGAAGCGCTCGGCAGGCGTCTGTCAGGCGCTGATAACTGCTCGAAAGGAACAGGATCTTGTGCTCCGTTAGAGCAGCACAAAACAGACAGAGAACATTCACGATTCCTGCAGAGAAACAGACAGAACTGAATGAGATCTGAATGAGTGTTCGAGGCAGGGAAAGACAACGAGAAAGGAGGAAGTGAGAGAGAGAATGAGTAAAAGAGGCAAAAATAAAAAGGCATTGAGAGAGTGAGTGGCATAGAAAGATGGAGAAAGAGTGAGTGAGTGAGGGAATGAATAAGAGAGCCAGAAAATTATGAAGAGGCAGAAAGAGACAAAGAAAAAGACAAAGAAAAGATGAGTGAGTGAACAAACGAGTAAATGAATGAATGAGTGAGGCCCAAAATGATGAAGAAGAGATGAAGCGAGAGAGAAAATCAAGTATAACAAAGACAACAAGAGAGAGAGAGAGTGAGTGAGTGACAGAGATGAGAGGCAAGATGAGAAAGTGTGGTTGTACCAAAAACAAGAGACACATAATATACAGCAAGCAAAATATAGAAACCAAAAAAAAAACATTGAAAAGTGACAGTAAAGAGAAAGAAAGTAAGAAAGAAAAAGACACAGCAGCAAAAAAAAAAAAAAAAACATATAGAAGAAGGTGAGAAAAAGAAGGACACCAGACCAGACAATTGTCAGTGTTATTTATTTAACAACACAAGGTGGCGATTCCACCGTCCACATCTGACACTTGACACCAACTGTTGCCGTTTTAATGAAGCTGATTTGCTGGTTAGTGCTTAAGCTGCTGCTGACGGACTTACCGAGCTGCCGGAAAAGCTGGGCCACGCTGGAGCCGCTCACAGGCAGAGAGTCGCTGACCGGCGTCTGGATCACCTGTCTGTCGCCCGCGCCCAGCGTTATGGTCCTCTGAGACAACACAAAACCCACAAACAAGCATTATGTTATCGACAGAAAAACAACAACCTCCTCTTCAACAAAAAAAAACAACAATCCATCATCTAGCACCTTTACCACAGCATTAAGCATAAAAAAATGAGAGCGTGTGAAGCAAAACAAGGTGATGTGAGAAGTAGACAGAAGGTTATTTTCTTCTAGAGAAATAAAGCAATTCAAAAAGCCTTTTTATTAAAAAATTATAAAAAAAAAAAAAAAAAATAAATAATAAAATATATATATATATATATATATATATATATATATATATATATATATATACACACACACCGTATTTTCTGGACTAAAAGCCGCACCTGTATATAAGCCGCATCCGCTCTATTTTCGAAAAAAAAAAAAAAAAAAAACACAAAGAAGCCGCACCTGCATACAAGCCGCATCCACTCTATTGAAAAAAGTTCCCTTTCCAGTTGTTCACTCCACACTACTGGAGACAACATTACCTGACAGGGTAAACAAGGCTTTCAGTCGAAACCTGAAGAGTTTTGCAAGCCACAGATATGTATGTTTTTGGATTAGATTTTTTTTTTGTTATTACATATGTTCGCGGATTCACGGCTTCGCAGATTTTTTTAATTAGGTAAGCATAAATTCTAAAAGAAATATATCGAAATATTCGTGCACAACCGCGAGGTCGGCTGATGTTGCGCGCGTCCCACGCCGACCTTTGCCTGGGGCCAAACTCCACCCCTGCATGTATGTAACTAAATAGATCCTTTCCTAACCTGTATTTTAACACCAGCAATTTTGCTGATTAAAACTTATATAAAAATTACATCTACTTAGAGCGGCCCTAGCGGTGGAAAAAAATCAGCAGAATAGCCGCACCTTTGTAAAAGCCGCATGGTTCAAAACATATGAAAAAGTAGCGGCTTATATCCCGGAAAATACGGTGTATATAGTATATATATACAAAATAACATATGTATAAATACACATACATATTAATATATAAACAATATAGAATATTTTTTACAAAGTGACTTGGAGTCACTTTTGACTTACAAGAGACTAGTATCTATAAAATAATTATCAATATAAAACAAGCAAAGTTCTAATCAATTCCCAAAAAAGTTATTTATGTACAATTGTAAGGTCTATGAAGATAACATTTAACAGCATGTTCCCATATCATATAATTTCTATTGAACCACAGATGACAAGATATGTTAAAAAAGCTTATAAAACAAACCATTCAAAGGAAAAGTCAAGTCAGGACAGGAAGTTGTATTGCAAAAATGAGTACAGAGCGGAGGTGATTTTGTCGTTTCAAACTGCCGCGACACAGCACATGAGCTCATGCGTGTTATACAGCCTCATAAACGCCACCTTTACCGGACCCAGTGACATATTCAGAGCCATAACTCATGTAATGTACGCAAGCCTCGCCGCCAAACATGCCTTAATGGTGATCAGTGTGTACTTCACAGCTCAGTAACCTCAACACAATTCATCTACGGTGGACACCCACCCACACACACACACACACACACACACCCATACACGATTTTATATGCTTAATTCTTTTTTTTTTATCTTACACAGACTACAAATATTATACTTTACATTACAGTGGACAAAAAGAGTGACAAAACGAGTGCTATAGGGATAGATATGTAGAGTATAATATATATATATATATATATATATATATATATATATATATTAGAGAGATAGAGACATATGGATAGGCAGGGAGAGAAAGAGTGAGAGAAAGAGAAATAAAGAAGAGAGGAAAAAATAAAAAGAGGATAAGAAATGTTATGCCTGCACAGACAAATTGAAAACCGCAATTGTCGTTGTATTAATTGCAATAATAATAGTCCTGATTACTTTTTTAAATGACTACATTATATAGAAAACATTACGACAATGTAAAAACCTCACAATATAGCAATAGCAAACAATAACACACCGAACAATAGAAAAGTCTGACAAAAGAGGAATGAAAATTCTATTCTGTGTGTGTGTTTGTGTGCACAACATAAGTGTAAATTAAGTAAAGGTAAAGATAACTCTAAATCATTAACAACAATATTTAATGCCGTCTTAAATATTTAATAATCTTACCACATGCTTACGTTTACACTTGTTTTCTTTAGTTTAAAAAAGACACCTGCATAACACTACAGCATTCAATTAAAAAAAAAAAAATTCACATCTTAGTTTGAAATTAAAACGGACCAGGACATTTGGGCAATACAAATGATGTGAATTGTGGTCCGGTTGCAGGGCGAGGGTTAGTCGGATCAGCTTTCATTCCAAATGTCCTTTATGAAAATTGTTGGTGGAGCACAAGCAACAAAACAAAGAGGGTGGAAAGAGCTGAAGGTAATGAAACAGGGCGTACCGAGCTCTCCTCTCTGTCGTCTTGGCCCGGCTAGATTAGCAACACACACAATGCAAAAACTGTTAGACGCACCAGAACCGACAGGAACTACAATACCAAAAGACACGATTTATGGCTGGACACAGCACGATGAAAACAGCCATGAATAATTTGAAAGCAGTTGTAAATGGGTAAAATGAAGGCCTGGAAAAAACTGTATTGCGGAACAGATTAGATATTGCATTGATGGCTTCTGGTGATCTTGTCTTGGCATGAACTATCACATGATAGTAAGCTGGTTTATTAAGCTGACTCATCAAGTTCACCATTATCTTAGTACTGTAATAGTAATAGTAAAAAAAAAAAAACACAAATGTGATGCAAACATCCATCACACACACACACACACACACACACACACACACACACACACACACACACACATTCATCTTTAACTACTTGCAAAATAGAAAGACAGAATGAACCATTTTTAAACAAGTAATGTTCAAAAATCAATATTGAAATGTTATTGTGAATGGTTATTTAGAGGCCACGGAAACATTAGTCTATGTTCCATTTCCATTGAAAAGAAAAGAGTGCAAGACAGAAAATGAGAGAGAGAGAGAAAGAGAGAGAGACAGAGAGCGAGAGAGAGAGAGAGAGAGAGAGAGAGAGAGAGAGAGAGAGAGAGAGAGAGAGAGAAAGAAAGCTAGCTACAGAAAGAAAACAAATTGAAAAAGAAAGAAAAGAGATTGAGATTGATGTTTATAGTGAAAATGAGTGATGAAAAAACAAACAATAAGAATGAAATATAAACAATAGTCACAACAATGGGAGTTATGTTTTTTTTAAATACTTTTTATAATAATTATACCATAAAATTAGACCTTAATAATTAGTGTAATTAACATTTAATGTGTACTAATAATAAAATGTACATTAAAAACAGGTATTTATTCGGAGTATTCTACTATTATTATGTATCAATAAACCTGACCCACTAAACCTGACGCCATGTCCCATCCAATCAGAGTGTCATTTGTCCCATCAATGGGACAGTTACAATCACTGCGGTAAAAACTCATTGAATTTCACAAAAACACACACCCAAAATCTTGAGCAGAACGCTGGAAACTCGACACCCAAGCACTCGTTTTGAAATGGCGATTGTACGTTTCTAAGGCTCTAGGTCATACATAGACGCTGCGGTACGCTTAGACGCCATCTGCCACCATCCCGCCCATATGTTCAGTCCATGCCAAACAGGCCCAGGACCCAAACACTGGCCTCATAAGCTTCCGTGTGTGTGTGTGTGTGTGTGTGTGCGCGCGCAAAGGGCTAACAAAAAAAGAAGCAGATGAGGAAAAACTGTCACCAAAAAGAACTGATTGATGCAGAGATTAAGAAGAAAAAAAAAAGCTCATGATTTTAATGAGAGCTTTGCGAAGCGAAGATTGACGTAGAATAATCAGACAGAATCACGAATAAACTGATTGGTGAAAGCTGCTCAAACGTCACAGTTACCTGCCAACAACCCAGCAGCCAGTCAGTTAAACTACAAAGTAGTGGATCAATTATCTGGAACACAATGGATCAAGAAGTAAACATTTATGTAGGTTCACGTTGTTGCGCATTTTTAATACAGAAGGTGACACTACACGAATATTTGTGCTATATCTCTCTCTTGCCGCTAATCGCGGATTCTATCGCGGATTCACGGCTTCTCTAATTTTTTTTCTTTATTAGGCATGTTCGCAAATTCAGGGCTTGGTGGATTTTTTATTATATATGAATAAATTATAAAAGAAATGTCGTGCGCAACCGAGTGGTCCGCTGATGTGATTCTTGAGCCGAAACCCCCAAAAGACACGCCTGCGTCACCCGCGTCTCACGCGTAAACGACCAGGCGTATCTCGGCGGAGGATGCTCGTAGAGGCTCGAGAAGGGCGTAGGCGGACGTGTCTCGGCGTGGAGATGCGAATCGCTATGTTGGACGTCCCCCGCAACCACCGCACCAGCGGAGGGAAACGGTTTGTTCCGTTAAATACTGTGAAATTTTAAAGTAGTGGTAGCATGATAATTTCACGTTTTATACGTGGTGCATAAAACAATAAAACACTTACTGTTTTATTGCTTGACATTCGTTTCATTCGTTCAAATTTCTAGTACATACTGCTTAACAATCTTCTGCACTTACTGTTTTATTATTTGACATCTGTTCCTGTGATTTTTGTACTGAGATGTTTGTTAACATTACTTTAATAAAGAATACTACATAAATAAAAGTGTTTTAAAAGTCTGAATAAGTGTTAAATAAATACGTAAATGTTGTGCCTCTACTTCCCGGATTTTCACCTATCACGGTTCGGCTTGGAACGTAACTACCGCGATAAACGAGGGTTCACTGTATTTACTACAGGAACAGAACAATTTTGAATAGTTTTTAAGGCTATACGTATTTTATTTAAAGTGTAACTCAGGATAAACCTGTTAAAACAGATTAGATTTTCCTCTTGTTCTGGTTGAATCATCTTCTCAAATACACGATTTGTCGAAAACGTAATTAATCGCATATCATTAGGTGAAAAATCAATCTAAACTGGGATTGACCTTAAACGTTGCGCTGTGTTTTCGCGCACTAATGCGCATTTGCTACTCAGGATCATTGGGGGTCCATCGTTCTGAGGCACATGAGATGACAGATGAAGGTTAAGACAGGGGCATCTGTGTCATCCACAACAGGGTGGGTCTCCTACTCTACCCACGAAGCCTGGGATTAAAGGTCCATTTACAAATGTGTCTTTAATCTCTGATAAGGATCCCACGACTGAAACCCTTTCACATACACTCAAGCATTGGGAATGGCTGCGGGATGGACTGAAATGGGCTCAGAGCACAAACACAGAGCATTTCTCACCTGAGAGCCTCCAGCCACTGGAATGATGCAGGTTAGAAGGTTTCCTATCACCGTTTCCATTGGAACAGTGAGGCCATCCACATGAACGGTGTATACAAGGCTTAAGCAGTTCTGTAAAAATAAAGCACATGCCCGTAAAGAGTCACAAGCTGGAACTATCCTTTCATGGCAAGGAAACAATCAACCACACTACTGATTAATTATACGGACCGGAACTTCACTGCAGATTTATTTTTGCCGTTTCACCAATAGCACATTTTCTATTCCCATGCTTTAAAGTTGACAATTTATTTAGTAAATTGTTAATTTATACAATGTATTAGTAGTTGAGGGTTATTTTTTTTTTTTTTAATATAATTTTGAAATTTTTTAAACATGGCAATATTACGAATAAGTTTAACACTTACAATAATACTTACAATGATATCCAACTCTAATTTCTTTTACAAAATATTTAATTTTCTATTTTTGAAGATTAATTTAAATGTAATTCGCCAAAAACACAGCTTTGGGTATGACAAAACAGTCACACAAGCTTGATTGAATGCATTGTTGAAGCAAGTAGTTATAGCAAAAATGAGGTTTCATACCCTAAAGACTTCTGTGTGATCCAAACGGGACACGAGGACCAGACTTTTAGGAGCGAATAGTGGAACTGTTTGCAGAACATCTGGACTGTCATCTTCATCTGCCTCACTGGGCTCACTTTTCTGCAGCTACAAAAACATTATATCAAACATCAACAGTAAAGACACACACAAAAATCTAAATGTCATGTTGTAATTATTGAGGGAAAAATTGTGATATGCTGTTGTGGTTTTATCAGTCAACATTCTTGGATTTAAATAAAAACAAACACACACAAACCAATAAAAATCATTTTCTAAATTTAGATAAATTTTATCTAAACATTTTTGCAATTTTTTCCTCAGTAGAGTTTAATACAATCTATTCTCATGAAAATACAATATTATTTAAATTTTACCATTTCATTTAAACCATTCGAATAATTTAATCATTTGTGTGTCTCTTAAGAGTACATTTAGAATAAAGCATTTTCATTTCAACCCTTTACTCCTCCCACAAATGATAATTGTTTTGAGAAAGAGACTTTTGAGGATGTAAAGGTATTCCAGCAGCCCTTTATATGAAGGAAATTAAATCACAATATCTCTAAATCAAAAAAAGGTGTTTTGCCACCACCTGTATCTGTTTAAAAATGTCTGCTGTCTCCGCCCCTCAACTATTGCTTCGTGTTATATAATGCCCAAACGTCTTCCCAGTGTGCTCACATTCCTCTTCTCTCACATTCCACATGTGTTAACCACAAACCTGCGGGTTTTCCACAGACTCCCAGAAGGTGAAGCAAGAACAGTAATGCCTCTCCGAGTTGATATCGGTGAGAACTGCCACGAAAAAAGAGGGAGGTTTTCTTTCTGGAACCAGCTGCCATCCACTGGGCTGACAGAACTGACAAAACAAAGATGTTCTCAGGTGATCCAAGAAAAACAGTCCCGTTTGTTCACTGTGATGTACAGTCCATATCAAATCAAATGTGTGTGATGGACTTACCAACTCAAGGCCTTGAGGAAAGGGGTTATCTTCCCAGTCTTTCTCTGGGAAACGCTGATGTATCCGACCCTGACCCTCGCTACCTCCTGTACAAAGAGATAAAGAACAGATAAGGAGAAGTTTGGTGGCTGAAAGACAACGGATTTAAAGACAAGTAATTTTTAAGGACCTCGAATATTCTAGGTAAGACTCTCACCTATGCATGTGTGAATAAAACAGATGATTAAACAAAAAAATAAAAGTGAACATAGATGGATGGATAAACAAACAAACAGAGATGTACAAAATGGAGAGATTGATAGATTCAAAACATTTCACTTTTATATCCTCAATTACCAAGTAAGGGTTAAAATATACAGCTAGCGATTCCATTTCCTTGAAGCTTCATGTCACGTGCGCGTCTGCACGTATAAAACTCACCATGAGTGATGTAGTACGCGCAAGTGACAGACCTACAATGACCTGAGGTGTGCACAGTCACACCCTCTTCTAGACAGCAGCTTTCTCCAGTTACAATCAGCCATAAACGGCGCATTGCGGGAAATGGATGTGAGCAGTCCACGTAACGTGCAGCTTTGAGAGTCACCAAGCAGGTTGAGAAAAAAAAAAAAAGTCAAAATCCCAAACCGCTGCCTCAAGTAAAAGCAAATAAACTTCAATCCAATAAAAAGCAAATATTAACAGAACCATAGTCAATTCCGTTATGATTTTATTATAAACCAGTCGTTCCTAACGTAGTCGAACTGGAATCAGATACTGTTGAACACAAATGCAATTTGGTTTAAAGCAGGGATTCTTTTTTAACACTGTGTTATTTTAGCTTGAGAAAATGCAGACCAACCACAAGTGGGTTCAGCCATCGCACACACTCCAAACAAAGCAACACGACAGTCACTGACGCAGTCATAATGGGCCTGTTGTCAAAAGAAATGTCTGGATGACTGGAACAAAGCTGCCAAGACTGAGAATGGGAAGGAGGAAGATGCCTGATTTATAGGAAACCCAACTGAAGTGTAGTCCAGGATGGAACTCACACAGCCTCTTCTGCAGCAGACACATCCTATGCTGGCTATGACTCCGAAATTTGGAATAGTTTCATTGTCTTCTGGAAATGGATGAAATCAGAGCCAAGATTTGCGCACCAGAGTTGGACTTGTAAGGTCTCTGGAGTGTTTAGAAATGTTAAACTCATTCTGGTTCTCACCCCTCCTTCATTACTTCGAGCTCACAAAACAAGTGAAATGTGTGGCAGAAAAGCAGGAGAACAGAAAGCCATCTCAGCACAGAAAATCATTGTTCTCAACTAATTTGCTCATTTAGATTCGGAATTCTGTGACAAACTCGGGATCTCTGAATCTGAAGTGTTGGGGAACAAAAAGTGCAGGGTCATCATCCTACACTCACACTTTAATGGCCTAAAATTACAATTCTGAAGCAAATTTTGGTTGAAACCATTCTGAAATCATGCCCCAGTAAATGGGTCAGCAGACCAGTGCAATGCAACGAGACTTCTAAATTCTTACATTCCATGATTAGTTCATTCTGCATCATGGAGAGGAAGAATGTGCTAGACTAGAGAATCAAACACATCCAGAATAGTAGAAACTCTAAAACAAATCATTCAACAATTTCATATCATGTTTTATCTCAAAATCGAAATAACCATAAATAACATGCAGACCACACATGTTTTTGTGATTTAATACTTCGCCCAAAAACACTCAGCATTTCCATCAACCCAGCAGATCAATGGAAGTTTTCAACTGAAAGTGAATGTCAGTAAACAAGTTAAGGTTGACCATTAATCATTTTTCATTTATACCGCATCACCATTTCTGGGTCACGGGGAGCTGGCACCTATTTCAGCAACTCTGGGACTGGGGTAGGATACACACTCTGATTTGGTGGCCAACCAATCACAAAGCAGGACACAAACACACACAATCACTCACACCAATGGCTAATTTTCCAATGTCAGACCAAAAAAAACTGAAAGAAACCCGAAGACCCAGAGGAATCCAATGCTCAAAAGTATGGCGAATTACCAGTCACCACTATTGTGTGATTACAATTTGGCAACCAAGTCGCCACACGCCATGTCAGTTCTGCCTCACTCTGCTGTAAAATGAATCACGAGCATCTGATCACTCAAATGCAGATTCCACCACCTCTTCCTCTACAGAAGATCTGAGAACATCACCACGGGACAAAAGCACCGTCCTGTTTTTCCAGAGTGCAGGAAACAGGTGAAGTGAAACCAGAGGAAGACTTCAACACATGGATAAAATCCCAGTACCATGTTCTGTGAGGAAAGTAAAGCTGGTATCTGTATACTAAGATGACAAGACAACTATGTAAGGTTAAAGAACGACACCAAAATACCAATGTCTTTAACCAGCAGGTCGTCTTTGCGCCACAGGGTTTCGCCGTCATGTGACTAGACGTGTAGCGTGTTTGTGGGTGTGACTGCGCAAAAAAAACGGGTATGTTGGCTTGCTGAAAGAAAAAAGTGGGTCACATTCAAGCTCGCTATTGTGTAAATGTTGCTGCATCCTGCCAACTTCTCGAGAACTGCCGTCTGATCTTAAAACCTTCAGGAATTGTCACTAGAAAAGGATTCGACGCGATTTGGCAGCCTATAATAATATTCGGAAAATCACAGGCTGGCGCTAAAATAGAACGCTGCAATGACTAAAATGCCTGTGGTTCCGTGTCACGGTAGATAGAGGAAAGGTGAGAAGAAACAGATGTGTTATAAATGTAATATCCAGTTGTGTTTGCTTTCCTGCCTGAACAAAAAAAAAAAAAAACAAACGACAAAATTCCAATAAAATTGATGGTAGTTGTTTTGTAGATCCAATTTTTTTTCCGCAAAATATCAAGAAACTGGAAATTTGTAAAATAAAAAATGTGATATTCTCTTTTGAAATAAAAGCGTGAACAATTCTGGAAAGATTGTGTCGCTGTCAATCTAGCGACAGTCATGGAAGATTCCAAATCAACAGTATTTCTAGAACAGACTATATATAAAATATAAAGACGATCGTTTTCCACAACAGGTAAATAGTTTACCACTGTGTTTTATTAATTATATTGCTAAAACTAACTTTTTTCTTAGTTTGCTGTGCAAAACTCATCTACTTTCTTTCTAAATCTAAATAAGCATATTTAGCAACTCCTGTCAGATGCTCATCATTGAGAAAGTTCCACTCATCAAAGCCAATTTACGAAATTAAAATCACCATAACTTAATAATGTTACCCTATTGTTTCTTAATGGTTGTTTTCAAATACAAGAAAATTGTTCAATTATAATTTAATGTGAATTTATTCAATTTGAAATGTGGACAGTTAACAATATGGTATTTATTTTAAATAATGATCATTAAATGTAACAATCTGCTAAATTCTGCTGTTACTGAGGGATAGTGGTGAGGTTTTCTTCAACAAACTCACATCCTTCCTGCACACCACCCATCCCACAGCCACATTCAACCCCGCTTTTATTCTGAACGGAGGAAATACTCCACTCACAAAACAATTTCCACTTGTTTTAGACAGCTTGGGTTTTCCCAAAGCACAAACCCAGTTTTTCAGAGAAAGCACAATCTCTTATAAAATTACAATTTCAAGCTCATTCAAATCTGCATCAAGCAAGATATTTAGGAAGATACATCAAGAGATGAGAACCTTATTATAAATATATTATACAGTAGAGCTGCACAATTCTGGATAAAATGAGAATCACGATTGTTTTGCTTAGAACAAAGATCACGATTCTTTTCACGGTTCTTTCTGGATATTTTAGTTTTTTAAATATTCGACCCTGAAAATCAGGTTGTCAAACATCAATGTAATAACACATATTACTCTTTGCTTTAAATTTAAATAGATGGAATGAAAAATATAATTTAATGATGTAAAAGTAATGTTTAAATAAAAAAAATTCACTATTAAACGTAACAAAAATAAACATTCGAATGTACAATATTATGTACAGTTGTTTACAAGCACTTTTGAAATACTTATCAAGCAAATATTATTTTATGGGGGCTAATACTTTTGTCCTCAACTGAAGATGTTTGCTGTATGTGGTTTGCTGAGTGTAAACACACACAGACTTCAAAATAAAATCCTTTTTCAGGTAGTAAAATGTCGGAGTTGATACTCTACCACTGTATTTAATCATTCATTCTCCCCGTTTATTTTTTAAACTCGACTGATACTGGACTCACATACACTAGTGCAAGTAATTAGCGCGCGTGATTGCAGCTGCGCAAAACCGTGAATGTCTGTCATGTGAGTTCGACGTCATCACGGCAGAAGTAATTCAAGATCATCTTTCCTTTATAATATTTAAATGATCGATACGCGTGCGTGCAAGCGGACAAGAAGAGTGGTTTCTGTCAGACCGATCAGAAACTCAGCCGATCGATCAGAGAGTTATAATAGGCAGAATCGTATAAATGCTGGATTCAGATCGTGAAGAGGCAGAATCGTATAAATGCTGGATTCAGATCGTGAAGAGGCAGAATCGAGAACGCGATTTTTTAACGATTAATCGTGCAGCTCTATTTTATAGACAAACATTTTCTCATGTAGATCAATCTTAAGCTTGTCCGCAACATACAAGCACTGGTGTATTTACCACGGAAATAAAACAATTGTCATGTGATGATCAGAATTCCGTAAAATAATTATGTTAAAATACACAATTACATAATGACATGGTCTGAACACATGCATTAGCAACATGCCATGAATACACATATCAATCACATGACATACATGTGATAGCTACACCCTATTGACACAATAACCATGTGACATTAACGTAAAATATGTAAAATACAGGCCATGGACACACATAAACTAAGGGCCATTGACACACATATTAGCTACATGCTCTGGACACATATTAACCACACAATATGGACCCACAAGTGAGATATATGTTATGGACACATGTGATATACAAGACGTACTCATACACATGTTAGCTACACACCACTGACACATTAACAACATGACATTGGACACGTATGATACATGTAACGGACACACACACATTACCTACACGACACACACTTGTGATATACAAGCTATGACACATTAGCTACACGCAAGGGGAACAAACATATCAACCACATGATATGGACTCACATGTGAGATACATGACATGCACATGTTATCTACACACCATTGACAAATTAACTACATGGCAAGATACATGCCACGAACACTCAAATTAACTACAACACATGTGAGATACAAGTCATGGACATGTGAACAACAACATGTAGACATTGTCTTTATGTCCAGGACACACATGTAAATTACATGTTGTTGACACACATGCTCCATGTCACAGGCACATTAAATACACTTAACAAAAACTCATGTGAACCATCATGTACGCACATTAGCATTATAAACTGGATACAAATATGAGCTACAGGTCATGAGAACACCATTTGTCTACATGTAAACGACACGACATGTAAACAAATCACAAAAGACCCACATGTAAGCCAGAACAAACACACAATTTAAAGGCGACCTCAGATTGACAGCAAGTAAAACTCTACTACACATTAGTGTATTTAAACAACCCCAAGTTAAAATCAACTGAGAGATAAGCAGGTACATTTGTACATATATTTGTACCGGTCAAACAATGAAAGGGACTAAAGCTCAGACTGTCACTGATATGTTGCGTAAAGACAAACTGAAAAGGTAAAGAGAACAAGCACGGGCTGATTTGTCTTACATAACGCTGCTGCCATTGCTCAGGCATTTCTCCACAGTGAAAATGTTGTGCGTCAAGAATTACAAACCATATGGAATGTAGCAATTACATTAAACTGGGAGTTAGACGACATCGAGTGAACCGACCATACACTCATAGAACACATACACACTAGAAAATCAGAACGTGCAAGCGGTGGACACACACACACATCAATACAATTATAAAATGTACACGAGACAATCGAAAAATAAATATATCCCTGCTATTCTGTTTTTATTAAAATAATAACAATAATAATAACAACAACAACAACAGAATATTTGGCCAATACAGACGTTCAAAACTACTTTTGCTTTATCAGCTAAAAAACTGAAAAGCACAACTAAATTTTGCATTAAAGTAAATTCTTTGTTTTTATAGAAATGTACACAATATTTTAAAACTGTGTATTTCATATGACGCAGTGGACAGTTCAAACATTTTGTGCATTTAAAAACACTTAAGATCACTTGCAAACTTAGAATTTTGGACATCGACGTGCTGAGCAAAAATTTAGCAAATTTTAACTTCTTGTAACAATGAAAAAAAACAAGAAATTCAAAATGCTTTAAAATAAAGCAATGAATTACAATAACTAATAACTATTTGTAATTAACAATACAAGCAATACATATTTGGTAATATTTTGTAATACAATTTATTTTACATTTCAAGACTGATAACAAAAAACAAGTTTAATTTTCTCTTTTTTTATTATGTTTAACTGTTTGTGAAAAACAAACTTCCGAAAATTCTGACCAAAGGCAGAAGATTCTCGCAATGAAGATTTAAAATATCATAGCTTAAAGATTATTAAACTCTAACGAACCCTTTTTTAATGCTAGACAAGGGCTTAGAAAGTATTAAGGTCACTTTTGCCACTCCCTCTATAGCTTATGTGATGCTTTTAACTCAAACTCCTAAACAACAAGTTCATTTGCTGTGAAGAGAGGAAGAATGGAATCCCTGATCGCAGGTACCACAACTGTGTGCGAGTGTAAATGTGCGTCTCTCTCTGTGATTGGTTGGCCACCAATCCAAGGTGTGTCCAAACTTCAGGCCCAGAGTTACGGACATTCGCTCCAGCGCCTGGTGAACCAGAAATTAAAAAGATGCCCAGTTGGACATAAAATAATCATTCTTTGTGTCACAATTTTACACAAAAATGAAAAAAGTGGGGTAAAGAAAAATTGTAAAAATTCCAAATAATCTCTAGAGAGACCTATAGGTCGGACTAGAATCGCCAACATCAATTCAGCGGAATCACAACAGAGAAATGGAAACCTCACCAGAAAAACCCCAAATACTCCGGCAAACCACATGAGAGCATCACCAATCAATGCCAACCAAATACACACGTTTCAGCTGTGGTTGTCTTACACACAAAATCAGGAGGCATAAACAATAAATCCAATTTTAAACCCAACAATACCACGAACTAGAGCTGCACGATTAATCGTTAAAAGATCGCAATCTCAATTCTACCCCCCTCGTGATCTTAATCCAGCATTTATACGATTCTGCCAAACTCAATGATCTCAGAAGAACGGTGTCTGGGAGCTTGTGAGTGCACGCAGTGGGCATGATGGCGCTGGACGCACAACCACGTGTCAAGTGCGCTTATTACCTGCGCCAGTCATGTTTAAAAAAAACAGAAAATGAGTGAGGAAACACAACGGCATAGTGAATCTGCTATCAACTTTGACATTTTAGTACCTGAAAAAGAATGTTTCTCTAAAGCGTGTGCATTTACCTCGGTTTCAAACCAGAAGATGACACTCAGCAAACCATATACAGCAAACATGTACAGTTGAGAACAAAATAATTAGCCCTCCTACATTGATAAGTATTTCAAAAGGGCTTTTTTAACAGAACTAATAATTTTGTCCTCAACTGTACACAATACTGTACCTTGGAATGTTTATTTTTTTTACGTTTAATGGTGATTTTTTTTCTTTACAACATCCCTTTTAATTATCCACAATAATTAATATTTGAACAGACAGACCATATTTCATTCTGTAGATCGCTGTGCTAAAGGCTAACGGGATAGCGCTTGAAAACGAGACCAGCAGCTGCAAAAGCTTCGGAGCAAACAGAAAAAAGTTCAAAACGAAGAACAACGGAGTTAAACACAATCAAATCACTGTCTGCTGCACAGAGAAAAAAGTGACTGTTCTAATATTTACGTCTAACAAAAACCGAACAAAAACCGAATTAAAAAAACGTTTTTTTTTTTATTTTGTGCTTGAAAAAACAGGGGAGTCCTTATATTCGCGTAAATACAAAATGTGTTATTATATTGTTGTTTGACAACCTGATTTTCAGGGTTAAATATTTCAAATGAAAAAAATATCCAGAATCGTGAAAGAATCGAGAAAATAAATTGTGATTCTCATTTTATCCATAATCGTAGAGCTCTAGCATGAATCAAATTACTGAAAATCTAGAGGGTGGGTGTTTGAAAAAAAAATGGACTTCAAAGAGCAGCATCCCGCAGAGCCATAGGCATGTGGAAAGCAAGACCTTTAATTCCCACCCGAGGGGCTTGGAATGGGGAAGGAGCCGCATTCCCAAAATACCAGGGAAGACCATGAAAGCTTAGCAGAGACGCCCCCTTTCCACCCTGACCTCACTGTCCACAGCTCACTGACCCACATGACCCCTGGACATACAGCACACAAACAGCCATTAACTACTAACTCTTCACCATGTTTCTCAATCGGATCTAATGATCCTGTAGGGAAAAGAACAAGCATTGACATCCTTCTAGTTCTTAGTTTGATCACCGAACAAACGTGATAAGAGAGAAATAATGGATAATTTCGTGTGTGGAACCTACGTGTTGCAAACTATAGCAATATATAGCAATTTTATTTAGATTTATTTATTTTAAATAAAGTTTGTACAAAAATAAAGAATAAAAAGCAGTTTCAGCAAACGTACACATTGGAGTATACATACAGAACTACTTTACGTACTACTGTATTTCATGTACGTATATTGTATTGTTCAGACGGCTGCGAACGCACCAATGGAAATTGTTCAGGGTAATAAAAGGGAATTCGAACTTGAAATGCTCGACTTTTAAATATTAATGATATTTTAAAAGAAGAGGGACGGATGCGGCCCAGTAGGCCATGTGACAGTTCCATGAACGGACTTTACACACTCCTACACAGCTCCACGCTTCAGCATGTGATTAGGCCGCAGTCAAAACGAAACCAGACAACAGGCAGTTTCAAACTCACTGCCAGCGTTTCACTAAAGTTTATCGTGCACACACACGCACACACTCAAACGCATGCAAACCCTTTAATGTGCAAAACAAGAATCGGAAAGTGTGTATGTGTGTGTGCTGAGCCTCTCAGAATGAGGGCAATCTCTCTTGCCCTCCAACCCCTCGGCCGCAGCATGAATGAGGAGTATTCATCCACCAGCTGGCCGGCGGAGCTATGCAGCCATACGCTGCAGGCATGGGGACCGGGCTTCTCCAGCCACCCTTCACTCGGCACAGAGGCGTTTATAGTCCGGCCAGATGACCAGAAACGGGATGTCATGGTAACACAGAGCGGTTGTAGTATCACGCCGAGGCCCTTTTCGGCCCATTCTTATCCATGAATAAGATTCAGTCATTACGGGTGAATATTTCGAGGCGTCTGGCTGAGTCACTGCATACATCTTTTAGGAACAGAGAAGAGATCTGTTAAAACCGAAATGAAATGACCCATCATTTTGGTCTAGTTTAAGTTACAACTGTTTAAACGTATGAAAATGGATTTCTCAGCTATACAGTTATTGGAAAAACTAAGAGAACAGCGAGAAATGTATAGCATGATCAAAATATCATATGCCCCGTTCAAGAATAAACTTATAGAAACGATAGTTGGGGAAATTGAGCTACAGACGTCAAAGTCACTGAAAAAACTGCACATTTGTTTCTAATAAAATGTATTTATATTATAGGAATAAAAAATAAAACTATTGACTGCTATGTTATTCAAAATAAAAGCTGTTTAACTATATATTGCCATATGAAAACCAAGTCCTAAATGTTTTTTCACTAGTCACATGCTACACTTTTGTGCTTATGTTTATTTATAAATGTGTGTGTATGTATATATTCTAGGGATGCACTGAACATTCGGCCACCGAAAATTATCGGCCGAAAATGGTCAAAAAGCGCATTTTCGGTTTTCAGCCGAAACACTTTTTTCACCGAAACAACACGGCCAAAAGTTGATGACGTAAGCAGAGACCGTGAGAGCTGCACGCGAACATTGGCTGCATATAGCGCAGATCACGAGCTCCCTGCGACATTCACTTCACACCAGTGTCTCCTAATAGAGAACATTCTCTCTCTTCTTACTCCGTTTGAGCAGCAAACTAAAGAGATCAGCTCATCTGATGCATCTGTAGCAGACGTTATTCCTTTTATCGCAGCTCTAAAGCGCCCAAAGTGGTTGATACATACCATGGTAAAAACTATGAAAAGTGCGCGCTTAGAGTCTGTCCGCACATGAATCCTCCGCACTTCATCGCGACTGTACTTGATTCGCGTTATAAAGAGCAGTATTTGGAGGAATTAAAATAGAACAGACAGCGATGGACGCACAGAACCGGCGCAGACGGAGCAGAGCAGAGCGCGTCTCTGCACCAGTTGAGGGGTTGGCACCCTCGTTGTCTGATATGTTCAGTGAAATCCTGCAAGAAATGACCTCTAATAATACTAATACGTAGGCTGTTTTGTTTTAGGCTACCATATATGTGACAGATATATTTCTGCAAGATGTATATTTTTTTATCCACTGGCCTTATTTGAATACAGTCTCGACTCTTTCTCAAATGTCAGGCAGATGACAAGCTCAACAGAAACCTATTTATACTATTATTAAGACCTGCAGAGAAAATGTTGTATCCTTTGTACTTGTTCTGAACTTTAAACTTAAAGGCAATTTTTAATGGAGGAACATTTAATTTCACAACATTTCAGCAGGCCAGTTGGTCAAGTTAAACATTTTAGTTTGAATTATATTTTATACTATTGAGTGTTGCAAAATGCTTAATAAATATTTGCATATTTGTAAAACATTTTTGTTTCATTTATTTTTTGAAACTTCATTATTAATTTATGCAATTGCGATGCCTTGGTTTTAGTAAAGTTAGTACATCAATAAATGAAAAAATATGTTATAAATTATGCAAATATTTATTAAGCATATTGCAACAATCAAAGAGTATAAAATATAATTCAAACTAAAATGTTAAACTTGTCCCACTCATCTGTTAATAAACAATAATACACATGCCTACTGGCCTGCTGAAAGGTTGTAAAAATAAATGTTCTTCACATGCATATTATGTAAAATCAAATGGAGCATATATCACAACGTTATCTAACTTATTACATAAAAGCAGTGCTACTTTTAAATATAAGCGAGTAAATAAATGTTGAAATAAAGTGCTTAACTTTAAAAAGAAAAGATAATAGAAGAAATTGCATCAAAACTCGACTTCCTTTTACATCTCGACTCAAATCTTTAAGAAGGTAAAAAAACAACTGTTCATATCCAAACAATTGAACAGTTTTAAGGACTCTTTTTTTTTTAAACACATTTCTGAACACATCAGACACTGGTTTAGTCTCACGGTGCGTAATATGAAAAGGAAGAAATCTGTCCATTACGGATGAAAAACGATTTTTTTTTTTTGTCTCACCCGTCCAATCTTTCGCCTCTATTGTCTGTCTCTCTCTCACTTCTAATGCAATATGTAACTGCAATCGCTATTAATTCCATTGCGACCTCGAACGTTCTCCAATCTGCCGATGTCCTGAGATTGCGCCGGAAGTTACGTACATACATTCGAATTCGCGCTGCGGCTGCGGCAGTTACGTCCGTACATTCAAATTCGCGCAGAGTCCGCGACAGTTACATAGATTCAAGTTCGCGTGGCGTCTGCGGCCGTTACAGTTAAGGTGGACGGCTGGATTTTAATTCAAATCGGATTCGGATATACATACATATATATATACATACATACACACTCACGCACACAAACACACACACACACACACAAGTTCAGCAGCGCTAGTTAGTAAGAGAAGACCGAGTGAATCTGAATGTCCAGAATTTCACTGTTTGCAGAACAACATTCTGTAACACAGCAGGGGGGGAAAGCAGTTTTAATCCATGTTGGATTTTTTCCACAGAGAAACAAATGTATTAATTTGTTCATATTTTTTGTTGATAATATTTTATTCCATTTTCCCTCCGGTTCCTCCAAGCACCACAAACCACGTGGAAGTACAACTAACAATTAACACTTAAAGGGAAGTACAATCGACACTGAAAAGCAGAGATGACTACACAGACACCACAACTTAAGTTACTGTAAGTTAAGTTAACGTAAGTTTACTGAACTTTCAAAAATGTGCTTAGAATCCAAAGTTGACAAAAAAAAAAAGTTTGCACATCTCATCTTCATTTCATGGATATTTGACCAAATGTTCCGCCTCAAGCAAGAGTTGAACAACAGAAGCGACCGGAGAGAAGTGTGCATGAGAACAAACCGTTGGAGCTTTTGTTCGGGCTCCACCCAAAGAAAACTCATGAAAGAGAGCAAAGGGGGGCAGGAGAGCATTGGGACGGGAACCCCAGAAGATATGATGCATGTCTATGACTAGCAGGAACCCAAATCAAACCCAGAACCTCGATTTTCTCCCTCACGCCTCGGACAAACTGGATTCTCACTCGATCACGTCTTCTCCCTAGAGTCTCAACTCCCATTTCCTGTTTTTAAACAGAAAGCCTTTCGGGCAGAGAATCCTGTTCAACGTCCTCGCAAAGGCCTGAGTGGTACCAGCAGGTCCTACAACAGCGTTTGGGCAGCTCGTATCCTTCCAATTTTGCACGAGTTAATTTTGTGATGAACTTGAAATTGGATTGGCCAAAGTCGGGATGGGGTCTTGCAAAAGAAAAGAAAACACCAAGCGAGGTTATCTCTTTTAAGACCTCCAGCCATCAGAACGAGAAGCCAGGGAGCCATTTGCCAGCACTTCTTAAAAGATGTCTAGCTTCATATCTAACACATCAAACATCATTTCTATTTTCAGCTTCTTCGCATCTTACTTGCTAGACACTTAGTGGCATGTTAAAAAAAATGAAATCAGATGTAGCACTTTCTCTTGCCACATCATGACGACTGATAGTGAGGTCAAAGAACTTTCCCTTTTGTTTTTCAAAAAGGTATTTTAAAAGGTTATCCAGAAAAGCAAAGACGCTAGTGCTTCTGCAACAATGAGTATTGTCGGACACTAAATGAAACCAGAAACTCACAATCAACATATTCCCACACAACGTGTTTGCAACTAATGTCTGCTAACCAGATGCTAAGGCTCCGTAGGCAAGAAACAGGAAAGGAAGATGTTCTGCAAAGCGCGCAGCCCCTCGACATCCTGCCAGCAGACTGTCACGTAAAACAGCAAACGTCAAGAGCTTTCCTCATGATTCAAAACCAGACTAGAACTACAATATCTTCCTGAAGACCATCACTCACAATCGAGAATTAAAAAACAGCCTGCAATGGGTTTGCATATGAATCATAAATAAGAAATAACACACATACAGAAACCAGGCCTTCCAATAAAAGCCTCCACAGTTTGCTGCGAGTTTCCAGCAACTTTACATGAGAGTCTCTGAATAATGCATGCTCACCGAGACCATTATATGGACGGAATCTAGGCCACTAACCAAAACACTCAACCTACCAACATCAAAACACACTAAAAGGAGTAAACATCACATTCAGAGGTGGAACTTGCTCATTAGAATACACTTTAAAAATGGGTTGCTTATCACTTATTTGCCCTCGTGGTCTTTTTTCCCCGGCAGTTGTAACTACGACAATGTCATCGCTCTGAGACACATGACAGAATAGCAAATGACAGATGCTGTCATATTGTTTTGGTCATGTGAAATGAAACGGCCAAAATATCTAACGTTTTAAAAGCATGATAATAATTCATAACAACAAGACACACTGATGTATAAAGATGTGAAATCCCCAGGGAACTCGAAATGTGTATGTCTAAGGCTTGTGGTGTAGTCTAGGTAGACAGCCTGTCAGGTTTAGACAGTTGTCAATAACAAAGTCACACTGCGCTTTATTATCAGCTTGTTGACGTATCATATGATCACCGTTACATTTCCCTTCGATTCCACTGGGATTTTGAACCAATTTAACGGGCTGTTACTTGGCAAGCACCGGTGGCAAAGGTTGCACTGATAAATCCCTATTAGGACAGGCACGCCCTGGGAAAACGAAATAGTCCCTGCTTGTAAACTTCATGCCAGCATTAAAACTATTGCACAAATATAGTGCAGTCCAGGCGATTAAACTCGCGCGCTTGTGTCGGTTCGTACAACTTCGGCCAGGTTCGGCTTTTCGAGACCCGGAGGCCTCGGACATCCACGGTTGAAAGTAGAAGGCCTGTCCCGGGCCAGAACTCAGGGGCGTTGGGCCTGCGTTCCTCTCTCTCCGCCTTCCGCTGTGTTCACCGCGAATAAACCGCGACTAATACACTCCAAATCTAACAGATCAGTAGGAGGAGGAGGAGGAGGAGGAGGAAGAGCCGTTTGCTGTGTGTGTGTGTGTGTGTGTGTGTGTGTGTCTTACCTCTCTTATCGAGATCGTAGCCGACAACCACGAAGTAATCGGCGAGCCTGGACATCTTAACGAAGTCACAGAAACAGGCCTCTGTGGTGGATGTAGTCTTTCCACAAACAAACGATATTCCGATCACATTGTGAAGGCAGCGGCGACAGAAGCATCACTCCAGCAGCAGCCCGCCGCCATACTGTAGCTGTGAGTGTGTGCCGTGCCCTGACAGCGCTGTGCGCATGCGCCGTGAGCTCAGTCGAGGCGGTAGGGAGGGGCACGCGGCCAAAGAATGTTGCGTGGTCATTCATTGCTGCGCGTGTGCAAGACGCTGCACAACAGATAAAGAATGTGTTTGCAAAGGTCTCGTATTAGGCTGTAAACTAAGCAACATGCTTATGTGTGTGTGATTCTCTACACACAATTTAGATGGCCTTTTATTTGTGCGTTAAAACGAGGGTAGGCATCTGTTTTTTTTCGGGTGACCTGCATTCAATATTTAGCACGGACGATGTGGGAAGAAAGGGCCTATCATATCTTGATATACGAGTCTTTATATAAGTGAAGGCAATAAAAACATATCTAAAACGTGATTAAAATGTGACGATAAAAGTGAGTTGATTTGAATAAAGTAAATATTTTGTAATTTTCAATTAATCATTTCCAAGTCAAAGGGCCGCATGTGGCCCCCGGTCCGGACAATGCCCAACTCAGTGCTAATGATGTTATTGAACATGGCTGAATAGATGTATAAATAACACTCGCACCACCTATGGCCAGTTTTCTGGCCTGTGGAATAAAATTGGAGAAGACCCCTACGCAAGCAAAATAAAGCCAACTTCACAAAAAATGTACATAACTTGTACAATGTTTATCCTATGAAAATCATGAACAATCAATCCCACTGCCAAAACTCAAACTATGGTAATATTGCATAAAGAAATTATGCAGGACAAATGTTGTTCATAGTTTGCAGAGGACAATTTGTTCGGTTCAAAGATCAACTTGTTTTTTAACTACTGTGAATGCATCTTTGCACAATCTCAACTGTGAAGTTGCTGAACATAAACTTTGGGTGGTTCGGTTCTATTTAGACTTGGTTTTCACCTCACCCCCTGAAAACTTTATTTAACTTCAGTGATTGTTAAACACCCACAAAGAAATGCAACTGAGCATGGGAAATTGACACTCAGTTGTTGGTTTTTCTACAAAGTGAGCCAATGTTTGGACAGTGGTTACATAAATGTTACAGTTATGTGTCTCACCACAGAGGAAAAAGCTGAAAGTTCTACCGGATAACCCTACTATCCCATAATCTGAGGCCAGTGTCCTCGCCTGTCAGCATCCACAAGCCTCCAAATGAATTCCAACACTTCCTGTGTAAAGACCTTTGACCCAGAGTGTTTATCACAACAGAATTAAAAACATTCACATGTATGTTACACCATCTGTGTAACATAAGTGCCACTGATTCTAAATTAGTATAGTGATCAGTGAATGGATGAACAGAAGGAAATATTGGTGAATGAATGGATGAACATAAGGAAGTATAGGTGGGTGGATGCTAGATAGATGGATGAACAGATGGATAAGCAGAAGGAAACATGGATGATCAGTATCTAAATAGATAAATGGATGAAGGAAAAGAAGTGTGAGTGGATGGATGAATGAACATAAGGAAGTTAATACATTCATATATCTAAATAAATGAATAAATTCATCGATATCTAAATAAATGGATGGATGAACAAAAAGCAGTTTGGATGGATGGATGAACAGAAGGAAGTGGTGATGATGGATGAATGGATGGACAAACAAAAGGAAGTATGAATGAATTGATAAACAAGCAGAATGAAGTACAGTATGGATGGATTGATGGATGAACAAAGTATAGACTTAGACTTAGACTTAGAGAGCTTTATTGTCATTGTCAGAACAATGAAATTCTGTTTGGCAACTCAGCTCTAGCAGCAAAGGAAACAGTCAACAGGTAACAAATCAACATCACAACGTAACAACAGTAATGTGCTTCACAAAACAACATCACAACATTGACGTAACAACAATAATGTGCAAACGGCAATACACAAACAGTAATGAACAAAGTGAGGTGAACAGTATACATGTGCAAATGGCAATTGTGAAAAACAGAGGCATTGAAATAGTGCAAAAAGGCTAGGAATAGATAGATGGATGCATGAACAGAAGGGAGTATAGACAGATGGATGGATGGAGGAATGGAAGGAAATATGAATAAATTGATGAACAACCAGAAAGGAGTATGGATGTTGGATGAATTATTGGACTAACACAAGGAAGTACTATATAGTGTAGTGTGTGTATAGGATAGTGTGAAGCTAAAGGTCAAGGTTAAGATGGTGCAAAGGTCACAATAAGACCTTTTTATTAAGACATTTTATTAAGATTAAGAAATACAACGTTATTAAATTTATTTCCTGAACTTAACCTGATCACCACTCTCATCACACAACAAAGTGAAACGCATGAACATCACAGGAAGTGCCGTGGGATGAAGTCATGTGACAGGAAGCGCAAATGTGTAGCCAGACACGTTTATGAAGTGTTAAAAGGTGTCTGGACCTCCCACTGACACACACTAACAGAGGCATAAAATGCAACTTCTTGGCCGGATTTGAAAGTCACATGACATCCTGTTAACAAACCAATTTACAGGAAGAGGTTTCAGTAATCATGGCTTATCGTAGAGCATCCTAATTCTTTAAATAACGTTATCTGCACACTGGGAAGACGTCATGTCATAAATTAAAAGGAAACAGCAAGAGGCTTTTTCTCTCTATCCGCTTACTATGTAGCACACAGTTAAAATGATTAAAAATGGCTTTGACAGCATTCAAATGTAAAGTTTTCAAATGTAAAAGCTTTCAAGTTTAATGTTTATGACAACTAATGATAGGTGGAGATTTGTTTGTAAGATTGTTCCAAGTATAATTGTCAGCTGTATCAAAACAAATTGATAAAAAATAAATGGCATAAGTTGTCATAATTTTCCAATTTAGCACGCAAGTACACACACACGCACACACACACACAGACACATAATATTAGTATTTGTTTCAGACAGCTTTTAATTGTGTACTAACAAAATATACGTAATTTTAATACAATAAATTATTATAAATTAGTACAGTTTAATTGAACATAATAATATGAATATGATTAATCATGTATGTAATGTGTTTACAGTACAATTATAAATAATAATATGTTAATTAGTATAAATAGTAACATTTAATGTACTTTTAGGTATTATGCATTAAGTAATTGTGATGTTGAAATGTAATGAACCAAGCAGAAAGCTTCCTCTATTAACTTCTTACTAACTATAGCCACAATTTCACAATTTAAAACTTTAACAATTTATTATTTGCTAAAAAATAAATGAAACTAGATGCATCAAATGTTTTGTTAATGTTTATTCACTTCCTTTTTAAACCTCACCAATGACACCTGAGAACAGGTGACAGCAGGAGTCATGTGACCAGCATTCATTGCTCTCTCACTGCTGGCAGATATTTGATCTGTTACCACTCATTCAACTTCATTCAATTCTCATGTGAAGTCATTTCAAATATTTCCATTGTTCCCATTCAGTCCCACCCAAAACAAACACTTTTTATATGCACACAGACTATATTCCAGTCTGGGTGCCTTGGATGATGGGTAATGTTGATAGATGCTGCATTTACGGTCCAGAAACTGGCCATCATCACGTCAAAATAAATCTGATTTTGAGCCATAACTAATCAGTTGTGCTCTCCGACTCAATTACAAGTCATTGCAAACACGAGGAAGACACAAACTGGGTGGGAATAGACCTGTTGCCCAATTGATTCTGCACAGGGATTTACTGTTCACCCTAAAATGGTTTTAGAAGAAAAAGGGGAGACAAAAGACGTCACAGACTTTTCATCAAATGGGTCATCACTGAGGGAGTTTGTTATTGTGTTTGAAATGTTAGAGACATATTGTTTATGTGCACTCTGTCTGTTAGAAGAATTTTTCCATGGGAGTTGAAATCTGCAGTGTAATAACAATAACATTCACTAGGGGGCAGTATACAAAAGACAACCGCTTACATCACCAGCACAGTCCCCTATCTATCTATCTATCTATCTATCTATCTATCTATCTATCTATCTATCTATCTATCTATCTATCTATCTATCTATCTATCTATCTATATTCAGATAATGACAATAATTGTTAGAGTTTAAACAGCAACACATTTGGAAAAAGATGCTTGTACAAAGCAAAACGACCAACAGTAAAAAAAAAAATCATTTTTGACCTTAATAGGTGACATATATTATCTAGAGCTGTAAGACATTAAAAAAGTAAGCGAGCAAAGGTTTAGGGAGTAAAGTTCAGTGTGATTTGTGAAATTAAATGAAAAATCCCAAATTTTGAAGAAAAGGTAAACATTGGCCTCATTGTAAAAAAAGAGAAATTAAGGATTAGACTCTGACAAATTAAAACCCTCCATTTTCCATCAAATGACGAAGATGAGGCACATTTGAGGGTGATCCTCTGGCCTGCTGGGAAAGTCTTATTGAGACAGAACACTCACGCAAACATAAGAACAATTTAAGGAGGGTTTCCCTTGAATTTTGGCCCATTTTGGTGGATTACAGTTTTATACTATTTATACTCTCTTAACAAAGAGATCTTGCCTTTCAGTTTAAGTATTCTGGGCCTTGTAAATCGGTAATATTTATTAATAATTGTTTAAGTCTTTTGAAATTCATTCATCTTGACATGCCGGACAGCTGCGTGATCGTGTCCAACACACCTTTGAAATCTTCCGTAGTCCCGCCCAGGCCATATTTAAACGAGTCAATGTCAGAGAAACCTCAGACTTCACCAGAACTTGCGCTTGTCGAGCGCGTGCGCACCCGTGGGAAAATTCTCAAGATAGATCGGCGCGTGGCTTTTGAGCTTTACCTGAGGGTAAGTCAAATACATTCTTATCGCACAGGTAAACTTGTACCACAATTTAAAGAGCAATTGTCCTTCAAAGTTTAAACAAAGAACACCATACAGATCAGGCATTTAATATAATAATAATATAGAGGGAGAGATAGTGAAAGTTTCATAAAATAATTCCATTCTCTCCATCTTTTTTTAGGAGCAGTTTTTAGGAATTCCTAAAACTAAACTGTTGATCCAGGTTGGACGTTTCTTCTGTTGGAAATATAATATTGTCCAGGTGGATTGGAAGCCCCCTACTGAACAGGGGGTGAAAGAACACTGTTTGTCCACGATGAGAGCGATTTTCCTGGTTTTGTATTGCATCAGCCTGTTTTCTTCACAGCTTCTGTCTCTGCCGGTGAGCAGCTCTTTATGGTGGAACAGGTAGGAAACTGACTTTTAAATGGCCTCAAGAATTTAAGCCAACGTAATTGTAGTTTGAATGTTTAATAGTGATGCTGTGGTGTAGTCTTATCTGATAAAAACAAAATGAACCTAGAAAAGTAGTTGTGTCTGATAATCAAATGAATCACGTTTGTGTGAATGAATCAATCGAGTCAAGTCATTTTACTGAATCGGATATCAAAGCTAGTTTGAGAGATTCGTTAACGAATAAAAATCTTATTATTTTTAATCAGTCTTCTATAGATGAACAGGCACTTTCAGTAGTTTTTGGCACGGTGGGTTTCACGGTTCAACTTGTGTACATAAATTTAAGACATGCATTTGTCTGTATAAAATTATACAAATAAGACTACATATTAATGAAAAAAATCATTGATGACTGTAAATTACTGAATTTAATAGATGACATCGCCGGATATGAAGCGAATCGAAACTCTTGGAAATGAATTGTTCAGTTGAATCGATTCACTGATTTGAACGGACTCGTGCTAAGCTTTAGGCGAAAAAGAGTAGCGTGACTCGTCATCATAAAATTGTTATACTTTGCACGTGATGAAAGTGTGAGGGAACACTGTGATCACGGTGAGATATAGACAAATATAGTTTGTTATACATTAAGACGGTGTTGTGTCGGTTTAAGTGAGCAAGGTCGGTCGGGATGGTCGACGTGACTGCAAAAACGCACGCATCCCATCCCACAACTTTTCTCATCCAATAGCAAAGGTGTTTGTTCTGTAAACGGAATCCCCTTTTAAAGCTGAATCAAATGGAGTAGGTGAACTTCTATAATCTGCATTTATTAATTAATAACATTATCACTGATGTTAAATGCTAATTAGAAACTATACCCAAACTGCTAAATAAAACGAGTTTCATATACATAGCAGAAGTATAATGACATGTTCCTATTAATTTTCCACCAATTCCTAATTGAGATTACTATTTTAATGTTTGTCCTCATGAACTGTGCTGTTAGTTTTGACTAAATCTGTGACTGTGTGAAGATTAATTTACACACAATAAAACTTGTTGCGGTTTGTCAGTGCATGTAATAAAATGTGTCATGTAATAACTTTGTGATGACTTATGATATAGTTATGAAGAAAGGCAGTAGCATTTTGGATGCCTGTGGCCCTCTTCTGGCTGCTTAGATATCACCCACCATTTACTAATTTTGCTTTTCAATCTTGGTCATTTCCATTTATATATATATATATATATATATATATATATATATATATATATATATATATATATATATATTATATTATTTCTAAATATATATGAATAAATATATAATTTAAATATATATCAATAAATAAATATATAAGAAACCAAATAATTTACTTTTAAATTTATTTTAATTTCATAGTTGGCCTTAAATGTTTTATTTTAAAAAAATTGAAACAAACACTTTCATTTCATTACGCAGCCACATTCAGTGAAACACTGTCACATCTGAGAGCGAACAAAGCGTTAGGAAAAGAAGCGTCAAGAGACCAATGTCAGCATCCTTGACCTACAGTTGGTTGTAAGCGTTAAACCACTGATAAATCCTTCGGTTGGCTGTCAAGCAAATGAAGAAAACTGTGTTTTTTTGTTCTGTGTTTGGCCATTAGAGATCTCTTCCTCTTTGTCACACTTGTTTGTTATATCCACCTGGCTCTTTTTATTTTTAAAGCCGTAGTTTTTATCTACAGTTGAAGTAGAACTCCACGTACAGGACTTGGTGTTCGGCAAAACACAGATTCAAACAGAACGTACAGCAGCTAAGCTAGCTCACTTGTGAAATCCAGGCGTTAAATACAGACTTTTCTAAAGGAACAGGCCTCTGAAAGTAACCACCAAATAACCCAGTTTTCCCCCTTACATAATATTTTGAGGTTTTAGCTTGTGAGAGAATTTGCGAAAGCTGGAGCCAAACAACAAGTAAATTGAAGATTTCAACAACAGTCCAAAAACTGAATCGCCTTATTGTGGCATGGCCGGCTTATTTGTGTCACTGTGTGCGTTCTTGACCCAAACCACCAGAAGTGTTTAACCCACCAATGAAAAAGACATAGTATAGAAAATTGGCTATAGAAGCCATTTCATCTTCAGTAGTGTACTTTTCCTTCACCTTTCCAATTTGTTCAAGCCATGAAAACCTGCTAGCTATATTCTGCTTGCTCACGCTGAATACAAATTTGTTCTGGCTGTGTTTAGACTTGAGTTACGCGTCTTCCGGTTACAACAAAAACAATGTTTGCCCCTCGCTGTTCAGGCATTATTGCTTGTAGCTATGCCGCGACAAAAGGAAAAACTCACCCATCAGGCTAAATTCCGCTGCAGATTAGCAGCTAATACCTGACCTCCCTTCCCCACATCATCTAATGGCACATTTACAATATGTTTAGAAACCAGAAAAACAAACAGAAAAGCCAGTTACTAACATTTTCGGAATCCACTTTCACATTTTGTGTGTAGTCCCCTGTTCCCAAACCTCCTAAACTCTTCAATAAAAGATGACTTTCGGGATGTTCTTGAGTTTCTGAATCATTCTCAAAAGATTTAATAAGCTGTAATCCATAATTGCTGAAGAAAATGAATCAAATGGACTGGTCTGTCTTTCACAAGTCTATTTCTGTCTCCACCCCGAGAACATCCCACATTTAGCAAACAGAGATTATAAAACAATTATAAAATGATAAAAAAATCTTTTTTTGAAAAAAATTTTTCATAAAAAAAAATTATTATGAACACTTGCGATTCACGCAAAGTGGCCGGTCAAATTAGTCTTTAAACCCATTGAAGGAAAATAATTCTAAATATGTTTTTCTACCCTTTTCCTGAGCTTGACATTCAATTGGATGCAATTTTACAGTGGTGGAAGCAGGTGTTGATGAAATATAACATCTAGAAGTAACTGGAGAAGGTCAACAGATCCAATAATCAGGGTTCTCTAATCACACACACACACACACACACACACACACACACACACACACACACACACACACACACACACACACGCAGACACACACACACAGACATGTGAGCACACACGAACACACACACATCTTCCATCTTCCAATCAAACGTTTTAGATGAACATGACTACATTCAACAAATCTAAAGATAGCGTTCACTCTAATCAACACAAGACACATGTCATGATCAACATCTATCAATTAAGAATGATGAAAGGTGTAATCCCTCAGA
This sequence comes from Paedocypris micromegethes, assembly GCA_028031935.1. Lineage (NCBI taxonomy): Eukaryota > Metazoa > Chordata > Actinopteri > Cypriniformes > Paedocypris > Paedocypris micromegethes. The sequence goes on from CM051496.1 coordinate 9,456,877, forward strand.
CACATAGTCCAAATCCAGTCGCCATGTGCTCAGATGCTAAGTGCTCAGCGTCAACTGAAGAAAACCAGGTTGACCTCTCATTTGATCAAGACTCCACAATTGTATGCATAAAGCGTCTTGGCACGCAAGTCTTCTGTTTTAAGATGAAGTAAACGAAATCGCTCCTCTGGTTTCAAGGAGCGCCTTATCGCCCATGCTGACAGCTTTTTTTTTTTACCAGACAAGATTACCATCATTATTCCAAGTGATATTGAATTTCAAGCAGAAGGTGCTCTTTTTCTGACCTGAACACAATGGAAAATAACCTACAATCACTGGACACGTGCTAATGTGGTCTGTTAAGCAACGGTTTCGAAGGGAAAAACCAAAGTGATTATGTTTGATTTTGACTTTTTAGGATTTGTTTCAAATCTAAAAGGGAGATTTCTAGAAACTGGGGCTATTCACTGCCTTTGACTTGTGTGAGTGAGCAACAACTTAGAGACCTTCTGAGAACCAAACCAACCATGAAACAAGAATCCATTAGTCTAAAATGTCTTAAAGGTCATTATTCTTCCATGGTGACCTCTCAGTTGCAGATATATTAGAATTTAGGATGATTCAAGAGAAAATGATGTCCAAATAGGCAATTCTATGTCTTTACGAAGTGTAGTAAGTGCTGACTTAATCTCTGACAAGGTGAAGGTCAAAGACAGATGAAGTTGAAGGTAATCTCAATTTAAGCATCTGAAAGTCTCAGTCTGTTTGGATCAACCTATAATCATCTGCTTTGATCATACAAAGCTGCTGAGATAGAACTGAAAGCAATGCTGAAGGTGCAAGGAAATTTCATCCCTGCCATTACAGGCCATTATACAACCATTGTATTTCCCAGCAGGAAATGCGAAATAAACATGTTTGCTTGATCAGAAGTGCAAATAATAGGCACTGGTTTAATCAAATATAACTGGCAAATCCTACTCCTCAAACGAAGTCTTGAACTTCTGGCAAAGTCTCCACTACTCTAAACCTAAAACGGTGAGAACATGGTGTGACAACAAACCAGTATTCAAACCAGTAATTTTTTCAATTTCATCTTAAGCTTCAAAATTTAAATGAGTCCATCTCGTGCAATTCCACTGACCCAACATGTTCCAGTCAGGCTGGAAATAGAAATATGACAGAATATTTGACAGAGTGAACCAACAACTACCTTTGCGAGCACCTACCACAAGAAGCTTCTTCATTCTTCATGCTTGTCAAGAGGAAGAGCAAATGCTTAGTGGCTTGTGCAAACATAGAGCGAAAACCAGCGCTCTTAGTGTGTAGATCAAATAAAGAGCAGATGGCGCTACTTTGTGAAAGAAATCAAGTTTAATCCAGTGTTTTGTTCATGTGTGCAAGACATTGGTACCATTATAAACGCTGACAGCGGCTTGTTTGGCTTTCTGTTAATGTTCATAGGTTAAAACCTTTTGGATTTAATAAGTCCAACCACCATTCGTGTCGAAGAATGTATATTTTTTTGGGATTATTCTTTCTAACTTTCACCTTTGTTTTAATCCAGGTCAGACTTCATGACTAAAATTCAACAGCTGAAGGAAGTGGGAACCATCTCTCCAGATGTTACTGGTCGTCAGTCTGAAGACCGGACGAATGTGTGGAGGGTCATCCTCTCCCGACCACCGCCTTCAGAACCGGAAGACGCAATGGTAACACCGCTGCCACTGGAAGGAGAGTCCAGTGAGAGCCCAAAGAAGAGAGTGGTGAGAGGTCGTCGTCACGTCCACTCACGAGGTCACCATAATCACCATCACGCCCAGCTGATGAGAGTTGGGTGTGTTCTTGGTACCTGTCAAGTGCAGAACCTTAGTCATCGCCTCTACCAGCTGGTCGGCCAAAGTGGGCGAGAAGATTCTCCCATTAACCCTCACAGCCCACACAGCTATGGATGAAGATCACGTGGTTAACGTTAAATCCCACAAAACCAGCATTAGCATATCTGTCCCAGTGTTTGCCTTCTCTATGTTGACTCTGTTCCTTTCAATCTCTCAACTTTGGTTTTCTGGAGCAAATTGTGCCTTTTTGGACTTGAAGGACCTGGTTACTTGAAGGATACTCTCTGGTTCTTGGCCTTGGAAAGACTCTTCTCATTTTTGTCTTTTATCCTGTCATGATTTTTCATCCTCACGTAAGAGATTACGGCCACTTTACAACCCGACCCATCTAAAGCTAATAATTTCTACATCAGTGGTCAGATCAGCTGAGACTTTAAATTGGCTTTGAATGTGATCAGGCCCAAATGCAAGGCTGAACTCGCTCACCTCTATTCGCCAACAAAAGCCAGTCATTACAAATGGTTTGATGAAGTGGACCCCCATCATTGACTGCTAACTACAAGCATAATCTGCCATATGAAAAGTGAAAACCAGACAATCATCCAGAAGTCAATTGGCTAAGATCCCATAACAATACAGTTGAACTTTGTGCTGAATCCGGATTAACACATTATTCTTGTAGACACATGGTCTGGCGGCTGAAGTCCTACACTTCACGTGATTCATAAAGCCACATCGGCGATGACCTGCGTATGACGTTAAAATCTCCAATGCATTGGCTTCCATTTCAACACAACCCTGCTGGGAAACAATTTTCTTAACCAAATCAAGGCGATTGAAGCTGAAAACATAACTATTTAAACTAATTTATTTATTTGTACTTTGTCAAGACGTCATAAAAGGTGCAGGCTTGGCATATTTCTTCAAAATTCCAATGTTTTGCAAGAAAACCTTTTTGCTATTGCCTCATGAAGACTCATAAACTCATTCTTGTCGAGTCAAATGAAAGATTCTACTTCTACCAAAGTTTTAAACCAGCGGAATCCGATTTAATTATTTTTTCGGAATCGTGCCTGCCAAAAGCACACTTTTAGTGCATGTTATGTATTTTAAGACTTCTTTTTTGGTGATAATAATCACGTCTGAAAATGTGGGTGGATACACGCACCGAAAATACTCTGGCATGAAAAGGATAGACTGGCTTCAGACTTTCGTAAACTTTTCCTGGCTTTCGAGAGTCTGCGAATGGTGGGGAAGGCATCAAGACATCAAAGTCCTTTTGTTTCTGAGGATTTAAATAGCAGAATGATAATCCCAAAAAATCCGACTACAACAGCAAATGCTCAATTTGATACACAGTGGACACAAACTCTCCCGACGTATATAAATGCTGTATGTCTTGACTCACCAGACTCTCAAAACACTTCTTTAACCAAAACACTTTCATAAGGTAGAGAACTGACCAAAACCCTGAATTTACTTGATGTTTTCCAACTTTGCTGTCTCTTATCTCACTATCTAATATTTATTTCGGAATGGCCTTGGTTGAGCATTGGATTTATGGAGAAAATGCCTTGGTTGTGCATTGGATTTAGGGAAAAGGTCTTTGCTTATGGTTGATTTTAGTTATGATGATCATAGGAATTGGTAGTAATTGCTAGTGCTTGCATGCTAATCCGCTTGAAAGCTCTTTCTTTATTCAACACGTTGTCTCTGCTGTAATCGATCTGATGAATGTCCCGTGACTGTTCATTAAAAGGCTTTTAAACTGCAGAGAGCCTGGTTAATCTGTACTTTGTGTCAAGCAGAGCCACATGTTGACGTATATATTGATCACATTCCTTTTTGTGTCTATTTATCTATCTATTTATTTATTTTGAAGTTGCTGTGAAAGTCTTGGTGGCTTGGGCTAGGACGTAATAAGTGCGTCACTATTTGGCCCTGGTGGGGTTTTTTTTTGTAAGCTTGTGTTTTTTTTTTTCTGGAACAAGTGCCACCCCTTGTACTGCATTTCATGGCAGCTTTTCATGACCTTTGTTCTGTTTTAAAACCAATATTGGTTTGTTAAGAAAAACGCTTGTTTTATAGTAGTGTGATTGTTGGTCACAGATGTAGGATGATGAGGAAGAATTGAAAAACACGTGTTGGTGAAGGTCATGTAGGCCCAGGAATATCCCTACGTCATTATTACAATGTAACTAAAGGTCATTTGTGTTGTTACTACCGTGCAAAGCACTTTAAAGCCAGAGCATAATTTTATTTATGTTTTGCGAGTTGAATTTGAGCAGAATATGTGTGTATGTTGTAGGGCATTGTCTCACCTAACAGTCACAATCAGTATCGTGTACTATGTGAAATTTTGATTATTAAATATTCACATTTATTTATTTAAAATGTATGTCACCAAAGACGCTATTTATAAAATTCAGTGTTTTCTCACACCTCAGATAAACACTCCCGTCTGATGTTTCTGTGTCTCTGTGAAATAAAGCACTACGCATTAGTGAGATGAACTGTGGTGTGTTGTTCTCTTTTAAGTGTTTAAAATCTCCAGTTTCATCACCTTAATTTGTGGCAGTCATTTTGTGAAAGCTTCCGCCTCGATGGGGTCAGGGGCCTGTTATCTTGCATCTTTGTTTGCCAAATGAATGAATCTCAAGTGACAAATATGATGGTGGAGTTTCAAGCGACGCAACATGTTTGCTTTTCTCTCACGTGCCAGTGTAAAGTCTAAGCTGTGTTGCCTGCGAAAACTCAAAATCAAGTTATATTTACATACATTTTGTAAATATAATTCATATTTAAGTGTAATAGGTGAAAACGCAATACAAAGATAACAATTCCAAAGCTTTTTACTACAATTAAGTTTTGCACATGACATGGTAAATTCAGTGCTAACGTGCTAAATTGTAAAAATACTAAATTGTTTTGTAATACCGCAAGACAGTCTTTTTATGTCAACAATTGTTGGTTTCCATTTTAACTAGAACAAATAAAATCCATGTACAATAAACATTAATATACTGATTAAAATCAGTCAACATATTGGTGCTATGTAGATGACTAAAAAGATGCTAAAAATGCTAAATGCTAAAATCTCACTGAGTAGTGTAGTATAATCGTGTTTCTTAACATATGCTCAAATAATTAATTATTAAATTAAGTATTAATTTATTCAAAGGATTTTGCTGAAGACCGGACCCTCACAGTGTTTCTGGTGTGTTCCATGCACCCCTATCTTACATCAGCCATGAATTGAATTGAATTGAAAAAGACTTTAATTGTACCACAGCGGGAAAATTGCATGTCACAACAGCAGACAAATATATGAATATAAAAACCATTTATATGAAGAATAAATAAGAAACCTAGCATTTACATAAACATAAATAACACTGCACACACTAAGTGTTTTGAGGAATGCACACACAGATTTGCAAACTTCAATTCTGATCTGAGAATTGTACTAAAGCGAAAGAAAAACTGTAATAAATAAACATAAAACCATAACACACCGCACACATCATAATGAACAAATACAAACCATAAATAAAAGCACTGCGAAGTTTAAATTGTGGAAAGATTTGTATCTCTCCAAGAAAGAAGTATCTCTCCAAGTGATTGACAATCTTTAGCTGTGTCTGAACATGACAAACTCAGTTTATAGTCATTTTAGAATTAAAATGTTGTGCTACATCCTACATCTTTAGTGCTGCATGTTCCAAAAAGATGACCTCCTCCACACACACACACACTTTTTTTTTTTTATAAATTGTCAGCTGAATACAAGAACAGAACTTGTATTGCTTCAGAACCACTAATCAATGAATGTGTAAAGTATTTTTCTAAATCTTTATCACACACACAATCTTTTACAGAGAGATCTGTGCCATTAAAGCAATACCAATGTGTCACTTGGAATCAAACTCAAGAGGTTAAACATTAAACAGAATTTCCCGAGTCAATAAAAAGCACCGTTTTGTCAAATAAGGCCTTCAGCAGTAGGAGAAATTTCCACTCTGACAGGAAAAGGTGGTTTAATGAAGGTATTAATAAGCGACCTGGAACTCGTCACATGCTCCTGTGTCACAAACAGTCGTGCTGACAAAATAAGCAGGTCACTGAGAGATGGGTAAACCAGTCAGCTGACAGTTACATGACCACTGTCCTTATGAGAAAACTGACCGGAATACCTTGAACGTCCACTCACTACGAGGACAATTATTCTGAAATGTTTTTCACTAATTAGAATATTGCAGATCAATTAAAAATTAAAAGGAAATATGGTTCTGTCAAGATGTGTGCTAGAAGAACAACCGTTAGAGATCAGACAGGATTTATTTTTAGAGCTAGAAGTCTGGAACATTGTGATTTGTTGTTCTGAATTACAATATCTTCATCAGTATTAAAGCTATGAAGAAATGCAGGGTTTAGCGAATATGATGCACAGTGCTAGTTTGTGCTTTGCCCCAAACCATTCTAAATCTGAAATCAGGAGCAATTAAAATATATAACTACTTATGCGTTGTGTTTAAATATCTACTCTACTACCCTTCAAAAGCCTCAAGCCCTGCATATTATTCCACCAAGTGCACATGATCAAATTTCTTATGTCATCTGACACACTATCACTCATATCTGAGGACCCAGTGTGTCAAGAGTGAGAGTGTCCTGGGCAATTTCAAGTCAGTATTGCGTCATTCTGAACTGGCTGACTATTGCTTAAAAACTTTAAGCAATTGTTTTTAAGACTATACAGTTTTTACGAAAAAGTTACGTTTTCTCTCAAAACGTATCAAACGTATCAAACGTATCAAAGATCAACCTACAATTAAACAAATGTAAAAAATCTAAACAAAAAGACATGATTTTAATTTATCATGTCTCAAATATAAGTTCATATGGAGTACTCTGTGGGCGCCCGAGTTCCAGACCCTCTGTAAAGTTTGCAAGAGGTGGATTTTTTTGAGTCGCATTAGGTTAGTAGTTAAGAAAGGAAAATGATAAGCCTTAAATATTGGAAACATTTCTGGTGACGTAACGGGTAGAGCCGTCACCTCATAGCACAGGAACACGTTTGAGACACCAGTTTAATGTTCAGTCAAGGCTTGTGCTTGAATGGGTTTCCTCCGGGTCTATGGTTTCCTCCCACACTTTAAAAAAAGCAGATTAGAGTCTGGAAAAACTGACCATAGGTGTGAATGAAAGTGTGTCTGTGTTCTGTGATTGGTTGGTCCTCTGGGGAGTGTCCTGAAAAGTACCCAACTGATATATTTTGGAATATCTATGTATTTAAATGCAATTTGTTGATAATCTTTACTATCGTTACAATTTGATGAATTCTCAACATTCTCAACATTGACTAGTGTACAACACCGAAGAGTGAACAGAAATCCTCTAGAAAGAAATAAATCTTTCAATTTTGGTAATTTAGTCAGTTGGTTTGGTCCACCAAGCATTGAGTCGTTTAGACTCACTGTGGTTTTATATGTCAAAACTAATCATGATAAGCGGGACAGGACGCTCTTTTAGATAGGTTACAAAAAGCCAACTTATCAACAGCTTCCCTTGTTAGTCTGCAGCTTCACCTTGAAGTTCCTGATGTGTTCACAAAACATCCACAGTGAAATAAAGAAGCAAAGAAATAAAGAAATTCATCTAATAGAAGTACATTCAGTGAGATCTCAGACTTCAGTTTAAAGCTTCTGTTTTTTTTATTGAATAATTGACAACATTTGCATATTAAAGGCCTGATAAATTCTAATTTGTTTGTAACTGTAATGCTCATGTTTAAAAGCTTTTATTACTTTTCACAATGTCTTATGCAAAATGAAGACTATTTAAACACTATTGAAGAATGCCTATGTCATCACTAAACCCAAACTGAACATCAAAAATCCACTCCAGTTAATCTGCAAGTAGTTAGAAGCGGAACTTGAAAGTGAAGCTTGTGCGCAACAAACAATGATCCAGTGACGATTTAGGGGTCGTCCGAAGTTTACGCTCAAATTGCTGCGATTGAAGATGATGTCAGTGACGGTCCAGCCATGCGGGAATCTGTAGTGCGAGCCAAAGCCGACACAGGATTCACACTGGCCGAGCCGTTCTGCATACGTGCAGCTTCACACGGCCAGACATTCCCAGCAAACAGAAAAATGGACAAAAAAGAGCCAAAAGTTATGACCAGCTGTTAATAATATTCCTCCCATAACTCCCACCCACTTAGTTCTGGTAACTAGTGAGTGAACTGGAAAGCTAAAAGAAGGAGGTCAGAGGTGATGTGTTTAGTTTGTTTGTGTTGACACGGTTGTCTGACTCCTTAACTATTTTTTAAAACCACATTTTTGCTACATGAAACCATGACTTTGGCCTTCAAGAGCATCTTCTAAATGCCTTCATTGAAAAGTAAGAGTCTTACAATTGCGTTCAACTGGAGCCTGAACGTAAGCATGGAGTTTTTTATAAAGCAGATTGCAGACACTATTGTCTGCTGCAATACAAACACACACACACACACACACACACACACACACACACACACACGCTGCTGAGTCAGACTCAGACTAATTTAGTTATTAGCTTACAAAAGATAAGCTTTTGTTACACATAAAACACGCTAATTTATAATAATAATATAATAAATATTATTATAGATAATTTTAAATTATTAAATGAAACATGATAAATTATTCGATTTTTATAATTATTAGTAGTATAATTAGCATATGGAATCGAGGAACATTTATACATTCATCACATGACGTGTAAGAATGTGTTGCCATGTTTTTATTTATATTTATATGTAAATATACATTTATATGTATTTCAAATCCTTAATTTTTAGTAGTCATTTAGCTTAACTGACAAACAGAAGTTCGACTGAGCAACAGTTTTAGTAAAGCAGTGAGCACACGCTTGATCATTGACCCTACTCCGCCACCTATCGGTATCACAAGACTTCGAAAATGAGCTTTAAATCATTTGGATAACAGTTTTCAATTGTTGCAATGTTTCAAACCCAATTGAAAGGAAACATTATAGAACCTCTTTAAATCAATTCGATTTAAATCGTTGTTGTTGCTTGATCTAGAATAGAGATATTCCATTCAAGTATGATTTTTTTTGCGTTTAATTATTTTGTGTTTAAGAATACGTACATTAAATAATTAAATAATATTCAGTAACCCTGCCTCACAGCAAGATGGTTCCGTTTGACACTTGAGGTGTGAGTTCAAGGCCGGCCGGGGCCGTTCTGTGTGGAGTTTGCATGTTCTCTTGCATGTCAAAGTTTCCTCCGGGTTCTCCGGTTTCCTCCCACAGTCCAAAAACATGCGCTACAGGCTAATTGGAATTGGAAAATTGACCACATAGGTATGAGTGTGTGAATGTGTTTGTCTGTGTGTCCCGCTCTGCGAATGGTTGGCCACCAATCCAGAGTGTGTACCCCGCCTCCGGCCCTAAGACGCTGAGATAGGCGCCAGCTCCCCGCGACCCTGTAAAGGATGAAGCGGTAGAAGATGACTGACTGACTATTCAGTAACCCGAAGCTGATCCAATCAGAACGCAGTAATAAAACAGCCAATCAATTACGTTAACGAAAAAAAAACTTTTATTTTGAATTTTAGCAATCCACTTTTATTTTGCTTAGGAAGCCAGAACGGAAATGCCTTTCGGAGTGAAGTACTTTGTTTTTAAAGTGCACTTTTAAACGTTTTGCGTTCTGATTTATGATGGAGTCATCCATGAAAGGTAGTTGTGTTTTAACGCCAGTCTCATTTATGAGACTTCATCCCACAGTATGTGTGTTAAATCGTATTCGTCCATTATGTGTATACCATGTTTATAAGTCAGTTTTATTGCCTATTTTTTTTGTCAAAAGTTCAAGCCCTGTTGTTTGTAATTATGTTTTTACCACAACAGTAGACCAAATATATTTGAAGATGAACTTACACTGACGTTATTTTGTACGAGCGTTTGACGTTAAAAGAGAGCGAACAAACGGAACATTTCTGAGAAACGAAACTAATTTGAAACATTAGAAGAGAGTTTGTTCTCTTCACACACACGCACGCACGCACGCACGCACGCACGCACGCACGCACGCACACACACACACACACACACACACACACACACACAGTTTCATAATATTCTGATGTTAACTGTATATTGTTTGTCTACAATAATAACTGTACATTGTCATCTTCCTTTTTCTTAATCTCTTACATTAAGAATACGTACTTCATAGTAGACAGTTATTGTAATTGTAATGTACTTATATTGTACAATATTTACAATTAAACTTACAATTATTAAATTATTAAAAGAAAATAAAAATAGAATTATTAAATAAAACGTACGATTATTACAATAATTGTAATATATAACACATACTATATTGTAACGTGTAATTTGCACAACACTGTGTTTTTTTTTTCAATTTCAAGAAATTGATTTGGTGGCAAGCCGTCAGACTTCAAGATCATACAAGACTTTATTGCCTCGTCACAAACACGGTTTCACACTGCGTCACGTTAACATAATGTACAGTTCTTTACTGTATGCAAAACCGTACGTTGTATTTTTTCATTTCGTGAAAATTTCATTTCATTCTTTTTTTTTTATTAAAAGATAAAAACTACACAAAACTACAATATACTGTTGGGTTCACTGAACTCAAAATATACATAACGAAATATTATGAAATTGTGTATTTGAAGAGACTGTCTACTAATATTTTACAACACCCTGTAAAGAGATTTGAGTTAAAAAAAAACATGGTTGTTGTATGAATATCAAATGCTAGTTATACAGTTTTTATTAGAAAGCTCCACTCAGTGACTTAACAGATTGAAAAAAGTTAAAATAAAATCGGACAGTACGCTGCAAGTGACCTGTTAGAAATGCAAACAATTAAAAATATTGTACATTAATTGATGGCTAGGATTCCACAATTACTGCTATATAGTTGTGTAGTCCTGTGTATGTTTGTGTTTTTGCAGGAAGAGCTAAACGCAGACATTTGGGCACAACTGAATGCCGAAGTTTAGTACAGAGCAAAACAGGAAATCCATCACTCACACAGCCTTTTAATGTCAAACTCAGCAACAGGAATTCCACTATGGGACTTCAGCCCAAGATTTCCAACAAGAGATCCAGACTCGGTATAGTGTCACGTCTTATTCCTGAGCAGTTTTTCTCAAGACTATTTAAATTGCCCCTCTCTAACAGCTTTCCTCATTGTCTTTCTAGCGAGTCCATCCAAGCAACAAAGCATATATAACTTCTTCTCTGTCAGTGGTGTCATTTCTTCCAGTCCTCAGAAGACTCCACTGAAAGAGGAAGAAGATGACCAACATACTGGGAATCCATTTCCAGACGAACACATGGATGGGATCACAGAGGACATGTTTGAGGAAGACTTTGAGGACGAGCAAAAAAGAGTGATCAAAAAAGAAAAGGAAGAATTATTGGAGGTGCCAGTGAAAAAGGAAGAAGATGACGATGAGAAGTATCCCGTCGACATCCTCCCAGATGCCCACTATGGCCTTCTCGGTGTTCAGGGCGGCAATGCTGTTCCCCAGGGTCATGTGCAGGATCTTCCCGATGAGATCCTTGTGGTACTTTTCTCCAATATCCCAGCGCAAGACCTCTATCGCAGCATCAGCTTAGTGTGTAAGAGTTGGAGGAATGTAGTGATGGACCCACAGGTGTGTCCTTGATCTCGCACCATGAGTGTGAGGGTGGTCTCAAACGATTCTTTTGTTTACTCTTTATCCTTATTTCTAGTTTTTTCCTTGGAAAAGGTTGTACTACAGATATTACAAGAGACAAAAAGAGGCCTTAAAGGAGGTGCAAACCATCTTGCTCGAGCATAACATTGATAAAAAAGATGACTTATGTATTCTAAATCTTCTAAGGTAAGTTGAGCACGACCTTCTTGGAACCACTGGACCTTGGAATGACTGAAGGCTTCACTTCATTTGGTATTCCAGGCTTATTTCTCAGTTTAAACACAGCAAGCGGGTGAATGCCCAGGATGTGTTGGAGTGTGTGAAGACACATCGGCTCTATGCTCATGCCGAGATCTGCTTGAAGCACAGACTGCCAGACATGGTGGAAGCTGAGGTACTGTAAATCTCACTAAACTAGGTACAGTACTTGGCATTTTGAAGCGACTTTCAGTTTGAATAGGTTTCAGGAAAGAATTTAGGTATATACCGTATTTTCTGGACTATAAGCCGCGACTTTATATATAATGCTATGAACGATTTTGAATTGTAAATGTACATGTGTGTAACTAAATAGATCCTTTCCTAACCTGCATTTTAACACCGCAGCAACTTTGCTGATTAAAACGGGACAGAAAAAAAGAGAAAATAAACTGTATCTACCGTATTTATCTACATTATCAAAAAATCTGCAGAATAGCTGCACCTTTGTATAAGCCGCATGCTTCAAAACCTATGAAAATAGTAGCGGCTTATAGTCCAGAAAATACGGTAAATGATGTGTTTGTGCTTCCAGGGTCCAAACCCTTGGTCCATCATGACCCTGATGATGATACTGGCCGACGGAGTAAAAGACGTCCTAAGTGTCGTCACTCTTTTGCGGAATTCTAAATGTCTGCTGACAGCTGGAGAAATCACAGAATATCTGTGGGCTTTGGCCACCTTGTTTCTGGCCATGAGGGAGATCGATATCAAAATCAACAGCAGGTGATACAGACGTGACAAGCTGTTTTCATTTGGTGTTTCGCATATTATAAAAATGTTGTTTTTTTTGGAATCTGTTAGGTGGCATTACAATATCTTTTATGTGCTTCACCTATTGGAAAATTCGCCTCCACATTCAGGAACGCAAGAGCGCAGGTAGTTTTCCTTTGTAATAGAAAAGTCACAAAGAGACATCAAGCTGAAATGAATGTCTTTGCACAGACGGATCACTCACGAGCAGCAGCAGATCCTCAATCACAACATCCAGAATCATCATGTTGTTAAAATAATGGCTTTTGCAGGTAAGGAAGTCATCGCTCGACTGAGTTTATGGTTTGAAAATTATTAAGGTAATTAAATATGATGTTTCAGGCACTGGAAAGACGACCACTCTTGTCAAGTATGCTGAAAAAAAACAACATTTGCGATTCCTCTACCTAGCCTTCAACAAATCTGTGGCGACAGAAGCCCAGAACCTGTTTCCTGTTAACGTTACATGTAAAACTGTTCATTCTTTGGCCTACAGAGCTGTTGGAGTGAGGTACTGATATATCTTACAATGGTAGTCTCAGGAATTTGTTGGTACAAAAGTGTAAAATCTTGGTTGTCACTGTACAGGTATAAGAACATTAAGAAACTAAGCAGCACTTTGCAACCGTTCAATGTGGCTTGGGTCTTACCAAAAGGTTTTGGGGGATTTGTCAACGCTAAAGTAGTGACACAAACGGTCAACAGTTTTTTGGCCTCGGCGGATCAGCATGTTGGATGTCAGCATGTTCCTCATGAGTATAAAAACACCAACGGCCAAACACATCACCCAACGGAAGAGCAGCAAAGAGTAAAACATTTTACTTAACATTTATTAAAATCATTTGACAAATGCAATTTCTTAAAAGTGTATCTTTTTGTTTCTCATTAGACATTTGCTGATTTAGCACAGAAGATATGGGACGGAATGGTGGATATGAAACCTACAAAAAAGAAAGGCTACAATATGACTCACGATGGTAAGGCTTGATCCTTAAATGCTAGATTTAAAAAAACAATAATTGGCGTAAACAAGCTCAAAAATGTCCCGATATCCCTGACTAATCGCATGAATCTGGTTCCTGAAACCCATTGATGAATTGCAATCAGTCATATCATTAATCGCAAATAATAGCTTGACTAAAGATGAACGAAACTGCTCAGCTCTATAAATGGTTGCTACTTGCTCATACTTACAGGTTACCTCAAACTGTGGCAGCTGTCCAAACCAAAGCTTGACCAATACGATGCCATATTCATTGATGAAGCTCAAGACCTCACACCAGGTAAAATGCATTTTCCAGTGTCAGATCTGTTATAATTGGCATTAGAGAAATGTGTAGCAATTATTTTGAAATTAGATTTTAAATGATGATTAAAAATCTCTAAAAGCCTACTTTTCTGTTGTTGCTGTTTGTCATGTCATTCTGGGTTGTAGCCATCATGGACATCATGCTCTCTCAGAACTGTGGCAAGATCATGGTCGGAGATCCTCATCAGCAGATTTACACGTTCAGAGGAGCTGTCAATTCTTTGTACACGGTCCCTCACACGCATATGTACTATCTCACACAGGTAGCCCGGCTCACACAAAACAGCATTTGGGCTTTTCATAATCAAATGCTTTTGAAATGGGCTTTTGTTTGTAGAGCTTCAGGTTTGGATCTGAGATTGCATACGTTGGGGCTTCAATATTGGAAAGCTGTAAGAATGTGAAGCAGATATTGGTTGGTGGGAATCAAGACGGCAAGTTTCATATTGGTCAAAATGTTATACAGATTTTTATGTAAGGAGAAATATTGTCAGAGCAAATTGACAAATTAATGTTTTCACAGGAAGTGTGAGGGGAGAAGATACTGAAGCCCTGCAGCACCTGAGGCTAGGACAGAAAATGGCAACTGAAAATGGAAGCGTGGCCATATTGTGCCGCTGTAACGGCACAATTTTTAGTGAGGCTGTTCGACTCACAGAGGCCAACAAAGACTGCAAAATACACATTGTGGGAGTGAGTCTGTGAATTTATACACTTATAATTGTTTTTTTTTATGGAAAAGCTACAGAATAATTGTTTTTATTGTATCAAATGAATACAATCATTTTCTTAAAAGATCTCTGATTTCAGGGTGTGCAAAACTTTGGACTACAGAAAATAAAGGATATTTGGGTTCTGATGCAATCACAAGGACAACATTTTGGTGGGACATTTGTTTTTTATCATTAGATCATTCGACTTGTCCTGTCACATCACTTCTGCTGTTTTCTCCTCATTATCAAAGCATTTTGTTACTCAGATTAAGAAGGAAATGAAATATATTTTTGTTGTTGTGATTAGGTCTACTGGTTTTTCTCACCTGTGATTGCTTGGCCTCCTTTCTAGGGCGTATCCCCATCTTTGGATTATTGATACTTGCATTGGCTTCATGCTCACAGTTAGTTATCAAAAACACTTCAGCCAATTTCTAATCTTTCTCCCTTTGTGTCATACTTTCATCTATTCAGATAGACTCTGGATCGAGGATTATTTCATCCGGAGTTTCTGCCATCATGACATGGGTGGTTTTCAAGGTCTGAAGAAATATGTCATAGCATCTGAAGACCATGAGTTAGAAAGCAAGCTAAACGTGGTGGAAAAATACAACAGACAAATTCCAGAACTTGTAGACAGAATCTACAGGTGTGCCCAAGAAAGCCCCGATCAAGCTGGTAGGTGCTTCATAAAGAAAAGCTTAAAGATGTAGGAAATCACTTCAAATTATTTGTTGCAGATTTTGTCATCGGGACAGTTCACAAATCAAAAGGTTTGGAGTTTGACACCGTGGTGGTGATGGAAGACTTTGTGAAAGTGCCCGTTGCTTGTCACGACCTGCAGAGAATCCGCGGTTTCAACATTGGTTTGGATTTAATCAGCTAAACCTTTTGTTAAATGTCAAAGAATTCTGATATTGAACTGATAAGCACCTGCTCAAGCTTTCTTTCTGTCTGTAGCTGAAGTACCAGACGATGAGTGGAACCTGTTATATGTCGCGGTCACTCGTGCCAAGAGGTCTCTGTACATCACCAAATCCATCAGCAACATCCTCACTCTTACTGGAGTGAGTTTCTCTCATCCAGCAGACAAATAAGCTTGTGGATTTCTTTACTAGTCAGGCATTCTTTCTTCAACAGGAATACTTTCTGAGGTCGGAACGGACGGACAACCTGCTGAGCACTAATCCAAACCTCCACTGCTCCAGTAAGGACTGTCGCAACCACATCACTTCAGAGTCCGGGCTCACCGTGTGCAGATACGCCTTCAGATGTGTCAGTCTTCGTGCTCTCGTTTTTAAAAATACTCCACCACCAACCGTTTGTCCTGATGCTGTTTGCTTTGTGTGTTTCAGGTGGACTGGCTGGAAGAGGGCGGCCCGCTGTGTTTGACGTGTGTGGAGCAGCGTCTGGGCCCGACGGCCTTCTTGCTCTCCTCTCCCGAACATATAAGAACCATGACCTACACCAACGAGAGGCTGGTCCTACCTGTCAACTTTGCCATGCTCGTGGCTCTGCTTTAAAAAAATGTTTATTCCCTTCCATGTTTCTGGGCATACTATTATAATTTATTTTAACACACTCCCTGTAGGATTAGGAAATCTCCCCAATTAGGATATTGTCAGATTCATTCCAGTTTCTTTGTTTAGTTGGTCAGTGTTGATTAAGGAATTATTTATGTACTGTGCTGCATTTTTGCACTTGAATGAGGCCTTTTGAAAGCCACGTTGCCTGCAGTGTTGTTGCTGTTGTGTAGTGGAGATCCAAGGACCACTATTGTGTAATGGGGTTGTCCTCATGTTCTAATGTGCAAAGTTTTATAATTTAAAATTATCAGATTTGCCTTTTGTGTTGCTACATTGTTTTTATTTTTCATATTTTTACTACACAAGTTTTGTCAATATTTCACAGTTTTAATGGTTACACATGTCAATTTTGTCAACTGGTATTTTGAGATGTGAAAATATGTAATTGTCACAATACATTCTGTATAAACAAAACAGCCTAAACAAAAGTGTGTACATGGGTGTTGTCTTACGAAGCGTAATGTCTGACATATTTAACTACAATGTAATGTATTGTATCGGCTGTACAGAATTTGCTGAATTGATTTTGACTTCAATTTTTTAAGATAGTATTGACTGAATTGTTTGTTAGAAAGATATATGTACAGTATTATTACAGTATTGAGAAGATATTACAGTACTGAGAAAACCAAAGAAGATTTTTATAGTCTGTTAGCTCTTACAGTTTCATTTATTTAAACGCATTCCATGACGTATCCAGAAGTCCTGCCTTCCGTTTATGATGTTTATATATAATTATCGAATTAGCCACGCCCTCTGAACGCCCTTCTCCATCAGGAGTCAGAATGTGCCTCGAGTGTCGCTTAGGTACCGGCTGGTTGCATGTGAAGTTGAATTGCTGAATTTAAAAAGTGTGTTAGCAGGATAAAAGCATCATATGATGAGAAACTAAAAAAGGGATTTGATGACGTAAAAAAAAAATTAAAAACTTTGGTATATTTGACGCGGATTTCCACTAACTCCGGTGAGTATATCAACCATTGTTTGTTTATATACGAACTACAATTTTTTAATTAAGACACTACTCTTCAGCGTTTACAAAATTTTCGGTGTGCAAATGACATGTCATATGTCAAATCATATGTACCATGCCTGTTGATATGCTTGCACAATGAGCGCTCGTAAAAAAGATTTTTAACAATAATACAAGTAAAGTCTGATAAATATGCCACATTTTTTCTACTTCTCTTTCAGCCACTTGATATGAAAAAGGGAGGAACTGTGGAGAGAATAGCTTTGAAATGAATGGCTTAGTGAAGAATGCTGAGGAAGGAAAGACTGGGAAACATTAAAGCTGTGTGTGTGTGTGCGTGCGTGCGCGTGCGTGCGTGTGTGTGTGTGTGTGCGTGCGTGCGTGTCACGATTAAAGTAAATTCTACTTGTAACTTTTTACAAGTAAAAAAACGTCCTTGTTTTTTTATGAATGAATACGGACTGAGCTAATTTCAAATTTTTACTTTCTTTACAGGTGTGAAAATATGACGCTGCTAAGGAAAAGTTAGTAACCGTTGTTTTCCATCTCGACAGTTATTGTGTATTTTGTATCGGTTTCATAACCAGAAGAGTCTCATCCAAACCTGGAGAACAGCTCCAGGATATTAATCTTTTATACAGAATATTTTCTCCCTGGGACACAAAAATATGTTATGAGTGATCTGAGGACCTAGACTTTTTCACTATTGCATTTCAAGATTAAACATCTGGAATTTAGTCAATATGAGGTTGATTTGAGTTTTACTGGATATTTCCCAAGTATACAAAGCATTCATATATGTATATGCTATAGATTTATACATGTAATCAGTTCAGAAACCACCAAAAGTGATCAAACGTTTTGTTGTTTTTACATTCTATTATTTTCTCAATTTGTGTATTTGCATTTTGTATTCCACATCAAAGTGTCCGGAAAGATTGAATTTGGCTTCAGTTTATCCTTACCAGAAGTAGAACAACCTTCTTATAAACGCAGAAAGGGTCCTATAGCGTCGTCTGCTGGATGTTTTTTTAACTCAAATTTTTTGCAGTTTTATAATTCTTCTCTGTGTGTGGCAGTCAATCGTGGACTCTTCATTCTGCTCTTACTGCTCACATTCACTCTCATTTACAACAAGACCAGACCACAGATTTTCAGAAGACATTCTGGTACAAATGCACAACACTACATTGTATTTTCTTTGGGTTTTTTTTCTTTCAACATTTCTGTCTTTGGTATGTATTGTTTGTGTTGCTTCATGTAGAGCTCAGTAAAGTCTGGACTGATTCAGACATAAAGACGATTGTGAACAGCGACATCCCTGTGGTGATCTGTGCTTCAGAAGAGCGCATCGGTGCCACCATGGCAGCTATAAACAGCATCCAGAGCAACACACGTGCCAACGTCATCTTCTATATTGTAACTTTACGGGATGTCGTCAAAAAGATACGGTACAAAATATGTTACAATGTCAGTAAGTTGTAATGTTTCAAATCAGGAATTTGTAACACATCACCCATGCTTTCTATTCTTTAGGGACTACATTGACAATACAAAGCTACGGAAAATTAAATACAAGATCCTGGAGTTCAACCCAATGGTACTGAAGAGAAAAGTAAACCCAGGCTCGGCCCGACCAGAACTTCTGCACCCTGTAAGTTCTTTTGGAAAGGACTGTAAATGATTTACAATTGTTTAGTTCTGTAAATTATTTTTTTCTTTAATGCATTTTACCCATTTTATACAGTTATCACTACTGTGATTTTGTTTAATAATTTGAATAGTGCAAATATATATATACACGTTGTTGTACGTATGTGTGTGTGTGTGTGTGTGTGTGTGTGTATATATATATATATATATATATATATTTTTTTTTTTTGTAATGAATGAATGACTGAATGTTAATGATTTACTGTTTTCTCTTATGAGGGTTCCTTGGCTCCTCCTGGTGGCTATGGAAGGAAGCAGTAGAACAAATGGCTTGTCGTCAGTACGGCAGCTATTGGCTTTTTTCTTGTAGTATAAACGTTGCCTTGTCGGGGGAATGAGCCACCGATCAATATTATTACTAACATTATAATAGTGCAATGGTGTACCTACCATGGTTCTTGTGTTTTTGGTGTTCCTGCTTTGTAGGATTTACAAGTTCTGGTCATTAAAAGTCTTAAGTCTATAGCTTTAACTAATTTTAATATTGTTTTACAGTTGAACTTTGTGAGATTCTACTTGCCTCTTCTTGTTACTGGGAACCACCAGAAGATTGTTTACCTGGATGATGACATCATAGTGCAAGGTCAACTAGACCGTCTAAATCACACAAACTAAATACAAAACATACAGTATATTTACAGTATATATAATCTCACAGGAGACATACAGGACCTTTACAGAATACATCTGAAAGAAGGCCATGCTGCTGCATTTGCTTCAGATTGCGATCTGCCTTCCACTCACGAGATGGTGCGCAGTGTGGGGATGCAGGTAGGTGGGCGTGTGCTTCGGGACATGTGTACTCTCTGTTGCAATATTCTTCATGAATTCACTGTGTCTTCCTTAGACAACTTACATGGGCTTCTTGGATTACCGGAAAGAGGAAGTCAGGGATCTGGGCATCAACCCCAGTGACTGCTCGTTCAATCCAGGCGTTTTTGTGGCAGATATGGCGGAATGGAAAAATCAAAGAATCACCAAACAGCTTGAAAAATGGATGGCCAAGAACTTCCAGTGATTTTTATTGCTTGTGTACTCAATTCATTATTATTAACGATAATCGCCAATTAAATGTTCTTCCACACACAGGGATAACCTGTACAGCAGTGCGGTGGCAGGGGGCGTGGCCACTCCACCGATGCTGATCGTCTTTCACCAGAGATACACAACCATCGATCCGCTATGGCACGTCCGACACTTGGGTACAGATTCTATTAGACATCTGTCGTCACAAATGCCAAAATTATTTAATTAGTCACACTGATTTTGAAAGATCAGTAAAAGTGATTTTAGGTCAAAATGTTACATTCCCTTAACCAATTTATACACTGGTGCACACTTAGTGTAAACATCGGGTTTGTTTCCCCATCCAAATAAAGTTGGGTCAAGGTTTTAAATGAGATGCAGAATTCTATTGAAACCAATATTTTACAAAACCCATTTTAAAATGTTTATTTTTAGGCTGGAGCCCCAATGCCCATTATCCTGAATTCTATCTTCAGAACGCACATCTGCTGCACTGGAATGGACGTTTTAAGCCTTGGGACTATCCCTGTGTCCATCTAGATCTCTGGGAGAAATGGTTCATCCCCGATCCAACGGGTCAGTTCACGCTGGTACGACCACGCCCAAACAATTCAATGTAACCAAGCGCTTGTTTAATTACTTAACTTAATGAACCTGAATAAATAACTATTGAAAATAAACTTAAAATGTTTTGGAATCAAACAGATGAACAAACTACAGTCCATTTCTGGAAACATTTAATGGTACAGTGGACAGGAGCCAGCACTCCACAACCGGGTCAGTTAAATATTAACAAATTTACAATCATGGAGGAATGTAAAAAAAAAACATTTCAAACACAAAAGCAGTGCCTTAAAAAAAAGAAACCCTTGAACCCCAGCCACTCTTTCAGAGCCTGATCGTCCTCTTCACTCTGCTTCCTGCTCAGCCTATAGTTCGTCTTTGCCTGTGGAATCCTGGAACACAATTGAATTGTGTTAAACCTTTCTGGGCCTTCACCTAAATTGCTTAAATTATTACCGTTTCTTCATCTGCCTCCTCATCTGCTTGGATCTCTTCTTCATCCTCAGCATCCTCAGGTTGTTCTTCAGGCTCCTCTGGTTCCTCCTCTACCTGCATTTAGAGAACCAGGACTTGTTCAAACCCTGCTCAGCATCTCCTCACAGATAGCAGAACCATTGTTCACCTGCGCATCAAGGTCCACATTCATACTGAGCCGGAGCATGCGCTCTATCCGATCTCCATAGGCCTTGGTGTCCGTGAGCTGGTAGCCAGAGCGGAGTGTGGCCGTCTCCATAAGAACGACGGCCAAATCTGCTGCCGTCTGGTCTTCTGCGTTATCCTGCAGAGCGCAAAGTCAGCAAGTCATTTAAACGCACTCGTCAGATGTAAACAAACAAAATCAGACTTACGTTGACCCTCTTCAGCATTTCTTTGATGAGAGGATGTTTGGGGTTGATTTCCAAGGTTTTCTTCTGACTGGCATAATAACTAAAGAGAAAACCGAAAATGCGATGAGAAAATGGACTCGCAGAACATTTGCATTTCCACAGACCAGTCAACGTTGGGCTGCATGGTCATGAACATGTGAATACGCACTTTGTGGAAATGTCTTTTCCTGTCTGGTATGCTTGAGCTTTCATGATCCTTTCCATATTCCCAGACCATCCATACTGACTAGCGACCAGAGCGCATGGAGAATTGGTCAGCCTCTGGGACAAAATGGCCTTTTCAATCTGAAAAGAACAAGAGCAATGGGGTCGTTTTATTTTAAATTCTTAAATGCAGGTTTAAGTGCTTGATGAAAAAAAAAAAATCCAAGCCGTACTTTGTCCTTCAGTGCGTTCTCCTTCATCCATGTGGTGAGCGGTTCAAATTCCTTCTCCAACGCTTCCCTCGTTTCCTTGGCCTTATCGCTCTCGTCAAACTTCACTCCTTCTTTCGCCACATTCTGGAATCTCTTGCCATCAAACTCGGGTAAGGCCTGGATGCAGTATTCATCCACTGGCTCAGTGAGGTAGATAACCTCGTAACCCTTCTTCAGAAGCCTTTCCACAAACGGCGAGGACTCGGCCTAAGGAAGACAACAATGCTAGGGATCAAACCAAGCTTGCATTAAAATAATAACCAGATTTGGAGAGTTTTAATTGTATACCTCTTTCCTACTAGTTCCAGCCATGAAGTAGATCTTGTCTTGCTTCTCCTTCATTCTTTCCACGTACTGCTCCAGACTGGACTGCACGGTCTCACTGTGAGAGGTCTGGAAGCGCAGAAGTTTGGCCAGACGAGTTCTGTTGGAATGATCCTCAATCACTCCCAGCTTGACGTTGGTGCCAAACTCTTTCCAGAACTTGTCGTTGTATTGCTCCTCTGCAATTTTCTTAATCATGTCCAGAGTTTTGCGAACCAACTTCTTACGGATGACCTGCAGCAGCCAAATTCTCCATTAGTCATTTACATGAACAGATTAGCAAGTGTAATGACCATTTTGAATTTGTCCACAATTCATTTGCCTGTAAAATGTATCTGTAGTGAGCAGAACTTTGATAAGAAAAGCAACAGTTGTACCTTCAGCAGTTTGTGCTGCTGCAGAGTCTCTCTGGACACGTTCAAGGGCAAATCGTCAGAGTCCACCTTGAGAACAAGAGCAAGCATTTAAGCAATGTACAAAATTAATAAATAAAAAAAATATATCTTATATAATTGTTTCTTGTATAATTGTTTCTGTAAAAATAGGATTACTTACAACGCCTTTAACAAAGTTGAGGTACTTGGGCATCATGTCATGGAAATCATCTGTGATGAAAACTCTACGAACGAAAAGCTGAGGGAAACGATTCCAGAAATCAAACCCAATCCAGTTCTAAACACATCATCAAAAACCTCATGTGACCATAACCTAAAACTGACCTTGATGAAGTCGTTCTTCTTGGTACCATACTCATCGAAAAGGCCTCTGGGTGCAGATGCAGGAATAAACAGGATGGACTTGAAGGTGACCTCACCTTCAGCAGTGAAGTGAATGTGTGCCATGGGCTCATCAGAGTCCTAACAAAATTGTTTCATGCCAAATCAGCCAAAAAAAGGGAATGGAGCGGGCGAATACTTGGGGAAGCTGGACTCACCCTGGAGAAGGACTTGTAGAAGGCCTTGTACTCGTCCTCCTCTACTTCCTTTGCAGGTCTCTGCCAGATTGGCTTAATATCATTCATCAGCTCCCAATCCCACACAGTCTTCTCCACCTGTAAAATTCGGAAAGAATCGTTGAGAAAACTGAGACTAAACCGTTTACATATGGTTTATTCAAAACCAAACATTTTCTGACCTTTTTGGTCTTTGGTTTGTCCTTTTCTTCTTCCTCTTCCTCCACCTCAGCCTCATCTTCAGCAGTTTCTTCCTTCTCCGCCTCAGCAGCATCATCTTCCTCAATAGGTTCCTCTACAGTCTCGGTCTGGAAAACAATGACAATGTCGACCATGTTTAGGCTGAGCTTATAACTATAGCACCAACTGGAGTTCCAGAAGTCACTCACCTTGCTGCTCCATACGTAGATAGGGAAGTTGATAAACTGAGAGTACTTCCTCACCAGGTTCTTAATAGTCTCCAGCTCAAGGTAGTCTGAAGCTTCCTCTTTCATCACCAACCTAGTGATTCAAGATTTGCAAGTCATGACAAAGTTACATCAGCAAATATAAGCATACATATACTACTTACGTAATGGTGGTGCCTCTGCCCAGGGTATCTCCACGTGGGTCCTCAATGACGGAGAATTCATTCGAATCAGACTCCCAAATGTGCTGCGTGCCATTGTTGTGCTTGGACGTGACAATGACCTTATCGGCCACCAGGAAGGCGGAGTAGAAACCCACCCCAAACTGGCCAATCAGCTCAGAGGTGGACTGGCTATCATCTTGCATTTCAGTCATCTTGTTAAGGAACTCACTGGTTCCAGACTTGGCGATGGTACCGAGGTTCTTGACCAGTTCTTCTTTGGTCATGCCAATACCAGTATCAGTGATGTGAAGCATGTTCTTTTCTTTGTCAGACTAGGGAGAATATCAGAAAAAAAAAAAAAGATAAGCCTTTGTCAAGACGCAAGAAACCATTTATATTTGAACTTGAATTTTTGTATTGACCATTTTTCTTCGTCATGAAGCAAGAAAACGTAAAAAAAAAACCTTTATTTTGATAGTAAGTTCTTCGTTGGCAGCCAGGGCGTCTTCATTAGTCAGGGACATCAGACGGATCTTATCCAGAGCATCTGAAGCATTAGAGATGAGCTCTCGAAGAAAGATCTGCAGAATGCAAAATATTTTAGAAGTGGTATGCTAGTGAGAACATTGCTGAGTGGCAAAAACTCACCTCCTTATTCTTGTACAGAGAATTGATGATCAGTTTCATCATCCTGTTCACTTCAGCCTGGAAGACGTGTTTTTCCGATTTTTCACGAATTTCCTTAATTTGCGATGCATTCAATCCGTCCAACTGTATGGCTTCCTCCTCTCTGTTTAAAAACACCAGAGCCAGTCATGAAAAAAATGGTCTGAACATTGTTGTTCGTCCACTGGAACCATGCAACGGCATTAGAAGCAAGAGGGGTAGGTTATCACTGGAAATTCCACCAACCAGTCTGACACCGCCATCAAGTGCTAGATAAATGCATTACACTTTCATCTTGTGTGTGTATCCGTTTTTGGAGTTTTAAATAATAATTTAATTGGTTAAATGATCACAACAATTTTGTTGCACAGATGCAACGGTTTCGCTCCAAGGGTTAAAGAATTGGCGCATTTTTGCACAAACATTAGTTTGTGGACTTTTTACAGTGCACCCATGGGCATTCTAGCACAAAACAAATACACCAGGCTGATGTCAAACCCTCTTTGGGCATTGTTCTTGCTTTGTGAAAATTAATTAAAAACATGACCACATGAGAGATTTGATGTTATTCAAGATCTACTTCAGATGTGCAAGGGTGACAGGAAGACATTAACAGAGAGATACAAACCTCTGAATAATCTCATCGTCTGTTCGTGATCCATCGCGACTCTTGCCAATGTCCTCGTCCACTGTGCCATCAATGTCAACATCATCCTGGGCCTTCACAGATGCTGTAATTATACAAGCGTCATTACGCAAAATCTTTGCACTTAATGCATGGTTTATCAATGCAGGACAACATGTATAACGCCTTCCACTTTTTATTAAAAATATTAAACCACGTTATGAAATGTTACTTTGCTCACAACGAAATTAATTGATTGAAGCCCTGTGTGCTCATTAAACTCAATTCAACGATCTCCTGAATAAAACATGAAGAGCATTGTAAAATACTTTGGCATTAGATACAACGTTATAATTATTGCACATGCAAATTTCCCATTGCAGATGACCGGAAGTCAATGGTAGTATTTGAGATAGGTTCTTTTTTTTTGAGACGTAGTACTGGATAATTTGAGTTTCATTTCAAATAAATGTAGGACCAAGCTGCCCATAAGATGGCCATCTCGCAAAAGAAACTTCCCGAATCCACGCGCACGTACCGCTTTTCCTATTAAATAGCACGTTCTGGATGATTTGGCCAGTCAATAAGTACCAACACGAACAATATAACTAAAGCGTAAAACGCTGTAGTCTAGATAGCAATTATAACAACTGAATAGCGGGCGCAGACGCTTTGTCCAACACGAGACATCACACTGAAAAACCGCACCGGTATTTACTAATACTCACCAAACGCGAAAAGTGCACAGAGAAGACCGATAATCCACAGTCGCCTCATTATTCTTAATGAAAAATGGTTTTTTTCTATTAAGGAGACGCCAGACGATTAACGCATTCAGCTAAGAATGGCCCACAATCTCGGAGAACCCTAGCAGTGCGTGGAGCGAAGCTAAAATTCGCCTTTATAAACTCCTGGTTTCCAAGGCGGTGCTACATTGTTTCGTGCCAATCAGAGCTCACCACGCACAACACTGTCCCAATCATGCAGCGATCCGCGGCTTGTGTTGGCCAATCAGCGCCTTACATGTCCGACTCCTGCACGTTTCAATCGTGTCTAGCGACTATTGGCTTGACGGGATGTCAATTTCACACGTAGCACGTTGGGTCAGTCAGAGTCTGTGACAACTGATCTTGGAAAATTTAAGTGGTTGGTGACGGATCGGTGGCGTTGTGGCATATGTACATTACTCATAGTTAACCCTCCAATTATGTTCGTTTCAGAGGAACATCAATAATGCTCGCGGGTCAATTTGACCCGGGGGGCTTTTATTATGCATATAAGTGTCAGAAACCAAAAAGTTCCACAAAACAGTGTGTATATGTGTGTATGAGAGTGTGTGAGTCTGAGACAGCGGTATATTATGTGTCATCGTTGCAAAAAAGCAAATAGTATTTGATCTGTCTGAGTTTTTAGCTTCTATTTTGTCTGACTACATGAGTCGAATTGACATGTAGCGGGGATTACAAATATGTATGTAACTGAATTTTTTTTGTTTATATGTAAATTACACTAAGAGAAGCAGGTGAATAATAAGTATTTTATAAATATTGTGTGTGTGTGTGTGTGTGTGTGTGTGTGTGTGTGTGTGTGTGTG
>CM051496.1:9485410-9500410 GCA_028031935.1 Paedocypris micromegethes
AAAAAAAAAAAAAAAAAAAAAGAGAGAAGACCTGTTGATGACCTAAAGTTTTGAAGAAGAATGCCCTGTTTATCCTAGAGGTAAAGTAGACAACTTTGCTGAGCTCTGTGAACCACTGGCTTAATGTAGACGATTCACAATTTGTTGGTTAATCTCTGCTTGAGTGTTTTTGTCTTTTCTTTTAATAACTTCATTTTCTTTATACTGTGCAGGTCTGTGCTCACTATAATAAAGGGTCTGGGGATTTCGGAGGGTGTTCTTTTATGGAGCGCTGCACAAAAGTGCACATCTGTCAGCACTTTGTGCAAGGTGACTGTATTTTTGGCCTGAAATGCAAACGGTTGCACTGTATTGACCATCACAGCCGTAGGATGTTGGAGGAACAACGTGGTCTTGGGAGTGACATCATCCAGTACCTGCCCTACATTTACCAGAATGTTCATCGCCTGAACTCCCAGACTCTCCAGTGTGGTAGGGGTCGGTTCCAACATTCTCATTTAGTCAACTTATGGACTTCTTCATTTCCTATACATTCACATTTACATTTCAGAGCCGATAACCGACCAAGATGTTCAGCCAAAGGTTGAGCTCGGGATGACTGAAATCTGCCTCCACTTCATCAGACGAAAGTGCAAATTTCAGGGTTGGTGTTTTTCATTTTGGGTGAATTCTGGTTTTCACTTTAGGGTTGTAAATTGGATTGTTTGCTTTGTTTTAGACCAGTGTGTTCTTGTCCACTTTAATCTGCCTTATAAGTGGGAGGTATTAAGTGGGACAGGTTGGAGACATATCAGAAACATGGAGGACGTCGAGAGAGCTTACTGTGACCCCAAGAATGAACAGAGGT
The DNA here is from genome assembly GCA_028031935.1 of Paedocypris micromegethes. Lineage (NCBI taxonomy): Eukaryota > Metazoa > Chordata > Actinopteri > Cypriniformes > Paedocypris > Paedocypris micromegethes. The sequence continues at coordinate 9,486,258 of CM051496.1, forward strand.
TTGTTTGAATCAACATTTAAGATGGACAGAGAAATGGATGGATGGATGAATGGAAAAATGGATAAGACGGATGTAACAGGCCAACAGATGAGGATCAGAGAAGCAGACAGACAGACAGACACGCGCAAACACAGGCAGACAGACACTATCATAGATTTGGGTAAATGTAAATTTTAAAATTAATTCTAATAAAATTGCACTTTTTTCAGTTTTGGTTCAAAACCAGTGGATTTTCTGACCATGACCCGACACCATTATCCTGTTCGGCGACTCTCCACCGTTTCCTCTGTCTCCAAACCTGCCCATTACTTTCTGACCACAGAATGGGTTTGGTATTACAAGGGAGATCATGACAACTGGACGGAGTACGGCCAACCGGTGAGACCATCATTAGTGCCAGTATGAGCTGTGAAGTGCCAACTGGTTTGATGTTTTGTAGGATGATAAGAAACGTGTAACGTCTGTGACATCTTGGGATCTGGAGAAGGCTTTTTTGGAAGACTCTATGGCAGAAGTTACGGTGATTAAAGGCAACCGGTATTACTACGTCAGTTTTCAAGGTAGTAGTTGGTTTTTTATTAAGCTTTTATTGGCTCAATATCATGATGTACTATTTATATTTAATCTACTAGCATTTTACATTGGCAGTATTAGCATTTTACATTGGCAAAGTGCTGTACAAAGACATATCACAGTGGTCCCTTGTTTATCGCGGTAGTTACGTTCCAAGCCCGACCGCGATAGGTGAAAATCCGCGAAGTGGAGGCACAGCATTTACGTATTTATTTAACACTTATTCAGACTTTTAAAACACTTTTTTCAAGTAGTATTCTTTATTAAAGTAAGGTTAACAAACATCTCCCCGCCGCACGCAACGTCTTCGCGAGATATTCATTTTCAAAGGGTGTGAACGGGAGGGAGCGCGTGCAAACACGGGCGGCGTTTCCCGCAGTTGGCGGCCCGGTGGTGGTCGCGGGAGGACGTCCGACATAGCGATCCGCATCTCCGCGGTGAGACACGTCTGGCGGCGCTCCGTCTGGAGCCACTGCGAGCATCCTCCGCCGAGATACGGTCGGTATAGCAAAAATGAAGATACAGAAAAAATTAATCCGCGAATATACGTAATAAAGAAAAAAAATCCTCGAAACAGTGAATCCGCGATAGTCGAAGTAGCGAGGGATTGCTGTACAGTAACAATATAATTTAATACAATAGCAAAATACAGTAGACTATAATACCTTATAAATACATGACCAGGAACTACAGGAATACAAAAGCCAGAGGGGAAAAAAGTATGAAAAGTCAACAAATGATCAATCACCCAACAGTTATACTGTAATACAATTGCAAGATTATACAGATTTAAAAAATCTAAAAAGGTGTGTTTTTCTGTTCATGTATATTTGTCTGTGAATATTTAAATCATTTACATTGTTTTTAACAGATATGTATCAAAGAAACCCCAAGCACAACACAAAGCGTCGAGTGCGAAGACGGCCGCGTTTTGTGTCTGTCAGCACGGTGGAGAGTAAAACACATCAGACCAGGGAAAGCACTCGACATTACATTCATCAATAATGGCATCATTTACCCCTGTTACAACAAAGAAACTGTTACTGACTATTACAATAAGAGATCCTTCTTAAATTCCTTCTGAAAGCTAGTCTCTGAAAGAGAGAGTGAGTGTGTGAAACACATAACCTTTGCTTTACAGTTATTTGGCCGATGCTTTTATCAATTAGTATTTATTTTTTTTAAATGCTTTTTATTCAATTTGTCAATGAAAGGAAACAGTAAAGGCTTTACACAAAGCTACTGTATAAAATAAACAATAGACAAAAGAGCACCAGTCAGTGAGCACATGTGTTTTTTAATTACTCTTCTGCGTTAAAGTGCTTGCGAAAGAGCTGTCTTCAGTGCTTTTTAAAATGTTGGATGGATAAGTTGTTTCAACAGTGAGCCGTCGAACGAGATCCTATATCTAAATCCTCATTGCAAAAGAACCACAAGCGCAGTTCGTTGTCTGATTGTTGTGAACAAAGGATTGGTTCAAGTAGAGTTGATTTTAATCAGCACTCAGAATGACACCAACAAGTCCATTGCAAACTCGAGTTTATCCTTGCCTCACTGAGAATTGAAAATGTTTATTTTTTTAATGAGTGTCTCCTTATTGGAGTGTCCCAAAAATAACAGAAAGTGTTAATAACACAAAAACAACACAACGTTGTTTTCCCTGTTTTTCTTGTTTTTGTAATTATTGCAGTTGTTTGTCTAGTTAAAAAGACAACCACTTTTTATCTACTTCAATCTGAAATCCAGAATTCTTGTTTTTATACCCCTGTCTCCAAATAAATATGTATATACTTAAATTATGTACAGTATATATGTAGACATTGTTGTCTTAATTTTAAAAGAAAACACAATTAGTGTATTAATGAACAGAATTTCTTGCTGCTTTGAGCATTTTTTATATTGTTACATGAATAAGTGTTTTTGTCTGTGTAGATTTATTGTGCCTTTAGTGAATGTGGTATCTTATGGGACTTGCAGGGCTTGCCATGAGATAAAAATGTGCACTTTTTCTTTAATAAAACTTCTCCATTTAAAAATAATTATTTTGTGACCTGTGACCTTTTTGTCCAACTTCACTATGCCACTATCAGGGATCACAGCTGAGACTCTAATGGCAAACAAATTATTGGTTATTGAACCAAAGGTAGTTCCGGCAATCACCACCGGAGGGAGCTCAGCGTCCACGTACGGCTCCGATTTTTACAGCACCCAAAATAAGGCAAATCCGCACGAGCTCAGTTCGGAGAGGCAGTCCAACAAAAGAACGGATGCAAAACTATCCAAAACAAGACCAGGAAAGACCAGTGATCCAACAACATGCAGACGAGACAAAAAACTCACCTGACATCGACACTGACCTGTTTTCAAAGTTTAAAAATCTTTCTAATTTTCGAGATAAGTTTCAAAGTTTCCGCTTGTCTTAGTGTAATTTACATATAAACAAAAATTGTTCTGTTGACATATTTGTAATCACTGCTACATGTTTTTGTTACAAAGAAAATGTTTGGGTCCCTTCAGAATTTGACCCTTTCAGACAAATTGGAAGCTGAAAACATATTGAAGATCAAATACTATTTGTTTCTTTGCAACAATGAGACATAATACACGCTGTCTCAGACTCACACACACACACACACACACACACACACACACACACACACACACACACACACACACACATTTTTGGTTTGAACTTTTTGGTTTCTGAGACTTACAGTATATGCATAATAAAAGACCTCCGGGATAAATTGAACCGCGAACATTATTGATGTTCCTCTGAAAGAACATAATAGGAGGGTTAAAATTGATTTTAGATTTTAGTTTATATCTATATAAAATACTGTGTGCTATGTTACATATCTATACTGTATTTCAAATTGTGTGGAATAGTATCGTTTTCTATGTAAACACCATAATCCATAATAAATGGGTAAAAATATATGGCATATGTTTGACAACTACAAAAACAACAAAAATGAATACAAGAACAAAAACGTTGAAAACTTGTGTCTAAAATAATGTAGTAGTATACGCAGGAAATTGAATGGTCTGAAATAGTAATATGAATTACGGACGTATACATGGTGCACATTAAAAAGACCTTGTTTGATTAGATCGCTGAGGTTTGATGGGTTGTGCAAGCAGCCAATTAGAATCCTTGCTCGTTCTATGCGTTTGTTCTGAATATTTTGAAGGGGCGGGGCTTTGCTTTGCGCCGCAGATATCGGTGAGGCGTATCACTGTTCAATCCGGTGATACGGATACAGTACGAGCGATCAAAATGTGGCCTTTGATGCCAAACTGCGGATGATGCATTTAAGATGTGTAACCTATTAGGCATCTTTGCGGTCGGGCCGTGAACGGAACAAGACGGTTGCAGGTTATCTGATTCTGCACAGTCTATTACCGGATACCGGGAAATGATGCACGTTCGGGGACTGGATGCTAATTAAACGAAAGCCGTCGGCTTAATTGCGTGTTGCTTAACAGACTGGTTAAATGCAGTGATTAGATCGATATTGTTTTGTTGCCGTTTTATCACCATCATCATCATCATGATATCGGGTGTGTAAAGGGGAACGCGCGTGATCGAGCGCATCCGCGCGAGGTGCATCTCAAAATGACAGGTAAGGAAACTGAGATTCTTATCTAGGTGACATTTACGTAAAATGTCTTAATATTAAAATGCCATTTTTAGTTTTAAATGCTTAATTAGCACATTCATGATTCTTGTTTAAAACGAGAATCACCGGTTCAGCTAAACCCAAAGATGCTGTTTGTTCCTCTTTTGCGTACAGTGCGTGCGCTCAGCTTTCTTCCCATATACGCCCAATTTTCACCTCTACCGTCAATTATTTTTCCGAAATCAGCGTGTTTTCTTACCTGCCTACAATCGCGCGCTATTAAGTTCACGGGAGCCAATAAGGCCCGCGCGCGCCCATTGTCTGTTATCATAACCTACATTCCTACATTGTAGAGACTTAGTTGTTGCATTATGACTTGGGGTGGCATTCTACTCAATCGTTAAAAACAAAATATTTTTTGACAAATTAATTGTGTTACATTTTCGTTAAAATATATACAGTGCATACATTATCAACATACTATTTATACACAATACACGCACACTATATTGATATTTACCTTATTTATTTAACTTATTTATATTACCTTTCAAAAGCAGTTATTATATTATGTCAAATTATTGTCTTTTTTTTCCCCTTTTCCCACAGCAGTTTGCAGAAACGGAAGGATAGCAAGCAGCATTACCTGTCCAATGGACATTTTAACGAGTTTGGAAGGGATGTCCTGAAGAAACTAGGATAATGGAGAGCTCCTGTTCAAGAAAAGGACTGAGGGGCTTGTGGCATCTGATTGGATGTCAGACTCTTCTGCTGGTGACTGTGATGCTTGTGGTCTTCGTGGTGTTTTTCTGCACACCTGCGGCAGGTGAGTGAGCGTTAACTGATTGTGCTCTGAACTAAAATGTAGAACTGAATAGCTTTGACATACAAACACACACACACACACACGCACACACACACACACACACACACACACACACATCAAGTGACGTTTTCCACAGACTTTCAGAAATCTCAAAAGATTGAAGAGGAGAAGTGGGTGTTTGCGTGAGTGAATGTTGTGCGAGTGACGTCTGTCGTGATCAGAGCTGCAAACTGAATCGGAATCAGTTGAATCAGAGATGTTTGTGGGTGTTTTGAGAATTTCACAATTGATGACAAGACTGTCTCAGACCAGAATTACCTTGAAAATCCGCACTGATGACGCTTGCTTGTTGGCGAGCATTTGCGCAGTAACCCAAGCTGTGATGCGGGGGCTTTTGTGTGAATTGGCAAATTGGATGAACTGACAGTAGCCACAGGTTTACACAGATGAATCTCTGACACACATGCACACACACACACAACTCAGACCGATGGACGAGTGCGTCCTGCTTGTCTCTAAATGATAAGATGCTTTCAAGAGCCATATTCCCTCACTTCATTTATCACACACACACACTTGTAATGGATGAACTGATTAGAAGTCCTGCAGCCTGGTGGGCTTCACAGCCATTGATCCTGTTCTAACTTGGAGTCTGATTATTGGATTGGATTACGGAGCAGTTTCACTCTTTCTTCTTCGATGGTGCTGCGCTACCTTATTGGTGGCATTGCTGATTGGATTTCGTTGCATCAAAGCTAAGTGGACCTCAGCCTGTAATAATGGACTATTCATAGATCCGGTTTCTCCTCTGCTCCTCTCTCACTTACAGAATGTGTGTCAGTGGAATCGGGGTGTGTGTGTGTGTGTGTGTGTGTGTGTACATACGTGTGTGAGCCAGTTCTGTCGGTGTGAGAAATGCCTGTGAGCTCTGGCCGCTCTGTATCTAGCATACTGATGAAGAGCATGTGACACACTCCTGCAATGCTCACACATGCAGGATGGTGCATCGCCATGGAAACGCCTCGTCTGACCACGCCACAGAGCCATTCACCAGGCTGCGGGCTGTATGTGTGTGTGTAGGTGCGTGACAAGGTCTCTGTCTGAGAAGTTGTGCTCTCCATAGGGAAGCTCTGACAGTTAACAGTCTGAAGGTAATTACTGCAGTATTTCAAGTCTTTCCCCGGAGTGGGTCATCACTTAGTTGCAACACATTTCCAATATTTACATGACCATCAAAATGTAATAAAACTATTCATGTATTGAACTATTCATTGTATTTAGTCTTCATCTGAGTGATCTATCTATCTATCTATCTATCTATCTATCTATCTATCTATCTATCTATCTATCTATCTATCTATCTATCTATCTATCTATCTGTCTGTCTATCTGTCTCTCTGTCTGTCTGTCTGTCTGTCTATCTGTCTCTCTGTCTGTCTGTCTGTCTATCTGTCTGTCTGTCTGTCTGTCTGTCTGTCTGTCTGTCTAATAGTTATGTCTATCTGTTTTCTGTCTCTCTGTCTGTCTGTCTGTTCGTCCTTTTATCCATCCATCCATCCACCCACCCGTCTTTTTGCCCATAAAACACAAAAAGTATTCCATTTTGTGCTTCATCATAGGCAGATGCTAATCAATCTCTGCGTCTAGCTCTCACTTGTTGGAACACAGCTCCAGACGCATCACACGTGAACGTGCTTTTCAGTTGCTGTCATTATGAGTCACTAAACCGGTTGCTATTTTTGAAATGACTTTGACTAGTGGACCAACTGTTTTTTTTGACCAGATGGTTTGTTTATTCCTTTTTTTATTATCAGCTGCAAAAGATACATTTTTCCATATTTTTTTCTTTTTACCCCAGTTCACAGTCCCGATGACACACTGGCCTACTAACATCACTCAGCTGTCCTGTAGTTCTTCCCACTGTGCCGTTCAATCAACCGCATTACCCATAAACCTTCTGCTCTTCCCCCAGTGGCTCACAATGCACACAAATCACATTCATAAATTAAAATAACAGTTCTCAGCTATATGGCTTGATAAAGACTATAAAAGATGGTATTTTTGCGACTGCAGTTATAGCCGACATCTTTTTGGAATTGTCTGCATATTTTATAATTTCTTCTTATGAGTAACTGTTTTAACCTGTGTTTTTCTTTCTTTTGTTCTTTTGTTTTTTACATTTCTTAGTAGATCTCTCATTCACCATGTCTCGAAGAAGCCTCAATCAACCTCCATCAAAAACACATTCACCTCCTGCCTTATCTTCATCTTCGTCCTCATCACACCGTTCTCAAAGGACTAGGCATCCAGTTCACAAACCATCAGGTGCCAAACACCCCATGTCTACCGGTCACCACAACAGTGCCTCCAGCATAGATCCCACTCCGTCCCTTGGTTCTGAAGGGTCAGGTAACTTTGGTGACGGGGCTCAAGGCATTCACCTGCTTTTACGGCCACCCGATCTCCTAACACCTAGTCAGATGCCTCCTATACGTGGCAACAGACCACCTACCCAAGCTCCTCCAACCCTTGCTGCACCTGAAGACCTTTATCCAACACATTCAACAGAGATGGACTGGGGTTCTGGTGACTACCTAGAAACCCTCACGTTTATGGGATCCGAAGGCGAGGAGTTTTCGCTTGTCACTACACTCCCTACGCATGGATACGATCCATATGCTGTTGACGATGAGGTCACAGTCAGTTACAACACAGCTTTCCCCTCTCGTCCGGTCCTTCCGCTCTCATCCAGAAACCTCCAACCTAGTGTGAGTAGTCAGTATGAGAAAAATCTAAGGACTGCCCATTTAAGCGACCCCCGCTTGCCATTGGTTCCTGAATCTGGTCAGACCAATGAAATGGATGAAGACCTGGACTTTGATTGGGCGGAGCTTTTTCCAATAGAGCCAACTGAGATGCTGCTTCCCGACATGAATAGTATGGAGTACTACCACACTTTGCAAGCCAAAGAAAATGCTAGTATTGCAAAAAACCGGACACATCATGGACCCCCTCACATCACCCCGACGCATACTTTGATATCTACTCACACTCCCACTCTTTCTTTAGCAGAGGATTCTAGCAAACGCCCAGATCGAACTGACCACACCACTCCAGCTACTCCATCCCACAAACCTACCCGTCCTCCTAGCACATCAAACACTTCCACCAGCACCCAACGAGCTCCAGAAGTTCACTTCACCCCAGAGAAAGGTGTTCCCACACCTCAAACGGAAAAGTCTCGACCCTCAATGCCAACTAGCCAACCTCCACATGGCATTTCAGAGAGTCCTGTCATACAAGCTGTAACCCTAAAGCCACCAGTTTCTACAAAACCACGGACAACCACTATCAAAACCATTATAAGAACCACAACTGCACTTAAGACTACAACTAGCACAAGCCCCACCAGCAGCTCCACCAAAAGTCCTCTACCTACATCCAGAATTCCTCTCTCCATTGCACCCCGTCAGTATGTCTGCAACATCACTAAACCAGACATGTATCTAGTACGAGTGGGTAAGAGACTTTTTCCTGTTTCACATTTCATGACAATGTGTTGCTGTCTAACAATTCTTATTAAATAATAATTTGCTCATTGCAAGAAACCTGTAGTTTCATTTTTGTGTTGTGAATTTAAACCCTATAATTACTTTATAATCCCTTGGACTTATTTAACCATATGGTATGTATGTTTTTCATTAGTAAAATGTATGTTTGTAAGAGTCACATGCTCCATAAATGCTTTTGTTTTTTGTTTGTGACTCCTGCAGGAATGCCGAGTGGCTCATCGGTGGCATTTGCCAAAGCTCATGTGCGGGAGATTCTTAGACGAGAGTTTAATCGCTCAGTGGAGCTACAGGTCAACATCACTGGTCCACCATACTCCCGCAGTTTGACTTCTTTATCAGTGATCGCAATGTGATGTGTATCCGTTTAGGTCCTCAAAGCACCACCTAATTTCATCTTCCGGACAGTGTCTGGGCCACTGGTGTACACGGCTGTGTCGGTCATCAACACCCTCCGGCAGCCACTACACAGCACTTCCTCCAGCATTCTCTCCGTCACATCTATTTACGCAGTGCCCGATCACAAACATCAGGTCCATACAGGTAATGATAAAAATAAGCCAAAATATTATACGTATTTTTTATCTACAGTACAATTTTTTGTCTGTTTAATTTTACACATTTTTTTAACAAGTCACAATTAGGCATAGAAGATCGAATTATTTATTCTTATCTTGGAGAGTCATGAGCAGTCGGACACATTTCACAGTGTTTTCTTGTATTGATTTATCATGGCTACGTTGTTTATTATTATTTATTGTTATTAATAACATTTGATTCGTAATTTTTGAAAAAATATCATTGTTCGCGTCAGAAACGTGGCTTTGACCATAACTGATGTGTGTCATTGTCTTATGATTTATTACAGGTCATTCAAATGCTTTTTTTAAGTAACATTTTTACATTTTACAATCTGAATGTATGTTAATCTATTTAATGTGGAGTTTTGTTTTGACCTAAATAATGAACGCATATTTTTAACATTAATAATGAGCAACTGATTGATCAACCTAAAAAAGTCTTCTAGAAAGCATTAATGGTTGTATGTGCTTTGTTGTATTGCAGTGTTGCAGTTTGTACCAAGTCACGTGGATGTGCGCCTGTGCAGCTTCAGCGAGCGTGTTGAAAAGGGTTTGCTAATGGCGTATGCCGAAGTACGCAAGCGCTCTCAAGAAAACGGGAATTTCACAGTTCAAGTATGTAAAACCTTTAAAAACCGTACGTGCAAATATGCAAAAGCCATGAAAATCATCGCAGTCTGACTGCTGAATTTGAGATGCTAATCATTTGTCTTTGAAAATGTCCAGATTGTGAATATCACTAGTAGCCTTCCCAAAGGCCAGCGGCAGCAGAAGGCGCCGGTGGACATCACATTCGTTGTTCGTGATTCCCAAGGCTTCCTGACGGGATCGGATGTGAGTGCCCACATGAGGCAGCTTAGCGCAGTGGAGTTCAGCTACTACCTCGGCTTTCCTACCCTGCAGATCGCTGAGCGTGAGTCACATGGTCACACAGACACTTTGTTTTGATTGGCCGAGATGACTTGTTTATCCCTGATGTTTCTCATTGGCAGCTTTTTATTACCCTGAATTGAATGTCTCACATCTGTTACACACATCCTGGGTGAAAACGGGTAGGTGGTGATAAATGTTTGTGATTCATATTTGTTAATTAAATTAACTGCATAGTTTTTTATATATTACTTGTTTTTTTGTTTTGCTGTTTTCTGTCGTTTTAGTGTTACTAGGCGTGTTGGATCAGCGTGTGAATGAAAGGACCTTTCAAGCCAAAATGGAGAGACGATTAGCATTGCTGGTTGGAGAGGGACTTGGGATTGGGATTAACAACCGACGCTGGCGAAGAGCAACCACTGTTGGGAATAACAGTGTACAGGTACATTTTAAACTTTGATTGGACCTGTTTTTTTATTTTCCCATATAAACAAACACTTCCTGGTGCGTTTCAGATTGTCCGGACTTCACGTCTAGATGGACCTGACTTTCCCCTGGAGATGGTGTATTTTGTTGAAACCGGATCAGGAGAAAGACTTCCGGCTCTGGCCACTGCAGCAATGCTGAATAGGCTGAACATGCAGAGGGTTGCCATCATACTGGGATACAGAATACATGGGCTTCTGGCAACTCGTGAGTCTTGCCGTAATATGGGCTTTTTTTTCTTCGTTCACACATTTAAAGTCTAATACTATGCATTTAATGTCACAGCGGTGGAGAAACTAGCCCTACCGCCATCGGAAACCCAGCCCAGTAATATCTGGCTGATCGTGGGGGTTGTGGTTCCAGTCGTGGTGGTGATTCTCATCATCATCATTCTGTACTGGAAGCTTTGCCGCTCTGAAAAGCTGGAGTTTCAGCCCGATGCCATGAGCACCATTCAGCAGAGACAGAAGGTCAGGGTCTACACCGTTGTGTAGAAACCTGTTGCCAGCTCATGACTGTGGCCTTCATCTCACAATAACCCAATGTTTATGTTTTTCGTTTTAGCTGCAGGCTCCTAGTGTGAAAGGCTTCGACTTTGCTAAGCTTCACCTGGGGCAGCACAGCAAGGATGACATCATGGTGATTCAAGAACCCGCCCCTCTGCCACTCCCAGTTAAAGAAGCCACGCCCTCTGAAGGTGGAGAACTCAACACTCCTAAATCAAAAAGCTCATCAACTAAAGTGTCACGTGGAGCGAGGAGAAGGGGACGGTGGGACTATTTTTTAATAAAAATAGTATTGGGAAAAACAGCAAATTCTGAACAATAAAAATGATGAGATGTTATCTGCTCTGCTTGTGTCAGAATGTCTCCGTCAGATGGCGATTCTTTAGGAAGCGAAGCATCCAGTGGTCGAGAATCGGCAGAAGAGAGCACAAGACCTGCAGTGACACCAAGCGACTGCAAACCCCAGCATCGCAAGAGCAAGCATGGTACCACATTAAAAATAAACAATAAAGTACAATAACCATTTAATAAACCATTTAAAAAGGATTTATTAAACAAAAATTTTTTTTTTGTTTGTTTGTTTGTTTGTTTGTTACACCACACGCCTTATCAGCAAAAAACAAACTAGGTATGTGTTTTTCCCATAGTGTTAGTAATCATACAGTACAAACACCAACTGATTGACCTTTGACTTCTGGTTTACATTTTCAGCTGCTCAGCCTGGAAGTGGCGTGGACGAGCAGTTGTCGTCCTCGTCGATATTTGAGCATGTCGACCGTCTCTCTCGAGGTTCGTCAGATGGAACACGTAGAGTCTCCAACAAGATTCAACTCATTGCCATGCAACCAATGCCAAGCCCTCCATCTCACTCACACAACCAAGCTCTGAGTCCCAGCCTGGCAGAGAAAATGCCTGATGGAGAACTAGTCAACAGCGAGGTTAGCAGATTGCTTTCTACACACACAGTCTTGTACATTATGAATTACGTTATTGTAGCAGATCTCAGAATTCTATCAGAAAAAATTAGAAAAGACTTCTTTTGTTAAATCAGTTGTAAAAAGTTGTAACGTGTGTGTGTGTGTGTGTGTGTGTGTGTGTGTGTGTGTGTGTGTGTGTGTTTATTGAGTGGTGTTAAAATTGAACTTTTGTGTTTCTCATTCTACTGCTACTTTAAGGCAGTGTGTTTGTGAAAAATGGCAAATTTAAAAAATATATATTTTCACATTTTATACTTCAAAACTATTGATTTCAAACATCTGTCTGACACAATATTAGTTCAAACTAATATTAAGTTAAATATTAACCAGTAAATATTAACAGTTAGTAATTAGCAATGTTCTTATTTTGTCATATGTGGTTTGATACAGATACAAGTGGCTTTGAGACATAAATCCGAAATAGAACATCATCGCAATAAGATACGCCTGAGAGCAAAGCGAAAGGGCCACTATGAGTTTCCATCAATGGAAGACATTATGGCCGCATTCGGGGAAAACACGGAGCAGCAGCGTGTATATCAACAAGCACACGAACAGATACACAAGATTCTCCATCCAGAAGAACACACACCATCGTCATGTGGAGAACACCGCAAAAGGTCTCACACTGAAATGCATCATATGCAGAAACTGATTTGTGAAAAAAACGACTAATTTACCAAAAGAGTGAATCCCCATTTCTAATTTGTATTTATGTCAAGTTCCAGAGGAAGACGCTCTCCAAGGCAAAGGCAAAATCTGAGCGGAAGCGGGAGTCCGAGAGATAAAGACCGTCTGATAAATGACGGAGATGGCACGTACCGGAAGTATCCGGGTGTCAACAATGTGGCCTACGTGGTGCGACACATCTGTAAACCTCTGTATCCAATGAATGAACTGCTGAAAACTGACGTATGCCTCTATGTTGTTGTAGTCTGATATAGACCAGCTCCCAGAAGGAGGAAGCCCTTCGCCAACTGATGAGGTCTTCCTTGATCCTGGAACTCCTCCTCACGAACCAGCTCCAGCACCGCCCAGCTACGTTCCACCTCAGCCAAGCATTGAAGAAGCCCGGCAGCAGATGCACTCACTACTGGACGATGCTTTTGCTCTAGTCTCACCCTCGTCTCAAGGAAGCCCCGCCCCCTTGACCTTCACCGGTGTTACACCAATCACTGGCATAGGGGGCGTCAGCCCTGCTCAGCCCTCCAGCCCGTCACGGCCTGCACGACAGTGGGGCTCCTCCTCTTACCCAGCAGTCCCTGCTCACAGTCCTTTTTCTGCCGTAAGGGACTGTAGATTAATATAGACCTTGGGTTTTAAATTTATTTCTATTAAAGAAGTGTATTTTGTCTGTTGTGCAGAGGTACGCCGAGTTGGGAATGTCTCCCACATCAGTTCAAGGGTTATTGCAGAGGTAAGTAGAGATAAAAATAATATCAATATATGTAGAAATTGTACGTAATACTTTTAAGAAATATTTAGAGTACAAATCCAATCTGGCCTCTTGTAATTGTCCCAAATAACACAAATACTATTAATAATGCAAGTAAAAATAATTTAAAAATGTACTGTAGATTGAGAAAAGCAAAAAATGTGTTCTGTATTAAGATTGCAATTTAATTGATTTAGTTTGGCCAAACACAACAGTACTCTACATATTGTTTTATTTTATTTGATGTTGACAGGCAGACACAAGGCTCTGGGTATCTGGTGCCTGTAGAAATGCAATCAGATCCTGGCTACTCCAGTAGGGGGCAGTATGGTGAAGACATACCCTCTGCTCGGCCACGACCGGTCGGAGGCAGTGCAGGTAAGAAACACTAAATCCCTTATGTCACAGTGGATCACATTTTCAATGGATATGTTATCAAATCTGTGGAAAATGCTCATTGCAAAATATTTAGTTTTCAAATCGGCTTTCATTTCGATTAGTGGAATCATAATTTCAGAACGTGGATGTGTGAAGTATTAATGCGTACATATAGATTCAAATTGCAATCTGAATGGTGTTTGGTAGGCGCTCAGCTGCATCAGTTGACACAAGTGGGTTTGTCAAGTCGCATTGGTCTGTATCCTGGTGTTGGACGTAGTGTTTCCGGACCCTCTGGATCTAGTTGGACTCAGTACCGTTCAGATGAT
>CM051496.1:9505410-9507101 GCA_028031935.1 Paedocypris micromegethes
TGTGAGTGGCGTCTGGAGGATTGGCAGGTGGCGTTGGTCTCCACGGTGAGAATCTTGTCCAACCAGATGCTTTTTTTCAGTTGTTGTCACTGGCAAAAATGTGGCAGAGCAACATTGGCTTTACAGGAAGAACAATTGCTATTTTTTTACGTTTTTATATACTTGTAAAAAGATGATAATCATCAGATACATTGTGTTATTGCAGATTAGTTCATAGGCTTACATTTTTCTGCCGTTTGATTTTGGATTTCTTTTAATGTAAAGCAGAAGTTAAGCACTTTTACAACTGTTAATATTTGTTTGTCTCTGAATCATTTACAGATCTGTGTGTTTTCTAGATGGTGTTTCTGGGTTTTATGGTCTGTGGAGTTCTTTGTGGCTACATTGCAGACAAATATGGCCGCTGGAAGGTCAGACACGGCTTGACCATAGGTAGTAGGAATGGTAATGCTGTAATAAAACATCAATGGCTTTTGCTGTGCAGGTGGTGTTTGGTGGCTTTGTGTGGGCCTCATACTTTTCAGTGCTGACATCATTTTCTCCATCATACGAATGGTTCATCTTCCTGCGCTGTTTGGTGGGCTGTGGTGTGGCGGCCACGTCTCAAGGGTGAGCTTGCGATAAATGCATTTACATTGTATGAAGCTGGAATTGATTCCTAGAACACAATCTATCTGTGATTAATTTGACTTGACAAACCCATGTCAATTTATTGTTCTTTAATGTGTGTGTGTGTGTGTGTGTGTGTGTGTGTGTGTGTGTTTATATATGCACTTATATGTATGTATGTGTATATAAATTATGTGTATATATGTACATGTATATTTAACACCCACAAATACATACGTTTTTATATAAATGCTTATGTTTCTTTACAACAATGTTGGTCATATGGTCATAGCCATAGCCATTAGCTTAACACTAACAAACTGTGTTGTAACTGTGAAAGGCGCCCTACACATGCACTGAACTTGAACTTTTACTCTATATTTAATTTAATAATATGCAGGACATTTATTGTGTGCTTAAAGGTTTGTTTTAAAGACTGAGTTCATCCCAGCCAAATACCGAGCGTGGCTTCTTCCTCTGGCTTCTGTGAGTGCAAACCATTCCTAACTTTTTTCTCGGAAACTATTCAAACGTATTTTCACAATCCTTGGTTTTCAGATCTTCTGGATGCTGGGATCCATGCTCATCATCATTCTGGGAATGACTGTTGTGCCCACATTGGGCTGGCGCTGGATGATTCGTTTTTCTGTCGTCCCTAGTCTCATTCTCATTGGACTCTTCTTGGTGAGTTTCGGCTCTTCTCCGGAACAAGTTAAATGTTGTGTGCATTGATTTTTCATCGACTTTTGTGTTGTCAGTTCATTCCAGAATCTGCACGATACCAGGTATCTGCAGGTAACATTCGAGGTGCTATGTCTACACTTCAGTGGATCGCCAGGATGAACAATGCCATGCTACCAGAGGGGGAACTGAGAGAACCAGAAGTTGTAAGTTGTAAAGAATTGTGTTTCTATTCTTGCAAAACAGAAAAAAGTTGTTTATGTGTGCATAATGTAAATATTAATGTTTTAAGTGTATTTAAGTGTGTGCATTTTTATATACATTTCTATCTATCTATCTATCTATCTATCTATCTATCTATCTATCTATCTATCTATCTATCTATCTATCTATCTATCTAT
>CM051496.1:9507112-9519477 GCA_028031935.1 Paedocypris micromegethes
CTGTCTGTCTGTCTGTCTGTCTGTCTGTCTGTCTGCACACTGTACATTTAAATGAAGTTGTTCTGTGTAATCAGTCAGAAAGAGGAAATGCCATCACTCTCATCAGCCCAACATTTAGAAAAACATCCCTCTTGCTGTGGTACTCATGGTAAAATCTGAAATTATTTACTTAAACAGTAACGGTGTAGCTTCAGTTTCAGTTTTGAAGCATGATCTCTTCACTGTGTTGTAGGTTTGTGGCATCTTTCTCTTACTATGGTTCAGTGCTCAGTGGCTCTGAACTTTTGGAAAAGAATCTGCTCTGCGTAACCGATGCTGATCCTGAGCAGCAGGCCATACTGAACCAGCAGGAGGCGCTGTGCTACTGTCTCCCATTCAACATGGAAGATTACCAGACTCTTCTCATCAGCTGTTTGGGCGAGGTGGCCCGTGAGTGACCTTTCACTTTTCTGATTACTTACTCAGCTCACAGCGATGGTGTTAATGTGTGCGTTTGTCTTTGTTTTAAACGTGCTCTGCAGTTATCCCTCTTAATATCTGCTTGCTAAATGTATTTGGACGGAAGCCCAGCATGATCATACTGCTGGTACTGTCAGCTGTTTTCTTTTTGCTGGTTAATATTTGCACAACAATGTAAGTATAAAGTTATCTTTGTGTTATTTTAATATTTTTACAAATATTTAATTGATCTAATCATTTAAAAATACATTAATTGTATTATATATTAAGAATTGTTTTGTGTGTGCAATTACATTTTTTTTAAATGAAAATTAATAATGTAAATTATTTAGACTATTATTTATTTTAAATTATGTGTTTTATATATGTATGCGTGTGTAAACTATTTTTGAGATGTTTATATTAAATATACATGTATACATTATAGTTATATATTTCTAGTTATACATAAAAATAAATGTCTATAAAGATGAACTAAGTCGACTCAACTAGTTTCAACTACGTAATAACAACTAAAATTCCCCAATTAATTATTGTACTGTACTGACCTCTTGTGGTCACAAATTATAATTGCAATGTCTAGTAAATCAATCTGTAATATTATTTTTCTGTTTCTTTGCAGGCTTGGATTCACCATCCTTCTTTTCCTCTTGCGCTCTGTGGTGTCCATGAATTTTAATGTGGTCTATATTTACACAGCAGAGGTGAAACTTTCCTCTGAAAACATTTCACTGTATATACTTAGACTAGCTAAATGTACATATTTTAATAAAATGTTCTTTTTTTTAATTCGTTAGGTTTATCCTACAGCTGTGCGTTCAATCGGAATGGGATTTTGCACGTCTTTCAGTCGAATTGGAGGAATGATTGCACCATTTATTGCACAGGTATGCTCTTTTTCCCAGTGTTTCAGTTTAATTATTCTGGAATAACTGTGTCTGCTTGTGGCGTAGGTGCTAATGTCCAAGTCTGTGATCATGGCTCTGTCGCCGTTTGCTGTAGCGTGTATGGTTTGTGCTTTGGGAGCTGGCCTGCTGCCCATCGAGACCAAAGGACGAGCTTTACTTGTAATTTTTATTCGGTTATTTCTTATATAAACATGAGTCAAAATGTTTTTGTGTGTCATCTATTCATATATCTTGTTTTTATTGCAGCAAAATGAATGAAACGCATCAGCAGGACTTGAAGGAAACTTGCACTTTGTAACAAAACATTAAAAGTTGAAGCATTAAAGATGATACTCTGTTTCTGTCCATTTGTTATCAGTGTTTTCTACCGTATCTTTGCACATTTCTTCTTTGTAAAACAAATGTCCCTTGGAAACTTTCTTGGTTTTAGAAAAAGTTGTTTTAATACAACCTATTTTGTTGCAAACCCACATTTATCATTTGTTTTTTGCATTTTGAGTAGTAATGTAATTGTGATTACGAGAACCATACAAATATGCATTATTAATTACACTTTAGTGAATCGTGATAATGCCTTTGTCACTTTTCCATTAGATTTTCTTGAAATAAATGTGAATGTCCATCACTCAAACCAATTTTTAAAACAATGGTATTAATACAATAAACACAAGTGTGTTTTTTTACTTACAGTAATCACGTAACTCTAAAATGTTTAATTATTCATTTACGACTCGTTTTTGCTACACAAGCCAACCGATAGATGGAGACATTTCTCAATAATTCCAAATCTTGGCATTCCTCGTTAAAAGTGTCGTGAAATGTTTCAGGTTTCGTGTTCCACCGCCTAGTCTCTCTCAGCCACCCTCTTCTTTGCGGCGTGTAATCTGTTTAAGAAGCATCTGTCCCGGTGTAAATCAGATTAGATTAACGTGTCAGTCCTGCAACACACCAACACCTGGCACCATGCTGCCCGATCTGCTGGTGGAACACGACATGTTCTTGTCTTGTTGATGTGTGAACATATGTGCCTTGGAGAACAATGTTTTTTAGTTTGAATGCGTGTGTTTGTAGAGGAGGAGTCAGCGTGTGCCTGGCAGCTCCTTCCTCTGACCTTGGCTACTGAGGAGATGGAGAGGAAACGAGGACAGAGCTCGTGTGTGTGAAGCGGCTCCTGCTCCTGCACTGCAGCTGTATGTGACACGAGGAAATGTGTCTCCACAAGCCGGGGTAGATTCACTTGATAACTTGCCAGACAGAGACTGAAGGAAACCATGTCAGCGGCACCACGGTAAGCATGACTGCTCTGAATGTGTGTGTGTGTGTGTGTGTGTGGTGCAGTGGTCCTGAAACTGTGCGGATCGGATGATGAGGAATATGCAAAACACACGCGTTTTCTGTGAATGCTTTCTGACGGTCGGTGTTCGTGTTTGTGTGTTCATAGTTTCACGGTGTCAGTGTCTGAATGGCTGACTGGTGGAAAAACTGATCGATTGTTTTTCTGCAGCACCTGACGGTCCATAAACTAGTCACACACTGGACTAGTTAGTCACTGAAATTCAGTTGTTGTGATGAGGCTTCAGAGAGTCACAGTCTGAAGTTTGATTCTTTACTACACACGTGTATGACTCGTAACATACTAGTGGATAAAACTGATGACTACGTAATTGTGAAGTTTCTTGAATATTTCACACTTGAAGTTCTTAGCTGTAAAGTGTGAATATTACATTATACACAATATTAACCTTGCTTTACATGTAATCCCACTCTTTCCCAGTGGGACGCTTTCCCAAACAGTTAGGATTAGATTGATTTCCCCTCTGTCCCCATATTTTACTATTTCTGAATTACTGCACAATAGAACCTACCGTATTTTAGCTCAGAATTTTAGTACCTTCATATTTAGCCTCATTATCATATTATCATATGGCTTCGTAAATGGTAATCCCATTGATCAATTGTATAGTTTGTGTTAGCAACAACAAAAGTCGTAGGTTCAATTCCCAGAAATAGCAATAAGGCAATAAGCGGGGCATTGCAATGTCACCTTCGGTAGAAAGTAGATATGTAAAATAAACATTTTCTGTTTTTAGTGTTCTGGAGATGAACTGACTCCTGGTGGGATTGGTGGGCTCTGGTGAGGGGAAGACATGGGAGACGGACATTCTGAGGTTTGCCGTGCCCACGTTCTTTTTGATGGGTTCGTGCAGGCCTCCACATGCAAGGAGACGTTGAAGACTTTCCAAGAGCTTTGTGAAGAGCTGAAGCTGCACCCTGGCAAACAGACACAGTTCTACCACACATTGAGGAGCAGACTGCACTACTGGAAGGCCAAAGCACTATGGGCCAAACTGGACAAAAGAGCCAGCCGGAAAGAATACATGCGGGGCCATGCTTGCACAAGCACCACGGTATAGCCTTCATAACTCGGGAAACATAGAAACAGTGACAGTTTAAGTTCAAGTTCAAGTTTATTTATATAGCATTTTTCTCAGTACCAGACCAACTCAAAGCCGCTATGTGGAAAAACATTAAAAAAAGGTAATTAATAATTAAAAAAGAAAAGACCTAAACAAATTAAAAAGACCTAAAAGAATTGAAAAGAAAAAACAGTGGTGTAAAGTACTTGAGTAAATGGATTTTGTTACATTACTCAAATATTTTGGTCTACTTTGTACTTATACGTACTGAGTATCAAAAGTATAAGCAACTTTTACTCTCTTTTTGACTCCATTTTGATTGGGTATTTGTACTCTTTACTCCACTACATTTGATTGAACGCTTACCGTTACTCAGTACATAGTGATTGTGTGCGACAAGTCTGTATCTTTTTGTACCGTGGTTAATTTCTTGGGCGGAGGAGTCGGGGTGCTGAATCTATCAGGGTGCTGAAGGTACTGGATTATGTTCATGTGCTAAATCACTTGAATGTGAATTAGTTTTTTTGCACATTTTTTGCACACTTTTATGCACATTTGAGTTTGACTGAGACTTTTTGTTTTTTTTTTAAATCTATTTTATTCTGCCATTTTGGAACATTGTGGTGTTAGATTTAATTTCTGTATTAGCAAATTAAAACTAATAAATAAGGAAATTTCTTTTTTTTCCACATTTCTTGGTGCTTTAGCAAAATTTCAGTATGAGCAAAGTACGTAAGTAGTTATTTTAAAATTGGATACTTTATGACCTTGGAATTTGTCACTTGTGTCTTGTACTGGAGTCATTTACAGTAAGGTATCTGTACTTTTACTCAAGTATGGTTTTCAGGGACTCATCACACCTCTGCTAATTGGCTTCACATGATGGTCTGTGTTCAGTGTCTGATCATAGGTGGGGGTCCGTGTGGGCTGAGGACGGCAATAGAGCTGGGCTTTCTAGGTGCCCGGGTTGTTGTGGTGGAAAAAAGAGATGCTTTCTCCCGGAACAACGTTCTGCATCTCTGGCCCTTCACCATCCAGGACCTTCGAGGTCTGGGGGCCAAAAAGTTTTATGGGAAGTTCTGTGCTGGAGCAATCGATCACATTAGTGAGTAGATTTGTCTTGATGTTGTACTCATTGTTTTGAACTGCTTTAATGTGCCTCCGTTCACTTCTAGGTATCCGTCAGCTGCAACTGATGCTTCTGAAAGTGGCCTTGCTTTTGGGGGTTGAAGTTCATGTAAATGTGGAGTTCAAACATTTGTTGGAGCCTCTTGAGGACAACGAAAAGCAAAGTATTTTGTCTATTCCTTCTGACTTTTAGTGATAGCCACAAATTGAACTTTTATTGGCCTTTCTCATAGATATTGGCTGGAGAGCAGATGTTCAACCTTCGTCACATCCAGTCCGGCAGCTTGAGTTTGATGTAGTTATTGGAGCAGATGGAAGAAGAAACACTTTACCAGGTATTTTGCGTCTTATCTGTGGCATTCACTTTTAAATACATTTGTTTAGTAGATCTTTTTATTCAAAGCGAGTTAAAATAGAACAGCTTCATGGTTTCATTGGAATAGAATGATGCTGTTAACACCAGATCCACGTATCATGCTACAGAAAAATTTAACCAGAGCTGGTAGCATCACACACACACACACACACACACACACACACACACACACACACACAGACACGTGCAGAAGTGAGTCAAAATCACATGCTCTCTGTTTGTAAGTGTATTTGATTATTGTTTTTTATTTTCTGAGACATAATTAAGAATGTTTATTGTAATCAATAATGAAGTTATCTTGTTTTATTTATTATATCAAATTGTTGCATATTACGACTGAAGCAACCTACAGGAAGCACTGAATATTTTTATTGTTAGTCAAATAAAAATATCGCACAACCAACAACAATGCAATCACTGCATTTTACTGTTTCACTGCGTCAGTCTGCTCATAGTTTCACTGGGTCAGAGTGTTTTAGAAATTGCTAGATTGAAAATTACATTTTGTGACAAATTTTATGATTGAGTTCAAGTTCAAGTTTATTTATATAGCACTTTTCTTAGTTTTAGACCAACGCATTGAGATTATTTCATTAGTTGTCTACTTGAATTAACGCTGATGCAGAGAAACAAGTTTGACATTTTGCTTTAACTAACAATGAGAATAACAATTTAGAATAACAACTATAAAGAAACAACAGTCAAAGAAAGCAAAGAATGAGTTGTAAAATATATCACCAGAAATCAAACCTTACGTGGTCTGACTCTGAACTCTAAAACACCTACGTACAGTCTAGACACCATAATACTATAATTAAACTTTGAGAAGAATTTTTATTTAGAAAAATAGAATTATGAGAAAAGTGCAGATCACATGCTTTCAGTCTTTCCCAATCTGTGGTGATCGACACTTCTCTATTTCTATATTTTGCTTGAGGGTTGGTTGGTGACTTCATTGTCTGTGTCTTAGTTCATGTTTCAGAGGTTTGATCTAGTCTGTTCCTGACAGGCTTTCGCAGGAAAGAGTTCCGTGGAAAACTGGCCATCGCCATCACAGCAAACTTCATCAATCGCAACACCACGGCTGAAGCTAAAGTAGAAGAAATCAGCGGTGTGGCCTTCATCTTCAACCAGAGGTTTTTCCAGGAGCTGCGCAAAGCCACTGGTATCTAGTCATGCAATTTTTTGTAATATCTGGTATAATAATAATAATAATAATAATAATAATAATAATAATAATTCAGCCTTTATTAGTCCCTCATGGGGACATTTTTTCTCTGCATTTAACCCATCCGATGTCATCTGAAATAATTTCTCACGGTTTATATGCAGGAATTGATCTGGAAAACATTGTCTATTATAAGGACGACACTCACTACTTTGTCATGACAGCCAAAAAACAGAGTCTCTTGGACAAAGGAGTCATACTGCAGGTGAGGAACCACATTTTTATTTGGAACACTTTCCTTATTGTCACGTGCTTATGGGTAAATTTATCTCTTTAAATGTGTCGATTTTTCAGGATCACGCTGACACAGAAGTGTTGCTGTCTAGAAATAACGTGAACCAGAATGCTCTGCTTTCTTACGCCCGTGAAGCGGCTGATTTCTCGACCAACCATCAGCTCCCCACACTTGATTTTGCGATCAACCACTATGGCCAGCCAGATGTGGCCATGTTTGACTTCACCTGCATGTACGCTTCAGAAAATGCGGCACTTGTGCGGCAACGTGGAGGGCGCCCTCTACTGGTCTCACTTGTGGGTGACAGTTTATTAGAGGTAAATGTTTTTAAATATGATCTTAAAAATCTGAATTGTTAACTGAACTTTGTATTGTAAAAGCACACTTTTTTGTTGTTTTAGTTCTTGCTTGCATAAAATGACTTTTGCTTAAAAGAGGTAGCAACAATCCAATCCAAGATTTTACAGAAAAACATTCAAATTAATTTTATAAATACAGTCAAAAAAGTCATTTTAACTGTAGGTTTATTTGAACAGGGAGAAAAACCAAGTCAAAAATCCAGAAAAGCATAACAAAAAATGTTCGAAAATAATACGCATTTTCACAAATGAACCACATACTATTTCACGTTCAGTGGCAAAACCTTTGTTGGCATTCACAGAAAGTTGACCACAAGGTTTGGCACCATCTTCAGGCTGGTATGGAGACTGAAAGAGCAGCTCCATGACCCTAATATGCTTTTTTTGTAGCCATGTGCTTATTCCTATTCTTGTATAACAAAATATTTACATTCAGATATAATGCTTTCAAGCTAGGTTAAAATGACTGGCTCTTTAAATTTGGAGGATTATACATGTGTTTCTAATGATCATTTTGCTCTAGCCATTTTGGCCAATGGGAACAGGAATTGCTCGGGGCTTCCTAGCTGCTATGGACACCGCATGGATGGTCCGCAGCTGGGGTCAGGGCAGCACTCCTTTAGAGGTCATCGCTGAGAGGTCAGAGCAAATGCGACACCAAAACTGTTAAAATAACTTTATTCTGTTCAGTTCTAATATGTCTTTATTTTTCCCCATCTCAGAGAAAGTGTATATCGGTTACTTCCTCAGACGACACCAGAGAACGTCAGTAAAAACTTCAGCCTATACAGCCTGGACCCTACAAGCCGCTATCCGAACATCAATATGCAGCTCATCAATGCTGCGCAAGTAAGAAACCCATGAGGTCACACGTGTCTGTTGCTTGCTCACTGGTGACAGCCATCGTTAGAATACTGTTGAACCAGTGGTATAAAGTACTCAAGTAAATGGACTTTTTTACTTAAGTATTTTTGCTACTTTTTATATATACTGAGAGTCTTATACTTTTGCTATGTACTTGAGAGTATTTTTAAGGAGTATTTGTACTCTCTACTCCACTACATTTGAACGGACACTTGCGTCGCTCGTAACGCTGTGATTGTGCGCGACAAGTCAGCATATACACTATATTACCAAAAGTATTCGGTCTTCTGCCTTGACTCACCTATGAACTTAAGTGCCATCCCATTCAGAACCCCTAATTATAGGAACTTTTGTTCTGCGATTTTGAAACAATGAGGTGTTTTATTGCATTTCTATATTGGGTAATACAGCCTCAAAAATAAAGAGTTTCCTGTTTTTTCACATTTCTCAGTGTTTTTGAGCACAAAATTCAGAACAAATTTCGGTTTCTTTTAAAATTGGATACTATACGACTTTTTCTCAAGTCTTCTCGGAATTCGTGACTTGTGATTTGTAATGGAGTTATTTTCACAGTAAGGTATCCATACTTTTTTCCAGGTGCGTCACCTTATAGACACAGGCGAAGGTCCAGTTTTAGGGCTTGATGCTGTTAGCTCTCCACATCCTAGACTCAGCCGTCAAGGTCGGTGTGACACTTCCTACAACAATGACGTTGTTTAATATACATCAGACAGGATCTCAATTGCTCTGTGTGTAGAATCCATGGCTCGCTACAGTAAACTACTGAGTTGGTGTCAGGAACAAACACAAGGCTACAAGAATGTGTGTGTGACGGACTTCACAACTTCCTGGCGGAGCGGCCTGGCCCTGTGCGGCCTAATCCACAGATTCAGGCCTGACCTCATGTGAGTGTGAATGAGCAGAGAATTCGTTTTTTTTAAAAGAACCTTGGTTTATTTTACAAATTCTTCCATGTTTGGTGGAATTGCGTTCTGCTGTTCTTATTGGTCAGAAAATAAAATACATAAATAAATAAAACCAATAAGATTTCATATTACAATGAAAATTGTAATATGAGTTTTTGATTTTAAGAATCAAAATAGTTATAAAAACACTGTACTCTATATGCAGTAAATATAGAAATGATATTGGCTTGAAAAAAAAACACATTTGTTTCCTTTCTGTTTGCCTGACAGTTCGCTTTACTGTCACATTTAAATGTACCACGTGTAATGTTGTCTTAGTAGTGGTTTCGGTTTGTCTGGAGGTTTTAGGCTGGTGTTGTCATTGATCTGAGCTTTTACTGAATGTGTCATTGTTTTTTGCAGTAAATTTGCATCCCTGGAGGAAAAAGAGGCAGAGCTCAATGGTCAGTTGGGTTTGGATGTGGCGGAGCAGGAATTTGGTGTTTGTCCAATAATGACCGGCAAAGAGATGAGTGCACTGGAAGAGAGCGACTCCCTCTGCATGGTCATGTACCTCAGCCAACTTCATGAACTGCTCAAAGATGCAGTGCCACCTAGTGGTAATGACATGTCATTTTTCATTAGCTATAAAATATACAACAGCTAAAAAAAGACTATGAACCAATTTGATTAGATTGGAGGACATTGTCGTTTTCATAAAATGAAAACAAATGATGTTTTGCTCACAGAAAACCTGAGTTCAGAGGAAAGAGCCGTTCTGTTCTCCAGCACCAGGTCACCCATCTCTCTGCTAAGCAAGTTGGGACAGAGTCTGTCTCGTAAACGCAACCCCAAGGTTCACAGACGATCAACCACTCTTCTTATCAATGAGTTTTTTCTTATCTATGAATAAATTGAGATTGTTGGTCTTTTTTTTATCAGGATAAGAAGGAGAAGAATGCTGACAATGTTGGGAAAAGGAGGCGAACGAGTCAAGCTGGCCTGTCAGAAGATGTATGAGCCATGCTGTGTTCATAATTTTAAGCATTTAACTAAATATTTAGTTAATATATGTGTATAATATAATACAGTATATGGATAATACATGTAAAAAGCATTATAATATGTTAACATTTAATAATATGATGCTTCTGCTTTGTTTTCTCGACAAAGGAAGACACTCTGACAGAAGATAATGAAAGCAGAACTCCAGCAGTATCTCCTGGATCTGAACCAAAGGCCTCTGAAGGTCACAGTAAGGTCCGGTCAATGGCATCACTACTTCTGGCAAAATTTGAGGAAAACTCTCCATCATCTTCAGTCGTTTCAAACTGTAGGCAGGTATGTGTGGTTTGAATAAACAGTTTGTGAATACGTATATATTATACATATTTCTTTCTTTTAATAATTGTTTGGTTCAGACTGGTTGAGATGTCTTCACTTCGACACTTCGCTGATGTTGTGACTGAAGCTCAATGGTTAAAACAGAATAAAACCCTCGTCTGTTTCTCCAGTGAAAGCTGCTGACATTCAACTTGTGGCTCCAACTCAGCCTGCAGACACATCCAGTAGTATAGTCGGACCCAGAATTGCCTCAGCCTTTTTAATATACCTTACTTAGTGTATTTGTAACAAAAAAATCTCATAAATGATCAGCAAATATTCAGAATTCCATGCTCTTTGGAACAATTACATCAAAATGAAAATTGTTGTTTCAAATGTTTAAGATGTTTAAGATGTTTATTTACATTTGATGATTTTACTCAAACAATGCCGGGAGGGTATTTGACCTTTGGATCAGGACGCGTGCGTGTGTTTGTGAGGGAGTGAAGGAGTACAGTGGCCCAGAGGCTCAACAACCACAATGCACATATTTTATCCACAAGTGACTGAAAGCGACATTACATGTGACTTTGAGGGTCTTTAGCGAACATTAATTGATATGAATGATGATGAAAAGACCTATTGTAAGTATTTCAAATTTAGCCTTGACTGACATTTAATTTAAGCGTAGTTTTTCTGAGTGTGAATTTGTTGCACCATTGGTTCTGGGTTTAATTCTCTGGGAATAAAATCCTGGGAATTAAACCCAGAAGGAACTAAACAAATAGATTTAACCAAGTATTATACAGTATACGCAAAAAGGAATAATATGTAATATTTGGCACAGGGTGTGTGTCGTCCAGTGCCATTTTAGCACATAAATATAATTTTAAATTGCTCTTGGAACTCCAAAACGTTGGTTCCGTTCTTCTTCTCATTTTCCATAATCATCTTTTGGTTCGTAGAATTGCGTTGGTTTGCACGCACCTGGAGTCAGCTCATTGGCTCAGCAGATAGCCAATCAGATTCAAAATCATCACGCTCAAGCCCAAAATTCAGTTCACTTAAAGAATTTGGTAAATTAAAGACTTTAATAAAAGTGCTATAGAGTTTGACTTTGCAACTAAATGTAACTAGGACCGACTTGCATGTCGAATTTAACAATTACATGTGACCTGTTCAACACCGCTAATAAAACTCAATGATCCTGCGCTGTAACATAACAAATTCTATTCACCGACTTCATTTTCATAGAAAAGAATGTGAATGAAGTTTTTGTTCGCAACCATTTTATGGCATTTGCTTTATTTTATGCATTTTCTCACCCCCGGATCATCTTGACCGCTTTAACTGCTGCCTTCATTCTGCTCCGTGTAAAGTATCTGACTCTTTGACACATTTACCTTTAGGGCTCTAAGAAGAATGAGTGCCCTGTGAACACGGGCACCAGTGATGTCTGTTATTTCTGCGGTCGGCGTGTCTATATCATGGAGAGGTTGAGTGCCGAAGCAAAGTTCTTCCACAGGAGCTGCTTCCAGTGCGACCACTGCAGTTCCACCTTACGCCTGTCAAACTACTCTTACGATCAGCAGCAAGGTGTGTCTCCATAGATACTGCTATAGTCAGTTATCTGTGTGGCTGGCGGTATGTTTAAAATAATGGGTGTTCTCACAAGACGTCCATGAAAAACGCTCCGTTGTTTTGCGTTGCTTTGGGTGACGGTTCTGCAGATGAACAAGCTGCTCTGTTGTCGTTTCAGAGTCATAAGGTCTGAAATGTGTTTGCAGCGATAGAGCCTTGATTGTTTTCCAAATGTGACATTCACAAGCCAAAGGGCTTTAGCGGGTTGCTGTTTAAACATTTTTTTAAATAGAACCAGAAATGCAGATTGGTATCTGATTGGATCTTTCATGCCACATGACTGTAACACTTGAAATGTTTAAAAATGAGGCGGCATTTGAAACGTCCCCCTTCATAGTATATAAAGGAAAACGTTTTTCTGATGTTTATTTCTTTTGGTTTGAACAGGAAAGTTTTACTGCAAACACCACTTCAGTTTTAGAATGAGTCCGAGGAAGAGACCGGCTGCCAGCGTGGTCACTCGACCTGCTCAGGTAATTTCATCTTCATCACTTCATTAAACTATTTATAATAATAATAATA
>CM051496.1:9519492-9540240 GCA_028031935.1 Paedocypris micromegethes
TGTATATATATTGTATATATAGTACATGTATTGTACAGTGTATATATATATATATATATATATATACACACAGTAATTTTATATTTAATATGCATTTTTAAAATAGATTTGTATATACAAATAAAGTTATTTGTATATAATTAATTGTATGGTACTTTTTAAGGTCAGGTTTTTTTTCTGGATTTTTCTGCCATTTCCTTTATTTCAAAGTTTGATTTTTAATCCCTTTTCAAAAAAAATTATAATTTTCTTTAATTAATTGTTTGTGTGCTTATTCTGTGGATTTCCTCTACGCTGACTAAGCAACAAGCAAAGGTACAGAAAGTCTAGAAAAAAAGATGTTTGTCCTTTCAGATGCCCCCTGTCTCATCATCAGGATCGACATCCTTGTCCTCTCTAGCATCACTGGGCACAGCCACTTCATCAGATTGCTGGTCCGTAGGCACCCACCCAGACATGATATCGACTCTGGCCAAGAGATTGTGTGGTACCCCCGAGCGCATTGAGCTGGAGAACTACAAACCATGTCTTCAGGAACTAGACAGCCCACTGAAAGAAGTTCCAGAAGAGACACTTGCGCAGCACAACCTCAGCAATAGTCAGCAGGAGAAGAACATGGAGGAGCAGTCCAGGTAAGATTTTTTACATTCTAACATTTCTAACATGGGTCATAAAGAGGACCTTATTTTTTTATACTCAGCAGCTCAGAGTCTGAAATAGAAGAGGAGGAGTATGTGGTGAAGGAGGCGGACCTTGTAAACACTAATAAAGAGAGAGAATTACAGTTGGGAGATGAGTTACAAGAAGGAGCAGGGAAAACCCAGAAACTAAAAGAAAATGATGCTGAAGATGAAGTTTCAGAAGAAGAACAGGAGGAGGGAGATTCTAGTGATGGTGAGTGTTGGGACTCAAATTATTAAATGATTTCGTTCTCTGAGAAGATGCTGGAGAGTTTATAAATCAACGTGTGTATGTGTATGTGTAGAGGGCGAGTACTGCCCTTGGGAGAGAGAACGACTCTCAGGGGTGTGGTTTGACGAAGAGAAGGTGGAGTTAACTTCAGGTAGCTCTGATCCTGGCCAACCATAACAAGCCTGTTTATCATATGTTGCCTTTTTTAACTTATCATCTTACTTTGCAGGATTTTCATTTGCACGCTTTGCACGAGTAGAAGTGTGTGCAAAGTTCATTTTGTTTGTCAGTGTTTCTTTTGCTTCCTAAAATAATTAAATCCTCACTTGCTTTTTTTATATTGCGTGGAACATTTTTTGCTTAAGCAATGCGCAAGATCATTTCAATGTTAACATGTATTATGCTTTTAAAATGACACAAAACATTTTAACAAACATAATCTCTTAAAATAATAATAATATAACATGCTTATCTTTATATTACTAGAAAATAAGGACATTGATGAATGTGCGGCTTCTTACCTGCAAGGCATGACAGTGGTGTTCTTCTAAATATTTAAAATGAAAGTTCTTTCATATTTTATTTGTTTTTAAAGGATTTTCTTTTTTTTTTTTAACTTGTTCTTGTTCCCTATTTTTTTTTTGTACCAGAGTCTTGTGAAACCTCCAGCGCTGATCGGGATTTACACACCAGCGCTGACAAAAACGGATATCTGTTTGACCAACAAAAACTAGAAGTGTCCACTCCATCACCTCCACCATCAGCCCCCTGCAATCCACCCAAATCCGACTTCACACATGTTGACTTCACCGACTTCACAACTCCCGAACCTGAACTGTTGATGAATGCACTTAGCAAAAGGTCGGAGGTCGTAGAAGAGTTTTGGTTGAAAAGTGCCGAGATTAGGAAAAGTTTTGGCTTGATGCCTTTGTCTAGAGATTCCCAGCCTAAACTTACACCAGCTTCTTCTACCCAACAATCATGCCCCAAAGAAACCTTTTCTATCTCTGATCTATTAATTCCAAATCCCAACACCCATCAAACACCAAGAAACTGTGACTCAAGTACACAAACACCATCTGAGATAGAATGTCAAAGCTCAAGTACGCCCCCTAGTGGGCCGACTCGTGTTATTGATAGTGTTCCCAGTGTGTCTTTAGAGGGGACGATTGGCCGCTGTTCTGTTATACACAAGCTCAGCATCACTGTGGAAGGTTGTGTAATGACTGAAAACAAAAATTCAGATTCTGATCCCATTATGTTTAGTTCCAGAGCCAATCAAAACATCTTAAATGCGAATGTCGGCCTCCCAACGCCACCTTACAGTCCTTCGCACTCCCCACTTGCTGGCCTGCAGTGCTCCTCAGTGCAACATTCTGATCTGAGGAATCAAGAGGTGATGATCTGCCCATCATCCCAAACCGTTTCTCAAAGCTTTGCTTTGACATGCCAGGAGCGTTTTAAAAAGGATCACGGGCAAGCGGAGAGTCTTCCTCCAGAGGAAATAGCAATCGCATGTGGGGGAGATGCAGAAAAGCATCTTGACCTGCCAAATGAGCTTCCGGAAAGATCCAGGACACTGGAAAAACACGGTGAGAATGAAAGGCATGACCACAGACGGACACTTTCAGACCGTGGTGTGGTCACCCCACTTTTAGCAGGGGGACCGGAGGTCAGGCTCCGCAGGTCAGAATTGAAGCTTTGGGGGGCTGACACAAATGTGGAGGAGAAAGAGAAAAAGCGGAATTCATTGTTTTCACCTCGAAAGAGCAGAAAGAGTACAAATGCAGCAACCGAAGCGAATCGAGAGCCAGGAAAGCAAAAGTCCCTCTGGAAGACGGTGTTTTCAGTGTATAAAAAGGACAAGAAGAGGAAGGAGGCAGCGATACTGGCTGAAACGCTTCCTGTGAATTCTTTGAGCAAGCGTAAAGTGTCCGCTGGAAATAGGACTTCAGGTATAATTAAATTGTGAACATCGTGTTTAATTAAACAATCTTAGTTACCTTTACATTTGTCTTTTCAGACTTGTGTTTTCGCAAGAATCCAAGTTTCTCAGAAGACACAGATTTGTCCTGTCACGCTCTTCTAGACAGATGTCCTCTCCGAGCACAGGTACAGTAGAAACACGTCTTTTTTTATTGGGAAGCAGACCCTACTTTAACAGCCCATCTTTCTTGGGATGTGTGTGTGTTAAAACATGTAAAAACTGTGTTAAAAATATAATGATCCATTCATATAGTAATATTTTTAACGTATAAACTGTACATATGTTACATATACTTTTATTATATACGTATGTAATATACACATATGTAATAATACACATGCATGCACACGTATACACACACTCATACAAGGCGGTCATGATTAATTGACTTTAATTCTGGTTTATTCTCAGCTGAGTGAGGAGTTATCTGATATCAAATCTGACATTCTGAAAGAAACAATATTAGAGGAGATACATGAATGGAAAGAGGTATCAAATATGACACAAAATGTTTTATAGTGGTTTGTAGCCTCGTAGCACTTTTAGTTTTAGTAGTAGCTAAATGTTTGTAAGCAAGTTACACTTGAAATCCATTTTAATATTAATACAATTTCCACTTTCTTTCTCCCGAGTCAGTTTACGTGCCTCATGCACTGGCATTTAAAAGAGCCTACGCAACACAGGTAGAACATTCATGTAACATTGATGGCTTCCTGAACCTGTGCTCTCACTAGGTAACACAGCAACGCTCAATGTTTTGTGCTTCAATAGAATAGTTGTGTTATTCCAGAGCTGCCCGCCAAGGCTCGAGACTCTGTGTCGTCGTGTTCGTCAGAGGTGGTCGGTGTGTGGATGGTCTTCCCGGACCCCTCCAGCATAAGTCTGTCTACCACACTGTTTCAGAGAGCAGGAACCGAGGAGGAACTCAACGCCAGGCTTACGCGGCGAGTGCAGAGAGCCGCTCGCAGACAGGCCAAGCAGGAGGAGCTGCGCAGACTACACAAGGCCCAGGTGTGATGTGTGTGTAGTTACTAGGTAAAGACATGTGTATTTATCACATCTTGTGTCTATTCCTTTATGTAATGTCAGATTATTCAGCGTCAGTTGGAACAGGTGGAGGTAAAGCAAAGACAGCTGGAGGAGAAGGGGGTTGCTGTGGAGAAAGCTCTCAGAGGAGAAGCAGGTTCTTGTCCAGCTTTATCTATCTATCTGTCTGTCTGTCCGTACGTCAGTTCGTCTGCCTGTCTGTCTGTCAATTCGTCTATTTCTCTCTATGTCTTTATAGGTTGGTCTGTCAATCTATTTTTCTCTCTACTTTTCGAACTCTCTATCTATAGATCAATCAATTTATCGATCTCTCTATATGTCTATTTCTCCATCTCTCTGTCTATTTATCTCTCTATACTAAGTCTGTCTCTCTGTCTATCAATCTCTCTTTTTAGCAATTTCTCTATCTGACTCTCAATCTATAGATCTATTGATCTCTCTGTCTATCTCTCAATTCGTTTATCCATCTATCTATCTATCTATCTATCTATCTATCTATCTATCTATCTATCTATCTATCTATCTATCTATCTATCTATCTATCTATCAATCCATCGTTTTTCAAATTTACTACATCTTAATGTAAAACACAGTTAAAACGGTTAATGTAAGTTACATTCAAGTAATGTGCTTTGGACAGAAAAGTCTTCATCCTTTCAACGAAGGCATAAGGTGAAGCTCGGGAAATTCGCTTTCCTGCTATTCTGCTGGTTACAAACCTCATGATGTGTCCTTCCTCATAATCTAGATTTCTGGGAAGACTCTAGTATCTCTGACCTCTTGGACATACATCTGGGTGGTATGTACAAAATATTCAAGTAGCCTTGATGCTAATGATGTGAACAGAGATTTGATGTCTTAATACTACTACTAATACTAATACTACTACTACTACTACTACTACTAATAATAATATATTATAATAATAATAATAATAATAATAATAATAACAATAATTAAAATAACAAAAGTAGGAGATATGTAAATAGATATTTAAAGTAGGAATATTTACAGGTTGTATTGTCAAAACCAGTAGGCCGGACTATGAGACAGCCTGTTGATCAAGTCCTGAGTCCTTCAGCTTTGACCATCCACCTCAGAAGCCAGATTTAGCTTTGCACCATCAGCCTTTCTCACACTCTCTCATTTCCCCATGTTTCCTCTTTTGCCCTCCGCTCACCCTCTGTTAAATCCTTCTTTTGTTTCCTCTGTGGTGTTAGTTGAGCCCTTTCAAGGTTCTCCTCACAGAAGACCTGTCTATCTCTGTCCTTGCTGTTCTCCTGAAGGTAAAATCCTTCCGGCTTCCTGTTTCACACGTTTAGTGCAGTTTTTTCCTGGCAATATCTTTCTAAATGGTATTCCTTCCACATCTTTTTTTCACTTCATGTCTTTATGCAGCCAAAGCTAATGGAACAGAACACGATCATTCAGTTTATGTCTGTACAGTCTTTTTTCTCTATGTTGTGCAAGAACCTGCACTTCAGCAGCTAAGTATGCTATTCCTATCCTGCAAACTTCCTGCTCCCAGTGATCTGTTTAACCTTCAGGGATAAAGTTGCATGGGAACGGGACGATTTTCGATCTGCATGGCTGTCAATTGTGCGGCATGTTGTTTGAATTAATTGATAGAAATCCCTGATTGTGTGTCTTATGTGCATGTGTGTTTTGTTTATTTGTTGGATTGTATTCTTGAATTGTATTATATGTCAGATTTTGGCAGTTTATACTGTATATGACAATTCATAAAAAAAAATGTGGTCATTGTTGTAAAACAAACTCTGTGTTGTACAGTCACAATTTTTATATCAGCAAAATTAGCTGTTCAAGAATAATAAAACGTTGTCATGTCACTAGGAGCTTACACTCCTGTATATAAACAAACTATACCATTTTTTATTTTAATTATATACTTTTTAGAATACAATTTTATTTGCAATATAATTGTTTCATCATTAGGTTAATCAAGGCATCTATAAAATGTATCTATTATTTATAATATTTTTATTTACAATTTACTGACTACGTAAAAATACAATTAAAGTGTTTCCCCTTTAGGCCAAGCTTCTATATATGTATTAAATCTAATCTTTATCACATTTTAGAGCGAAAATAAGCGAGTGGAAAAAATTGTACATTTTAAAGTGATTACAAATAAACTATACATATTTATATGTAAGGCTATCATTATTTATATACTGTATTAACAAAATACATTTTACTGAATGTGATGCTAAAAATAACACTCTAAAATAGAATTTTTTTTAAAGAATTTGGTCTTTTATTGTCATTGTAAGTCTGTAACAGTTTTTCTATTGCTGCTCACAGAAATGGGAAAGAAAGACGACCCAAGTCTGATGCATCAGTGGTTCAAGCTGGTCCAGGAAAAGAACGCACTTGTGCGCTATGAATCCGAGCTCATGATTTAGTATGTGGCGTATTATCTTTTCACTGTGCTGGTGGGGATCCACAGCTTTCTGGCCATTTGCATCTGAGTGGTCTGTTTGCAGCGCACGTGAGCTGGAGCTGGAGGACAGGCAGAGCCGTCTGCAGCAGGAGCTGAGGGAGCGCATGGCCGTGGATGGTCAGCAATGATCAAATAATGCCTGTTGTATAAGTATCTCCATCGCCATCTTTACAAAAGATGTCTCTCTCTCTTTCAGATCATCTTAAGGGTGAGGAAGAGCTGGCAGAGGAGAGGCGCATTTTGAGTGAGATGCTGGATGTGGTGGAGCAGAGAGATGCACTGGTGGCCTTGCTGGAGGAGCAGAGACTGAGGGAGAAAGAGGAAGACAGTGACCTGGAAGCGCTAATGCTGTCCAAAGGCTTCAGCCTGCATTGGGACTGAGTCACACCAGCTAGAAACTCATCATGTGGCTTCAAGGGCTCCAGTGTCTGTTTCTGCTACTAAAATATGCAGCTGCTTTGCTTCTATTGTGCCAGATTAGGTGCCCGTCCATTCGCACGCAGGGCTGTATTTGCAATAAGAGTTATAATCTCCTGGATGGGTCTGAATGGGCTTTAGTTAACAGAGCTGTATAATTCAACAGCGGCCAAATAATGCTTCTAAGACTGTTATGCTGCTGTCGGATCTCTTCGTTGTCTTATGTCAAACAGATAAAAAACATGTTCATGGAAGCTGCAGTGCAATCAGATTGACTTAATCTTGTGAAAGA
Source organism: Paedocypris micromegethes (assembly GCA_028031935.1). Classification (NCBI taxonomy): domain Eukaryota; kingdom Metazoa; phylum Chordata; class Actinopteri; order Cypriniformes; genus Paedocypris; species Paedocypris micromegethes. The sequence goes on from CM051496.1 coordinate 9,526,612, forward strand.
CGTGAATCTCACATCCACGATGAAGAATTTAGATCTATCTAAAGAGCAATGCATGGAAACATATAAGTGCTACAAATTGTCTCAATAAAGACATACAAACCTGTGAAAGTAAAACTCACAAAGTCCAGCGGCTTCCCATGCTGTCTTAACATAATAAAATATAAATGTTATTATATTAAAAATGTGATTTGAAACTGTCGTACACAAGTGTTTTTTTTCTATTTTGTAAATAATATGAATTGTTCCCAATTACCTTTATTATTTATTCCTGTCTATATTTACGTACAGTATTTCTTTTTTTTTTTATATTCTTTTTGTTTTGTTCATGGAAATAATTGGCGCCCTCTGCTGGACCATTCTCAGTGCATTACTGGGATTTTAAAGCCGATCTCGCGCGGGCCATAGATGGACTGAAATCTCGCCTCTCCATCATTCCTGCTACAGTTTCCGTTTGTGGGAAAACTTACTGGCCTACTTGTCTTTAGCGTTCTTTGGATTATAATATGGAAGCCAAGGCCAGTTTACACGTCTTTCGATCGCGTTTATTTTCTTCTGGTTAAGAAACCGTCTAAAAAGTCGCTAGCGCGAGATAAACGAAAGCAGACGTACGCGATAAGAGTTTTGCTCGTGAAGGAGGCAGAAATCACAGTTTGAACTTCCAGAAAGGTCAGTAAGTTTTTAAAAAGGTTTTATAGGAAGACAAATATGTAATCTGTTCTTAACCTTTGACTTTTTGAGTCCTCTTCTTACTCACGCGAATTCTGGCATGTGCCTGGTCGCTGTTTGTTTGTTTTCGCTCGTTGAAGGAAAATACGTGAACGATGTGCTTTTTAAACCGAGAAACAAACTGAACAAAGTAAAAAACAGGAACATCTTCTGGAAAATCTCTACTCTAGTTTACAGGGACGACTAATGGCGCCCATGCTAGCTAAACGAAGTTGTGATATCAGATAAGTTTTGTCAAACTACGTAAGTCTGCTTAAACTCCGCAGAAGTCAGATGATGGAGTAGGACAATAACATTTAGACAGACAGTGAACACACAAAGAGAGGAAGTTACAAGGAAAGAGAATGGAGACACGATAGCAAGAGAGCACAAGGAAATGCGCTACAGAGGAGATAGTGGAAGGAGAACCGAGTGTGAGAGGAAAGGGAGGAACATGGAGAACGGATTAGGAGAAAAGTGGGCGAAAGAAAAGCAGAAAAATGCTGGTTCAATACAGTTTGTCTTACATTAGCAAAACAATAAACACCATAATATTGTGAAACGTAGGGTGACCAACTGACCATATTTTGATTTCCAAAAAAGAGGACAACCGGCCTCGAGACAAATTCAGCTTCTCAGAGGTCATATGCTTCAATGGTGCAAAACTAACTAAAAAATTTTATCTGTAAAAAGCTTAAATTTGTAACAAAAATAGCCATTGACTCATTCTAATAAATGAACAAAAATTAAATTGATTAATAATTCATAATATGAAATGGTGTTCTAAATATCAGTTCTTCTGTTGTAAAATTTAGCTTCAACAATATATTAACTATAGCGTTTCAGGTAATAAATTCATCTTTATGTGTCTGACCTAACAAACAAGCTCTGAAACATTAAGAGGTGAGGGGTTTAACCTGGAGAAGCAACAGCCATTTGAATTCTCTCCATCTCTCTAAGCCCCGCCCTCCTCACGACAGTTACAAAGACCAATCAAACTAACTATGACATTATGTATAACTCAATCAAAAGTAGAAAAGGTGACGTCTTCATAAAAAGCGTGTGAGATGATTCGCATGAGAAGCTGCTTAAAAAAAATGATAAAAAAAAAATAAATAAATAAATAAATAATAAATAAATATATATATATATATATATATATATATATATATATACATATATATATATACGAGACAATAGCCGCCTGGTATTGTTTTTAAATGGGACGTGCAATTTCACTCTCAAATAATTTAAAGCAGGTTGGCGAACGTGTAATGGTTCTTTTGAAAAAGCGTGAAAACCGGACATTTTTGTGAATTTATAAAACCAGTCCGGACGCCCGGGACACAACGTTGACGTTGACACGTTAAAAGATGACATGTCCGGGGAAAAGATGACGCCTGGTCGCCCTATGTCTTGTCACCAAATTTCGGGAAGTGTGAGAAAAGGTCTAATAATGTGAACAAATAACACAATGCACAGTGTTTGGTAAAGTAACAAAATACCTACAACACCTAGAATTGAATGAAAACGTGTTTGTGAAAAGACCGAAATGTCAACTATTGTCATGAATTAGTTTGATACTTGGTTTCTTTAAAACCCACACAATACAGGGTGGTAATAATAATACACGATATTCAGTTTGCTTTACAGTAACTCAAGAATTTCATGGTATATATACACAATTGTCTTGTGTATACACTACATCATATTAACTGTGTAAGTGAAGAGAACAGACTATAATACAGGATATACTGTATTTACAATATGTACTCACAAAATAACAAGTAGAGGCTGGCTTGACCAAAGTGATAACGGTGATGGTGGTGTGTGTGTGTGTGTGTGTGGAGGCAGAAATGCTAGCTGATTAGCAATGGAATGTGCCGATTTGGCTCATCTAAAGTGAGTGTCTGGCAGCTGTCTGCTGCAGGAACACTATTAAAAAACACTTTCCTTCTTCACAAGCAACATTTTATATTCCACTTCATAAAAAAAAACAAGACTTCGCATTAAAACTATGACAAAAGAGGCATGTTAAAACTATATTTCTGAATGGTCCTTACAAATTAATATGGTATGAGTCGAATCACATTAGTCATGTAATAATGACATGGTCCTTTATTTGATAAGATCAATGATACACCACCTATTGATCTTAAAATGAAGTGTGTGTTCTAGGTGAAATGTCATCAGTGCCGCTAGGTGGCAGAGTGCTGGCGGCTGCTGTAAAGAGGTCAGACTTCAGCTCTGGATAAAAAGCATCAGTTCTGCAGCTCTTTTGAAAAGGAAGCTGAACGACATAATTACGGACTTGACAGCGCTTGTCTCTGTCTGACAGCTTTTCGGAAGCACATTTCCACTAAAAACCCATCATTAAATGGCCTTTTATATACTAAAGTATATAGAATGCTTTATTTAATTCTTAGTGTTAATGGGTTCAACATAACCCATTTACTTTGGGTTTTATTACTTGGTTACAGACAGGACAATTTGATTCATAGGGCTTTAGTGACTTGTAAGCCTATAATTAATATTGACAAAATGCCATTGTTTGAGACTACTGAACAAAAGAGCAATTAAATAAATTCTGTGCTTGCTGGTTTAGTGCTCCTGCTTTCAACTTTGCAATGCTGACTCGTCAGAGTCTTCAACGTGATATTTACTTTACACACATTTAGCACCACAAATGATACACAATCTCATTCCTTAAACGTTAAGTTATTAAGTGCGCCTTTCAGAAAGATACAATGTATACATCATATGTTTCAGGTAGCATGTTTTTGTTTAGCGTCAGGTTCCAGCGGTAGGGAGTTGGACCTTTCATCTGTGTTGCAGGTTCAAATCTCGGTCCTGTGGGTTTTACTACAAAACTTCCACATGGTTTCTCGGTACTAACCCTTTAGACTGCCCACTGCTCCGGGTATCACTGGATGACTAAATGTAGAGGACAATTCCGATATGGTCCCTAGTGGCCATATTGAGAAACTCATTCACTTTAGTGTATGACACATCGCTTGTTTTCTCTTCGTGTGTTCTACAGCTGCCAAGGAAGGTTGAATTTGGGAAACTTGCTATTTTTTTATACAAACTCAGATGCTTTTGATGCTTGTGCAAGCTTTCTTCTGCCGTTAGTCGCCATAATGCACGTAACTAAGTTACACGAACCTCACATTCTTAAGTTACAAGAACTATGGGAATTTAAAATGTTTTTGTATTGTTTTGCCGGAGGGAATACAAAAGTTGTTTCATGAAAGAAACGGGGAATGTAGTTTAAGAGGCAAGTCAAACTTAAAAGTAGAATATACACGCACCTTTTAATTATCATCTACAAACACATCTTTTATCTTTCTGGTAAAAGTTAGAAAAGCCAATAAAAATGTAACTTGATAACCTAAGTAACATTACTATTGATGAAGCAGCGTAATGAATGTATCTCTACTGAGATTGACACACAATTATTCATAAGAGGACGAGTAAATTATAAGCACCGCTGCCATCGACTGAAGTGTTTGTCAAGTGCTGTGGTTTAAATAATAGACAGACAGGACCTGCAAAGCAAAAAAGCGAACACAGGTAATTGCTCTGATTAGGCAAGGAATAAATCTAATATTAATTTATAATAGGTGGTGCTTTTTAAAAGAGCCCTACCATCTTAAACATTTGTGCTAACGTGTTGGCTTTTTGTTTTAAACATTAGTGTTTAATGTAAAATTGTAAACCAAACAATTTTGATAATTTGAGATGCAAAACATTTATTATCTATTGTGCTTTCTGGTCATGGGTTAGATTTGTAGAAAATTCAGTTCTTTCAATGTGGTTTAACATGATTTACATGATTTTACATTATTTTTTATTATTTATGACTTTCAGGGACTGTTAGTTATTTTATCAAAACTCTACGAACACATATAAGCCGTGTTTTGCTTCATATAAAAAGGAAGTGAGAGTTCTAGGCAGTAATCCTGTTTCTGCTTCCTAACGCTCTCCTTCCATTATCCCTAGAAAGTGTTTGAAAGTGCTATTTGCCAGCAAGTAAGGCAGCATTCCCTGGATGGAGAGTTAATGGATGTTGATTTACATATAGGGCCAGTGTGTCCAGAGGAACAAAAGCACCAGCTTGAAAGCGCAGTCACGCACTGTCAGAATGCTGGCGAGAAAGATTATTTGAGCTTTTTGGTAGAGGATATCACCAATGGTGAGACAGAAGGATTGTGAGTGTGTCTGCGTTGTAAGCAGATGCTCATTTGATTGTAGAAGAAATGGCAATTGCGAAGCAATGGCAATTTGCAAAGTCGGTTTAATTAATACCACTTTGAGCAGCACCTGCTGCTTTCAAATCTAAAGAGATTCCCACATTATCTAGATGAGAACACTACGGGGAATAAATTGTGTTCAGGACAAAGCAGAAAAGAATAAATAACAGTAATTTGTTATTGCTTGATGTAAATATTTGGAATGCATTAAATGTCTTGGTGCTTTCGCTCCGTCCATCAGAGGTTTTGCAGTCCTCTCTGACTTCACTCTATACATAATAAATGACTGTTTCTGCCTCTCGTCTGCGGCTGGATGCACTAAGCACCTTAAAGCAGATATTCTCTGTTCCAGCACCTAGACGGCAGCCGATTGAGATGCACAGCCCATGAAATATTTCAGAAGAACCTCTCTGGGGCATTACACACAACACCGGTTGGGTCTGACACCAAGATGTGTTGTACATGTGCTGTTCCTGCAAGGTGATGAGAATCAGAAGTACTGCAGCTCATACAGAATAAACAGATCCGATCAATCAACAAGGCTATTGATCTAATAAAGACACTGTGTTCATCAGGGAATATAAGACGATGAATATATATAAATATATAAATATACAACACATGCACACACACACACATGCATACAAACAAACAAACAAACAAACAAATAAACTCACTCACAACGATGGTCAATGTTCCAATGCCAACTGGGAGGAAACTGGTGACCCGGAGGAAACCCACGCAAGCACACAGAAAACATTCAAACTCTGCACAGAAAGGCCCCGCTGCACTACTACTACTACTACTACTACACACACACACACACACACACTGAACAAAAATAAAACGCTTGTTTACAGTGAAGACACACAGACACTCAGTGAAGTGAACACACACTAAACCTTAAAAAGCCTTAAGCTGTGGTGTCCTTTGCAAAGCCATTATAGAAGAGTGGACCAACATTCCTCATGCCACAATTAACAACCTGATCTACATTATGCACTGCATGAGGCACATGGGGTTCACATCACCAGATACTGACTGGTTTTCTGGGTCCCCAAACCACCCGGGAAAAAAAGGATAACTGCAAGTTTGAGAGTGTATTTTTATTGTGGGCAGTCTAAGGCACACTTAAGCAGTAATCATGCTGCCTCATCAGCATCTTCATATGGCACCACTATGAGGAGGGGATGGATTATCTCAGCAGAGAAGATGTGTTCACTGTGATTGACAGATTGACAGAAACAATATTCCAGAGGTATGCTTATTTTGGTTTTGGTTTTTTTTTCCAAATTTTTGGTTGGATAATCTTTTATAAATATCGGAGCCACAAAACGTTCATATTTGGTTCAGTGTGTATTTAAGTGTATATATATATATATATATATATATATATATATATATATATATATAATAATTTTTTTTTTTTTTTTTTTTTTAATGTCTTGCAACGTGGCTGTTTTGTTGTGTGGTTGTTGTAAGTGGTTGCTAGGAGATTATGATTGTGGTTTGGGTTGTCGCTAGTGCTAGTGTTTAGTATTGCAGCATTTTTAGGGTTCTTGAAATCCCATAATCATGTCGTAGCGATCATTTAGAAAGCAAGCTGGTGTGTTTTTTTTCACTAGGATGATTTACATAAAAGAACTGACCTGGAAACACACGCAGTGCAATCGGTCGGCAAAACCTCACCAACACTGAGATAAACATGTTTATGTGTGGGATGGGTTTCCTTTTTGTTTTGTCTTTCCCACTTGGCTTCTGATACCTTGCAAGGTGTGAGGAAAGAGAGATGGTAATTTCATTGATCTGTAAACTGATGGGTGTGCATTCAATAAAAGAACAGAGGAAGTCGGGGAGGAAGGAAGAAAAGGAATCCAAGAGGAAGAGAGAGAGAGACGTGTGGAGGAGGAGGAGGTGGGAGAGAAGGCGGGTTGGACAAGGGTATGTAGGAGGATGCTGAGAGAGGGACGGACCTCTATCTGGGATAGGAAAAGCCATAGTGGAGCTCTCTAATAATAGCACTGCAGGGGAGAGGGATGAAAAGTGTTCCATGCAGCAGAGCAAATCTGTTCAGCAGAGCATACTGAACCAGAGCGGCGAAAGGGAGCGATGGAGCGAGAGCGCGAAAGTTGAAAGCACACGCACTTCAGTAACGGCAGAGAGAGCGAACAGACAGTTGGGTGAAAAAAAACGTCCTCATGGACATTTCCGACATTTGTAGTGAGTTGCTGTGTGTGAGAGACATGCACTCTGCTCGGCCTTCTGCTGAGGATGCTGAGGTGTGAAAGCCAGGAACCCGAGGTCCAGCGGAGCCCTTCAGTGGACAGCACAGAGTCCGAATTCACCCGGGCCGCCCGGCGGGGCCACCGTCTGGCCGTGGGGGCCTTCTATGGCTCAAGGGGGTCAAATATCAAAAGTCAACCGGCTCAGAATGAAAGAGCAGTCGTCACTGCCGTACCAGGACGGAAGCCTCCGGAAAAGCACGTGTCTGCTGGAGGAAAATACCTTGTGTTTTACCTGGACTTGTCGTTTGTGTTGCTTCTAGAGTTTGAGAAGCTGAAGATGGCGCGTGGATGTCTGTGCTGTGTCAAATACATGATGTTCCTCTTCAACCTGCTGTTCTGGGTGAGTTTTACACTGACACACATACATTATTCACTCACCAGAATGAATTTTCCCAGTTGCTTTTGATGTTGTGTAACCAAGTCGTTTTTTAACAAGTGTTAACTGAGGTCTGATTAACACGATTCGAGCTGTTTCAAGACAAGCAAGGTATTTGAAAAGACTAATGCTTTAAAATAAATTCTAATTCCTGTATCAAATGTGTGTGTGTGTGTGTGTGTGTGTGTGTGATCACAAAGCTTTGAGTTGAGAACTGTGTTGTTTTGGTCTGTGTGTTTGATGTTCAGTGTGTTCTAATGATCACATCCCGGAAGCTGGAGAAAATCTCCCAACAGATTCTGACGTTTCCCGCTACACACAAACATCCACAGACGGTCATGCCATGTTTGAAGGAATAGAACGGTGACAGAAATAGTGTTTAAATCTGACTGAAAATGTGCAAAAAAAAAGGGAGATTTTTTTTTCCAACTTTAAAAGAGGAAGGTGAAAAAATAGATAGACGAAAGGATTGTTTCTCTGGCTCGGCCTATAGACCTTGGTGTTGGCAGCATCAAAGTTGTGGATTCGAGTCCTTGGAAAATTGCATTGCAGTGTATGTGAAAAGGAGCTGCTTTGAAAATTGACTTTAGGGTGAAGAAGGAAATCCTAGAAAAAAGAACTTCCCTGAACTCCTTTCATGTTTAAATTTTCATGCTTTTGACAGATTCTATCCAAACCAAGTTAGACATTTTTAATCTCCTGCACAAGAGGTTTGGGATGTGTGAGTGATTGTGGAGGAAGTTTAGGAGGTGTTTTGGGTCAGTGTTTATGTATATTTCATGTGCTTGACATTAGTGAGCCTGATGGCTCTCTGCTTCCTGATTAATATACATGAGTGGGTTCAGGTCAGAACATCAACACGCGTAAACCTTCACTTGTCTTTTCTCTTCGCTTTGAATCTAAACGCATACTTTATTTCCTTTTTGCTATTCCTATTTGCTTTTTCTTCTCCATTAATGGGGTGGGTGATATTTGGGTATTATGTTGACAGGATTTGAACTACTAAAGACATGACAGAATCTAATTCATGGCAGAAACAAAAAGGAATGTCCAATCTCTTTCTGTTCTTTCACCTAATAGTGTCATTGGATATCCATATTACCAAAATTGTGAAAAACATAGTGATGTTGACCTCTATTGCCCCCCATCATTAACTCTATCTTGTCTAAACACACCTCCTCTCTGACTTGTCAATTTGATTATATTTTTGAAAATGAGTAGTGTATTTTTGCATGCAATCCACTGGAGCAAATCCTCTTCAGTTTAAAATGCAGGATGAGATTAAGAACAAACCCATTGTTCTGGCTTTTCCAAAGCTAGCGAGAATAAATTGAATTCAGTTTGTTTGTGTGTGTGTCTTCATTGTGCTAGTGCATCATGCATACTAAAATTTGGGTTAAAAGCTGTTTATTTCCCCAGCATTGTCTGGACAGGGTAGAATTGCCTTTTGCTTTTTGATTTGTGTGTGTGTGCACGCATGCTCAAATCCATCCATTGCTTTTACTGTTCTTGATTGTTTATTGTGTTTTGCTCAAATTTCTTTTTCAATTTTTAAATCAAAACATTACATTGGACAGCTTTTCAACCACTCTTGTGGAAAACATGTTCCAGTGCATATGCATTCTGAATCATTGCAGATTTTTCATACTTCTCAGAGTGCATGTCGGGTTTTTTCTCGAGGGAACTAAATGACACAGCTTTTCATCTCCACTTATGCTCAAAGAGGAATTGTGCGCACTTTCAGACCACCGCACAGAGGGGTGAACCACAACGTACACATAATGTCAGCTTTAACACACGCACATCTTTTCCCAAAGATATGTAAACCTTTAAAATCTACATTTTTAATGAGATTTCAATGTTGAATATTTTTTGAGCGCTCTTGTGTAAAATATAACTTGTGAAAATGTAAAATTATTATTACTCTTGTTTGATGTGTGAGCGTGTGTGTCTGCATTAAAATTGAAATTGCATACATTTGATATTAAACATGAAAAGGGTAGGTTTAATTTTCTCCCTTGTTGTAACAGACTGAGTTTCTCTTACATTTGAGTCACTTGAGCATGAAATTAGAAGTTTTACCAACTTCTCCACTGCTCTGCTTCGGGATTAGCATTTATATTACTCTTAGCCGGGAGAGTTGACCAGGGAGTTGTTTTGCTGTACAGGCACGAGCACAGACACACACCTCGGCACTGATGTATCGCTACAGCACTGCAACCAATGTAACCATTGGCACGTGAGAGTTGAAGCCTGGCAACACATAGTAAAACACCAACTGTTGAATGTGCTAATACATGTTTGAGTTTGTGGAAGTGACAGAATGTGTTTGTGTTTTCTCAGCTGTCGGGCTGTGGGTTGTTAGGTGTGGGCATCTGGCTGTCTGTTTCTCAGGGCAGTTTTGCCACGTTCTCACCCTCCTTCCCCTCCCTGTCCGCCGCCAATCTGGTCATCACTTTGGGCTCGGTCGTCATGGTAACGGGTTTTCTGGGATGTCTCGGCGCCATCAAGGAGAACAAGTGCCTGTTGCTGAGTGTAAGTTGACTCAAAGTGCCACTTGAACTTTATTGACATAAAACATGAAACAATGTTTTAGCAGAGGTGTAAAAAGTACCATACTTGAGTAAAAGTATGGATACCTTACTGTGCAAATTACTCCATTACAAGTACTAAGTCACCAATTCCAAAAAGACTTGAGTAAATATCATAAACGTATGCTATTTAAAATTTTAAGAACTTTAAGTATTTTACTCCTGAATTTAGGCTCAAGTAACACCAAGAAATGTGAAAAACATTAATTATTTTTCAGATTTTATTTCCTAATATAAAAATGAAATTTTACTTGTTTAAATTCAAACAAAACATCAGTCTCAGTCAGTCAAATGTGCAAAAAAAAAATATGCAACCGCTAATTTACATGATTTACCTCATAATTAGCATCCAGTACCTGAAGCACCTTGCAGATGGCAATATTGCCTCATGCGCCCATGAAATTAACCGCGAAAAAATATTACATCATTTACATTGTAACAAGTAGCAGTAAGTGTCCATTCAGATGTAGCTGAGTAAAGCGTACATACAGCATACTCAATAAAAAATGTAGTCAAATAGCAAGTAAAAGTAGCTTTTTTTTTGATACTCAGACCAAGTACAAAGGAACCAAAAATACTTAATGTTGGGGAGTTGTGGTCCAGTTGTAGGGGACATGGACTCGTGTCCGAAAGGTTGCAGGTTCGAATCCCCCCTACTACGGGTTCTGCAACTAAGTGTCCTTGGGCAAGACACTGAACCCCACATGCCCCCCGGGCGCCACGGCTTAGGCTGCCCACTGCTCCGGGTTTGTGTGTGCTCACTTCACTGTGTGTATGTGCACTTTCACGGATGAGTTAAATGCAGAGCACAAATTCAGTATGGTCCCTAGTGGCCATATTGCCGTCACCTCACTTTCCTTCCTTCCTTAAGAACAAAGTCTATTTACCCAAGTACTGTACTTTACACCACTGTTGTTAGCAGACTGTCATACAAATTAGCTAATTGTTCTATTTTAGTAATAGCTTTTTTTTCTGTAACTGTAACTATACATGACTTGCTACTTAGACTTGGTCATTTTTTTATTCTTCTAAACACATGTTTTAAACTGTTATGAAAGAGGCCTTGTGAAAAAGTAAAAAATTCTACTGTAAGCTTTTTTTTCACTGAAATATCTTTACTGTGCGTATTCTTTTTGTTTTGTTTAGTTCTTCATCGTTCTGTTGATTATTCTGCTTGCGGAGCTGATTCTGCTCATTCTCTTCTTTGTGTACACAGACAAGGTGAGACCACCAGCGAGTATCACACACCCCCTGCTTCTATTAACCAAACACAGTCAACCACCCACTGTGCACACACTCCCCTTAGACAGCAGCAGCCCCACACACTGCTCTAAATTAGTCGAAGTAAACGCTCGGGTTCCTCTCTCTGATCTCTAACTTTGCTCCTGGCTCTTTCCGCAGGTGAGTGAGAACGCCAAGCAGGATCTGAAAGATGGTCTGCGACTCTACAACACAGACAACAACATCGGCCTGCGCAATGCCTGGAACATTATCCAAGCCGAGGTGTTTATTAACAACATTCTCCAATACCCCAGATGCTGGGTTATCTTTAAGGATTATCAACATCACCTATAGCACAATATGTTGCTTTAACTATTACCACAAAATCTTGTCAGTCTTACTCTGGGGCATCTCATCGTCGTGAAAAAGTTGTCTTATTGCAAGTTGCTTTAAATAAAGCCGAAAGTGTTATGCAGAAATGTGTGATATTTGAGGGTCTACGGCTTACAAGTTGTTGAGAGTGTGTGAATTATATCTGCGTCCTACAGTGGCAGTGTTGTGGCGTAACTGGGCACACGGACTGGCATGACGCTCTGCAGGAGAAAACAGTGCCTGATAGATGCTGCCAGGAGCACTACAGGGAGTGCGGTCGGAATGCCACCAACAGCTTTTGGTCACAGGTATTTGCAAGGATTATACATAGACAATAAAGTATCATATTTAGGGCATAGCTGTTGCATAAATGAATAAAGTGAAGGCAGTGAACAGTGTAGTGGGATTAAACGCAGAAATGCTTATTTCAGTGGGCATTTTAGTATGTGATCTGGAGATTACATTTTTGTTATAGTTAAATAATATAAAATAATACATTTTTATGCAAATGTGTGTTATACTTGCTCCTTTACAATTTGGAGCAATATAGTGGTGTTTTTTTTTTATTTTTAACTTGTTTGAAAAAAGGTAACATAATTATAAAATACTTTGAAAAATGTAAAAGAAAAAAAAACATAATTTACAGAACAAATTATATTGTTAATTTGTTTCATAGCAACACTTTAGCAGCTAGTTAGAATCTAAATTCTAAGGAAGAAGGAGAATGTTGAAATACTCTTGATTTGTCATTTTTAGGGCTGTTATGAGAAGGTCGAGGAATGGCTGAACGACAACAAACATTTACTAGGAACGATTGCAATGTGTGTGCTGGTCCTACAGGTACGTTTAATATTCCATCGTTCCCGACTCATCCATCCAACCATTTCCCTGAAATAACGTTGCAATCCATGTGCTTCCATCATTTCCTCCACAGCTTCTTGGAATGGCCTTCTCCATGACCCTGTACCAGCAGATTCACAGGGCGGGAAAGAAGTACGACGCTTAGAGAAAACTCAGTGTTGGACTTCAAGGCATTTTTATACATTTAAAACGGTTTATTGTATGGAAAGATTTTTTTTTAACGTTTGCTTGTGTAGAACTGGCTGTAGATATTTTTTTCGTGCTGTTGATTATTTGCCATCTAAAAACATTTGTAAGAGGAAAGATTGAAGAGGTTTGAGAGAAGCAGTGATGGATGTGTGTGGAAATGAGGACAAAATGGTTAAAAAAAAAATAAGCGTTTATTTTTCCGAAGTTTGGAAACTTTCTGAGAGCATCTGAAGCGAAAAAGTCTTTTGAGTGCAACCGCTGATAAGAGTGTCTCGTAGACCCACTTCACCAGCTGACGAAATAGATCAATAGCATGATGTACATATTTCGCTTCACGCACTGTACATTTCTCACAATTTTGTATCTGTTTACTTGTGTGTCACAAAGAATAGGGTACGTGGTGTCAAACCTAAAAATGCAGGTCTTGTGATTAATCAATTCAGGGCTTGATTCGAAGGCTCCCGGTTTCTAGGTTCATTTGTGGTGACCCTCGATTTGGCCCAACATACCAAATAGAAGAGAATAATTTTTTTAAACTACAAGGACAACAGCTAAAATATAACTTTAAGCCACTATTGTTTTAGGACACTGTAAAAAATATCTGAAAACAAAATGTAGAGAAAAGAATTGTAGACCCACCATATTATGTAGATATCAAAACAAGACATAACTTGCACTTTTGCTGTTTGGTAAAAACACAAGTGTTATTTTTAGCAATGACCTTTCAAGCAATTAATTCTGTTACACTAAAGTAAATGTTTTTTTTTTTTTTTTTT
>CM051496.1:9540258-9551237 GCA_028031935.1 Paedocypris micromegethes
TTTTTTTTTTTTTTTTTACAATATATGCAAAAATATTTACAATAAAGTCCTGTAATGTTTGTGACAACCGCATTAGATGTTAAATGGATTTGGAGTTAACATTTTTTTCCATAAATGTTGACAAATATATTTTTGGGCCTCTGCCTGCAGTCACATGTGTCTTGGTCTTTCAGTAGAAGAAGTGAGAGCAGCTCTGATCTAAACGCTAAAAACATCACCGTGAAAAAATTAGCTTGTGATCTCACCTGCGCTTAAATAACCCCGCAGACCCCCGACCTTTCCCGCTTTTCATTTATTAGGAGTTTAAACACGTTTATTGTAAACCTTGACTTGATTGGTTGCATTTTATGTTTGAGTCATCTCTTCCCTCCGGGGTTTTGTGTCCTGATGACTCTCTTCTCATTTCTGTCTTTCTCTTTGTTTTCTCCCTCACTGATCTTTTCAAAGTGCATCTGTACTGCCGAGAGGCAAACAAGCTGTCCTGCTCCGCCTACCGTCAGGGAAGAGAGGGAGATGCGATCAAAGGATGCAGTATTAGAGGTTAGGAAATAGACTGAGAGAACGACCTAATAACGGCCTCTTGCTCGCTCTCTCTCACTTTCTCAGACAAGCAGCATCATGCAACGGCCCCTGAAAGTGTGCAATGCCAGAACCTCAAGACGCTTGCCAGGTTTCTACTAGACATTCCTACTTGATTTGTGATGCTTTTGATAAATGGATTGAGCAGTTGCAATTTATTTTGAAAAAGCAATGAATTATCACAATAATTTATTACCAAGAAACATAACGGACAAATGCATATAACCGTGTAGCCCACATTTTGAAAATAAAGCGGAGGAAAAAAAGGTATTTTTTGAAAAAACTGTTTTTGTCTTTTTTTTCTTTTTTGGAAAAATCAGATTATTAAAACTAGGGAAAATATTGTAGAGGATAATATTGAACATTACCCAGCAGATAACATAATCACAACTGTTACGTTATTGATTTGTTTAATGGTTTTCTTTGATTTGTGGTCCTATGTTTTCAGTTGGCTTGGGTCGTTCATTTTTGTTAAAATTGTGCCGCTCATCTGACATGCCTTTGTACGTTTGTCTATGCTTTGACACACTTGCTTCATGTTAAAAGCACTCTGAATGTTTACTAAAGCCTAGATAACATCAGGGAAGCGGAATGCTGTAAATTATGTAAGGGAAATTTATACTGCTCGTATTATGCAATACAAAATATAAAAGTGAAAACAGCATTGGCAAAGCTTGTCTCGTCTCTTTTAGATCTACTGTGTGATGTTTGACCGTCTGGAGAGGAAACAGCTCTGTAAGGTGCTCTGTCTCCCTCTGTTGGTCAAATACTATTTGTGTTTTATATACGTTTGCCATTTCGCAGCCATCAAATTCTAGGCCCATGTCATGAATTGGCTCAAAATTCTTCATCTTGTCCCTCAACAACATGGTGAGTACTGTGTGTGTGTGTGTGTGTGTGTGTGTGTGTGTGTGTGTGTGTGTGTGTGTCTGTATTTCTCTGTTTTCATGGTCAGTCTCCTGTTGGCTTTCTTATCCCCAAACCCATCGCTCTGCTTGGGAAGATTTCAACTGCACAGATTCACTGTCGTCTCCATCTGCCTGTAGCAAAAAAATGTAGATACATTGAGTTACAGGCGTAGTGTAACCATCCATTGCGGTAATCCTCCATTTCAAAAACAGGAATCCACACAATTTCTACTAGTTATGAATAAATCTTATGTTCCCATTTGGTTTTTTTTTTTTTTTACATCTATAGCTGTAATTTATTTAGCATCCCCTGCCTCTCTGTAAGTTTATTTATTTATTGACCCTTCTTTGATTTATTGAATTCTATATTATCTTTATTCTCAATATTTTCTTTCCAACCATATACAGTATATATACCGTAATCTCCACCATCTCTCTCTCTCTCTCTCTCTCTCTCTCTCTCTCTCTCTCTCTCTCTCTATTTAAACATGATAATCTTCTTGTTACCACAATTACCGGTATTAACTAGTAATAATATGCATTTAATGAAATTCAAATGTTAAAAAATCTGTTGTGGAGCTAGCTTACCTTGCTAGCGATGGCTTTCAATTTTCCCAGTAGAGAGGGAGTGTTTGAGTAAACCACATCGTCCTCATTCTCTTCTCCCTCGGCTAGAGCGCAGCTGTCGGCTGCTGGCAACTCACATTCCTTATTGGCTGACATTACTAGTCTTGAATATTTATACTCCAGCCTGTGTAATAAATAGTAAGGCGGTTTATGGACTCTGAAATGATTTGTGATGTCGCAAAGCAATTGATTTAATCATTTCTGAACCTCTTATTCTTTTTCCAGAAATAGCATGTGAGTGAAACCAGAAGGACAGCCATGAAGGCTCCGCCGCAGATCCCAGCCTTCAACCAGAGGCTGACAATTTCACAGTGTGCCGAGGTCTTCGAAGGTACACGTACCCCATTAGTGCAGAGTTTGGGTTCGTTCCACACGTAGAGAGTATCCTGTTAAAAAAATAAAAATAAAAAAATGACAATAAAATGTAAATGAGTGAGATGGAAAGGGAATGAGTCGAGTCTGTAACAAACAGCGTCTGCCCAAAAGGAGCCATTCAAAGCCTTCTTTAAATGTATAAGAAAATATTATCACAAACAAATGTTAATTATATTTAGTCCAGGAGTACGTGTTTGATATTTCCAAATGAGATGCCCTCTAGAATTTTCAATGTAAAGCATTTAACCAATCACATTTCAGTCATCATTAGTTGCCATGCAAGTAAAGTCAAACCCATCCAATGAAGTTACAGCACAATGAAGTGAACACACACAAACCAGGAGCAGTGAGCAGCTTAAGCCGCGGGGACGTGGGGGTCAGTCTTTTTCCGTGTCTAGTTATGAAACTCGGACTGCAACTGATTTGCAGTAATCTTGTATTTCACTTATATTTTACGATTCGGTTTCTTCAAACTCTGCGATTACTAAGGCCTTCAAGAAACTGTCACTGAATGTTCAGACCCGTTGGTTGGACAGACAAAGTTAAATTTCTATTGATTTTAATGATTAAATGGGACGTGTGATGAGACAAAAGTACACGGTTTTTAGAACCATAAATTAGCTTTGGAGTAGCGGGTTCATTTAGACGGCCCACCAAACAGAACCCTTTTTATACTGATTCGTAAGATCCATTGTACCTGCACTCCTCCCTTACACGCTCCTTCTATGGAATGGTAATCGGCTTCTGTGCACAGCGGACACGCACTGGAGCTCTCCCACATGAAATGAAACTCGCAGCCATTACACGTCCCTGCTGGGCATTTGCTAAAATAAAAGACACAGTCGAGTCTTAAACAGATGTAGAGAATCATCCAGACGCTTTACAGAATCATCCAGACACACCTCGGCACACTGAGATCCCCACGAGCACTTTTCCCTGGGTTGCAACGCAGAGTTACGACTGTGCTGCGGCCGTTTAGACAGGACGCTGTAGGCTGTGGAGAGCTGAAGCAGAACAAAATAATTGAAATAACAATGTAAGATGCAAGAATGTACAGCTTTTTCCCTTTATAACACCAAATAAAAAGTGAAATGTCTTGATGTCTTTTTTTAATTAAGATCAAGCACTTTTTTGACTGTTTGATGTACGTGGCTCTTTTCAAGTTTCTGTTCATGCCGAAGTATCATTTGTGAATTATTCTTTTATGTTTGATACATGTAATGGAAAATACCCTAAAATCTTGAATAGAAAGCCACCATGACGGAAGAGTTGAACATTAGAAGGCCACTTTTATACAGGTAATATAAACATGTGAGACGGAACTATTTTACACTCTCTCGAGTGAATGTCTGACAACCAGTTAGTTGAAAAATACAGAGTCACCCTGTAGTAGAAGGCCACCATGGTGGAAGGGTTGAAAAATATGGCCTGGGGCTTCTAAAATAAGGTTTTGGGGTAACAATTACATAATCGTTCCTCATGACAAATCTAAACTCTAACCCAACAGAGTATTTGTTGTCCATAGATCATGCATCCCACTTTCTTATAGTGACGTGATGAACAAATTCATAAAGGTTCATTTATTTCGCATGTTTTGCTCATGTTTGCAAAGAAGTTTATTTACCGGAAAAAAAAGTTGATGTCCGGAACCCTTTGTGTGGCTTCGGGAAAAAGGTCTGGACTTGCAGTCACTCCATCCAGAGTGTTTTCCACTGAAGCTCCTGAGCAGAAAACACATTGTGGAAAAACTCCTATAGAGATTCTAAACTTGGCGTGCTGGCTTAAACAGACTATCCAGCAGCAGTAGCTTACCCAGGAAAGTGTCAGCCAGACTGATGGACTGGGACGACAGGGCGGATCTAAATCCTCGCCCGTCTGCCGGGATGATGGTTGACTGGCACACAAAGGTTTCCACAAAATAGTTGAGGTCAACGGACTCATTTTGCATATCTTTGCTGGACACATCTGTGACATTGTCCTTGCACACTGCCACTTTCCTTCCCTGAGAAAGAGAATCACACGATGCAAGACCATCCTGGTTCAAAAAGCATAACGTTTTAGCATAATTTAGCAACATTTCAAAGCAAAGACGTACCTCCGTGCCACACAGACTGATGTTAAACTCATGGTAGTATTTGGTTCCCTTGGAGGTAAAGCTAGGTCCGTTCATGATGGACCCCACTGAATTTAAGGCAGTGAGGTTGTAGGTCAAAGTCCGGTTCTGATCCACATGCGAGAACCAGCAGTCATTGAAACACACCGAGTGTTCCTGAACACACAAAAAAAGTCTCGTTTCCCACTGGTATTTTGCGGGTATTACAAAAACGTACCTTGTTGCTCTTGCTGCCGGGTCCGCAGGGCTGACAGGCCTCTTCTCCGTAGATGTGATGCCCAGAGATGAAGGTGTTGGGCGGGCACTCCTGACATTGGTTGGTATCTTTATTGATAAAGTGTCCGGCGGGACAGGGGACACAAGAGGAGCCTTCCTGCTGACTCATCATGGCACAAGCATGACACCCAGAAGCCGAGCCATCTAGGGCATTAGTCATGGTTATGGAGTAGATCTTTGCAATGTCATTCACATACTGGCGAACCTGAGAAGAAAATACCAATGTGTTTGCAATTCAACAAACACGGAGACATGTATCTGCTGATACTTACATCGACCGCCTTGTTTGTGCGCTGAAATGCCCACGTGTAGGAAACTGAGGCATTTTTGGTCATGATGTGGGTGTACGCCTGTCTGACTTTACTTCCTACCCACGATTCCACAACATTGGTGCTTTTTCTGTTCACATCCTAGAGAGGAGACATTTATTACACTACTGTACAGGTTCAATTGCTTTTAAATGTATTTCTTTTAATGTCTGGCGACCTTGAGGTGCCGAAAGGGGCCATAAAAATGCCATAAATAATGTGTGATGTCGTTGCTTTTATTTTACATGTGTTCAGTCTTACAATCATGAAATAGAGTTCACAGTCTGCACTGCAGATGGTCTCAAAGATGAAGGTGATGCGGCCGAACTCGGTGGCTGTGGCATCGTCCACTGATGTGGGAAGTCTGGGAATGATATGAAAGAGCAAAAACCCTAAAAGTTTTATTCTCAATGGACATTTTTACGCAAGATCACTCACTTAAATCCTGGAACTCGTAAATTTAAAATGAGGTAATCGTTGTCTGAGCTGCCAACTCCACTTCGAATGTGATCGCCAGCTACTTCCCATCCTGAATGAATATCCACAGTCAAAATATTGTTGAACAATCGGCATAATTCAACGACTTAAGTTCACATTGCTGCTATTTTTGATTTGTTAGCTTTTTTTAATGCATAAACTAGGGTTGTACCAATCTCAGTTTTTGGGTTTCTGATCTGATCCATGTCATTTAAATTTGGGCTCAACCTAAACCAATACTTTTATTTAAAAATATATAATACACACACACACACACACACACACACACACACACACACACACACACACACACACGCACACACACACACACACACACGTGGTATGTGGTAAAACTTTGCACATTTCCATAAATGGAAAAATAGTATGGTGGCCACCAAGACTTATATTTTTACTAGTGCTGTCAAAGTAAACGAATTAGCACACGTGATAAATTGTAAGTGCTTAATCGCAGCGATTTTTTTAACGCTATTAATCACAGTTGCATTTTTTTTTTTTTACTTTCAGAACCAAGAGAGCACAAGCTGTCTCCTGATGTGCTCATTAAGAGCCTGCTCACAGTCATTGAGATCAGGTGTTGGCACTTAGATGCTAAGTGACACTGACCTAGTTATCCCCTCTCAGAAAGAAACACAAATGCAGTTCCTTTTCAACTGCAAATAACTTGTTAAAAAGGCCGAAGCTTTAGATTCATACGGCTTAGATAAACAGACAACACTGTATTTACTTACACTTGAAGCAGACATTCTAAGCTTTATGTAGACATGTTTAATCTTAGAGTGATAAGTATTTTTTAAGTTACAGTTCGTTTTCAGGTGACAAAGAGAAGGCAAAACGTCTTAGTTTTATTATTATTATTTTTACAACGTCCTGTTTTTATTAAGAGTGTAACCTAAAATAAATGTACTTCAAACTTTCAGTGAATGGATAACACTTATATGCAAGACCAAAATTGACTTTTTTTGTGTGTTTTATCTTTAAAAACGTGCGACTCGACCTCGGAGGGTTAAAAAACAAAGACAATACATTACAAAAATTATACTAAATTATTTTACAGTATTTAAACGAGTGTTTATTTAGTGTTGAGTTTACATTAATTTACATATTACACCTCAATATCCAATATTACAAGGTCAGGGAAGTGCGATTAATTAGTTTTAAAAAAAATAATCATTTGACAGCACTAATATTTACAAAAAAATGTGCAAAAAAAAAGTCAAAATAACAATATACATTTTTGTTGTAAAGCAACTAAAAACTATACATCAGAATAATATGAAATTATGTTTGTGAAGAGACAAAAATGTCTTGTATTATCCTGATCAGGATATCCCTAGCATAAACTAAACTGTTTCTAATCATATGAGCATCTCCTGTAGGTCTTACCATTCATTTCATCACATTTGGAGTTGCCCACATTAAAACAAGATGTTTTCATATTCCTTGGCAGAACATTCCACCACTTGAATTCGTATCCTAAAGATGGTTCGGTTCCTCCTGGGCATCTTTGACATTCTGTAGCAAAAGGAAAATGATATAAAGATCATTCCCAAAAAAACTACGAAACTAATTTGCATATACTGTAACAATACTGCACAACATGTCTTCTTTTACCTGTGGTGCCATCTGAGTAAGTCCCTTGAGGACAAGGTAAACACGTAGAAGAGTTGTGCATGTAGAATCCTGGGTTACATGGTGGGCAGTTCTCCTTCTCTCCAGAAGGGGGCAGGGTCACTGCTCCGGTCACGTTTTCCAAACACACCTGAGGCTCCACCCACTTGTAGAGTGTCTGAGTCTATTTAAAACACATTTGATGAAATTTTCACTGGGATATACAAAGCGTCTGTATGTCTAACCTGTACATCACTGTACATAGCATTCATCATACCTTTCCGTCACTATCGCAGGCTGTGTGGATCTGAAAGTAGTCTTTCTCCGTACATGCTGGTCTCACTTTACAGTCCGACCACCCGTCCTCTAGATTAGAAGACACGGATGGAAGTCAAGTGTGTGTCTTTTCTCTATGCTGAAATGCATTGAGATGTGGAATAATCACTCGTACGGGAATACTGTGCTTGGGAGCAGGGTGTGCAGGAACTGGCTCCTTTCCCCGAGTAGGTGTTTCTGAGACAGAGATCACAGGTGGAGGAGCCAGGAGTTCTACTGAAGGTGCCCGGCCGACAGGGGAAACACTCGGAGGTGTATGCCACACCTGATCACAAAGGACCACATGTGACTTGAAAAATGAGTTTAAATATACTAGGGGTGTCCAAAAATCTAATGTCTGGAGAATGCACCACAAATTTTATTGTCAATTTGCTTATCCAAGTATGTCAGTATCAATTGTATAAAGCAAACAAATATACAGTATAAGTAATGAGGTACAATTGGGTTTTACAGTCGGTTTCTTTATTACATGGTTTTGGTTTTCAATTTTACAGCTACAATTGTAGTTATTGTATAATTGTAGATGTCTGCAGGACCCTCCAGGACATGGATTAGACACCCTTGTTCCACACATTATTTTGAATGTCATACCTTCGATCTGAATGTTTTTTAAAAGAACTGGTTTTACAGGTTTCCCACCCAAAAGCATCCCTGTGGTCCTCCAGTACAGGATATTTGTGCCTGATTTCAGATTCACCTGGGGCATAGAAAACCGTTTATAGTCCCGGTTACACTTGTGTGTGTGTGTGTGTGTGTGTGTGTGTGCGCGTGCGAACAAAAGGATGAATGGTCATTTACTGTATGTGTTCCCCACTCTCCATTGCTGGTGAGTTTAATCCATTTCTCACTCCCGATCTGATCCATCTCTTGACATTGGTCATTCTGAATCTTTATGAAAAATTACAGAAATATTATTGACAGTTGCATTCCATGTACAGTATATACATTTCCACAAAAGATGGCAAGACAGAACGTACAAAGAACTCGAAGAAGACGTTACTGTCGACATATTGATAGTCGAAGGAAACGGAGCCTTGCTTCATGAGGTGCACCGCGTACACCAGCGACACCGTGCAGTCATCACGGTTGGATTCCAGATGAGTTCCCTGAGCCATCCATGAAGAACTGCAGTTCAAAAGAAAAATGCGAACAATTGTTCTAGCTTCGATATACTTAAACCCTACCAAGCTAGTCACTGACTTGTTGCAGGTCATCGACTCGTCCCCTGAGCCTCCTGTGTCCATATACGTGGCCAGGCTGCTAAACCCGGCAGGGATGGAATCCCATTGGTCGAAACGCACGCCACTGCCCAGCGAATAGGAGCCAGCCGCACATGACGTACACTGCTGCGACGACATCTCCAAGAACTCCCCAGCTTCACAAGAAAAAGCTGGAAAGGATGCAAGCTAATGTTAGGCCTCACTGACCTCACTGGATTCTTGATCAGCTAGTGATTTTATTAAATTGTGTTCCCAATCAGATGGTGAACTTCACCAACACGTGACTCGCATCACGTTTAATGTTCCATCAATAATTCAGGCGCTTTTTGGTATTTGATCTGAGGCGAGAGATGTAATGGAGATTGTTCTTACTGCAGTCGGTGCCTGAGACGGGTTCTGGGAGTCCGCTGCAGCTTCCCTGTCTGTGAGGAATGGCCACTCTCCATCGAGAGCCTGTGCTGTCACACTCCGTGTACTCGAAATAGTAGTCTGTCTGAAGCACAGAGACATTCACAGCCCATCAAACAGTGGCATTGGCTTTTTTTTTTAATTATGCTTTCAATTATGTAAACATATTTTATTGCATACTTTTAATTTTAATAAATAATCTTAAATTATTTTTTAAATGCTTTAAAGTTTATCAATGCGATTATATAACTTTGTCGGTGCAAACAACAACAATAATAATAGCTAATAATACTAATAATAACAATAATGAAAAAAACATTTAAATGTACACACTTTTAGTATTCCATTTATCCTATAATTTCATTTATTTTTTCTTTTTTTCAGTTTTGGTGTAAAATAGCAGTTCACTGCACATCATACTATGTGTGCTTTGTACTTTTGAATTTGAATTTTTTAAACATGAATTTGACACAAACCCACCAATAAAAGAGCAGGAAATGGAGGGTCACGTCCTCGTCATTAGACCCCCGTCATAAATAGAAGTGGAAGGTCATGTCCTTAGTTTGGTTGCCATGTTTTGATCACATGACCAACCATGTGCACTACATTGTGAGTAAACAGCATTGAGCACTCCGTTTTTAGTGAACACATTATGAAAAAAGCCATCATTTCCAAAAACAGATTATTTGTTCAGTACTTAAGAGCACAAAATATGTTCATAGCATGTGTGTGTGTGTGTGTGTGTGCGTGTGTGTGTTTCTCTACGAGGGGGATGGTATTTGATCTTCTATCTGCCTTCTGTCCACGGACCGTCACCAGGACAACAGCCAGAAGCCCCTTGTCTGTTGCCATGACGAGCAGAGGTTGCCGTTGATGGTAATGAATTACAGTCTGATAAGCCCCAGTGATAACCAGTATTAATGAGGCAACCAAATACTTTCTGTCTCTGTGTCTTTGTAGATACTTTTGTCCTTTTAAGTCAGTGTGTGCAATGCTTTTTCCTATTCTCTGGGAACCAGCAACTCTCCCTGAAATGTGGATTAGCAAACACCAGGTAACAGAGTTATGAATTGCATGTGGTCAAATCCGTGTCTGATGTGTGTGTGTGTTCATTACATGTTGTCCATTAGGTTGGTGTGTAAATCCCCCGGAGCTGGTTCTGATTTAATGCTTGGTTACTGCACACACACACACACACACACACACACACACACACACACACACCACCGTGCTGCTAATGGTGCACCTGCACCTGCCATTACCCACCCACATCCCCTATGTTTGCTCTCAAAAGCGGTTCAGAACAAAAACAAACCTTATTTCGTCAGTGTTTCGTTACACTGCATTTAAGCATTCAGAAGCCGCTTTTGACCAAAGTGAGTATAGTTATAACAAATTTGCATTGAAACTACTTAGTGCTTTTCTTGGAAATTGATCCCACATCACTTGCTACTGTAAAACACTACAGCGTAAACTGATAACAATAATATTTGATCCAATCAAGAATGAAAAAAATGATTGTTCAGCACCTTATATGACAACAATATGGCAACTGTCAACAATAATTCTGCACAATTTAAGACTGTTAAAATTGGATGTGTGCTGTGTTATTTATATGTATGTATGTTTGAGTGAATTTTTGTTTATATACCGTTATATTATCCGCTGTGGGACTAATTAAGGCATTTCATTAAATTCATTATACATATAGTATACATTAACC
>CM051496.1:9551250-9594580 GCA_028031935.1 Paedocypris micromegethes
ACACACACACACACACACACACACACACACACACACCGGTATATAATATTTATTGCGCATAGATTCATTTTAACAAGCCCTGGGGCAACTGCACCGACAGTGAGAGCTCGAACTCTTCTCTGATTGGTTTAATATCCTCCGCGTCATCATATTATTAGATTCTCTTTCGGTTGGAGTATGATCATAGCAATCTATCAATAACCACACTCCCACTGATCCATACCCTTCTCATAACTAGTAAATTAAACCGTATGTGCTTCATTAAAAGAACATAACAACAACATCAGCAAATCTAATGCAGGTAGAGCCAAGTGATTATGTTTGAACCTTATCCATGTGTATATTATTCAAACGTGTGAATTATACAAAAGCAGCAGGTTCTTGTTAAATAAAAATGCATACGACCAGGTTAAAGAAAAAGCTGGCATGATTTGGTTTACCTCTCTACACTGTGGCAGGTTGCTTGAAGCTTGTGCGCAGATGAAGAGCGTTACAAAGCGCACAAAACAGCAGGATGTCCATAGCGCCCTCCTCTCCATCTCATCAAGGCAATATTCTAAAGAAAAAACAGGTCCCGCTAAATATCCGATCGGAAAGAAAAATGTGTTTTAGGACGTGTAGACATAAACAACAAGCTGAAATGCGATCACGCCGCTGTCTCTTAGCGATTCGCTTAAGCTTCTACTGTAGTTGCGCCCCTGAGGCTTTGATTGACAGGATGCGTGTGACGTCACGGCCGACTAGACTCCTCGTGTCAAATCACATGGCTAGCCCTTTTTAAATGCATGCAAATATTATACGAAATTCACAATGCTTATCTATCAACGAGTGCATGCCAGCTAATCTGTGATTTTAAGTGCCATTTCTTTTTTATTATGTTGTTATGTTGAGTGATTTTTTTTTTACAAATTAGCCGTCTGAAATCATTGAACAGTTTACCTTTGAATTATGATTGTGTATGATGAAACACTGGGAACGGTTTACTGTGGGATCATTTTACTCTGACGCGGATCAAAGGGGCAGGAGTTATTATTACACAGTAACGCAACGTATTTTACAGGCACTTCTATAAAATAAAATTAGCATTATCCCCTTGAGTTAACACTTGATGGCGCTGTTGGGCTGTTTCAGCGCCACAACTGATCATGTGTAAATCTAATTTAAAACTAACTTGTAACATTTTGCAATTATATTCTCACTAAACGTAAAATTAACTTCATTTACAATTATGAAAAATAGTGAGATTTATGCGACGCTGTCATAACCGGAAGTACATTGAATACTTCCGTTTCGAAAAAAAAAAAGAAAACGCTCGCGCCTCCATCCTGGTATTTGTCTTCATCCTGGTCACTGCGAAGTCCCCGTACCCAAAACAGGAAGTAAGTACAAAAATCAAAGCTAATTTTCACTTTCGCTCACTCGTGAGAATGCGAACCGCACAGGTTATTTAAATTGAATTATTGAAATAAAATTAAACAAGGCCTCGACATGGGAAAAATGCCGCGGATATCACAAACATGGCGTCCTCCTCATTTGCTATAACAACTGTGCACATTTGAAGTCCTCCACAAAGAATAAAGCTAAATGACTGTTACGACTATTTTAAAGGATGTTTTGGTAGTTTTAAAATGTAATGATTGCCGTTTTTCTTTAAAGTTCATTTTAGCTCGTTATTCGTTGAGGATTTGTTATGGAATAATTGAATGCAAGGAAAATGTGAATAAAATATTATTTATAAGAAACAAACACATAGTTTACAGTTTTTCATTGTACACATCAAAATTCCCTCTCACCCCCCCCCCTGTCTCCATCTCTTTTCGTTGTCCATTCTCTTTTCTTTACCTCTATTCCTCCTTTCCAATTGTTTCCTTTTCTCTTTTTTCCTCTCTCTTTACGCCACTCTTTTTTTCTCCCCTTATTCTTTCTCACTTTCCAATTTCCCTTCTCTCTCTTTCTCTCCCTCTTTACGTCACTCTCTTTTCTTTATTCCTCTCTCAGTCTGTGTGTGTACTTTCTCGTGTAGGCTGAGCATGAACACAGGAGATGTCCCGGATGCTGTGACTCTGGAATCTGTCAATTCTGTGACATTCACTCAGGACACTGATGGAAACATTATCCTGCACTGCCCTCAGAATGGTGAGCATCTTTATTTCAACACATTTGGCTGACCTTGTTGCTAACCAAATTTGAGCATTTTTTTGTTTTATATGCTTCTTTACGTTTAGAAGAGAACGATCTTGGTTCAGACGAGATCATTGAACCGGTTCACAAACGTCTGCGGTTGTCCAATGATGATGCAGAAGACCCTCAGGATTCTACCTCAGCTGAGTATTCCGTGGTCACCTTGCCAAGTGCGTCAACACACTTTTCCTGCTAAAATAAAAAGATGTTATTAAGGATGTATCTCTAATTTTGCACAGTTACGGAAGGGGATGAAAGCTTTGAGGTGACAATGACTGCCACAGAGTTAAGAGAAGGTGAACTGGAATCAGATGAAGCATCTCTGATGCAGGTATTGTATACAGTACACTGTAACACTTGCCTGACTGTGGGGGTGAGAGAAATGTGATTGGTTGCTGGGGTACGGGATTTGTAAGGGGATGTGTTGCATGTGTTAATGTTGATTATTTTGAGCGGTGTTATAGAATAGAATAGAATAACGTAGAATGGAATAGATTGCGTTTATTGTCATTGCGACACATGGTACAAATTAGGAACACTACTCGGTTTGGTGCAATACAAGGAAAAACACACAAAAAAAAAATGTAAGAAAATGTGCATTGTGTAAGATAAAATATAAATAATATATCTAGTATAAACTATATAAAATATAAAATTAGAGCAAAAAAGGTGCTTCAAACGTTATCAATAAAGCAAATAATATGTTTTAATAGACATATTAACAATAAACAGAGTAAAAAAAGCAAACTTTGCTAATTGTACGGAGGGAATAAAGTGGCATGTGCCAGTGGTAAATTGCACAGGGAAGAAAGTGACTTTCAGTGCAGTTGTCAGTTCTAGGTTGACTTGGTGTTCAGAGCATTATAAGTGTGGTGTTGGGAATGTTTATGTTGAGTTTACCTTCGGTGTACATTGTGTACCCGACACAGGAATTGCTATGTTCATTGGCAGGTTTTGTGTTCATTTACTGTTCAGTTTGAAAAATCTGAATCAGAATCAGAAATTCTTTATTTATCCCCTTGGGGGAAATTCCTTTTTGTTTCATGCTCTCAAAGACAACCCTTGATTGACAAACATTAATTGGAAATAAAAATGAGAAATAAAAAGACCGTCACAGTAGCTGTTGTTTTTTACAGTCCTAATAATAAAAATATGGTATGTACACAAAAACGTCACCGTGACTGTTGTTTATGGTTGGACTGGTAAATAAATACAGGTTATTTCAGTTTGGCGTTTAATATTTAAATTGCAGCAGGCAGGAATGATTTCCTGTGCCTCTCTGTGGTGCAGCGTAAACATAGACGTAATAGACCGTTCTTCTACTAGAAGGTTTTAGTCTACTACAATACAAACTTAACGCAGTCTATTTTTAGCTGATTTGATAAGACTGGGATTCATGTCTCATGTTAATCTGGACAGAATAAGGATTCTACAGCGGAAAAGAAAGCGGAAGATGTTTCAGCTGTCAGTCAAGCCTGGTTCACCACCAAAGAGGATAAAGACACTCTGGTTAATAAAGGTCAAACTGTTCTTACACACATTAAAGATGTTTCAGTGGACATTCACTTATTATGAAGTGTTGTGTTTGGTCAACAGGTCACAAATGGAAACAGGGTATGTGGTCTAAAGAGGAAATTGATATTCTGATGAACAACATTGATCTTTACGTAAAGGTAAGCATGTCACTTTTTTCAGCTAGTTCAATCATTGAATCGCATCTTCTCTTAAAACCCCTAAAACATAGAACCGAGGCATCCAGAATCCGGCGGAGGTCATCTTTGAGATGTCAAAAGAAGAGCGAAAAGACTTTTACCGTAGTATAGCACTGGGCTTGAACCGACCGCTGTTTGCGGTGTACAGACGCGTGCTACGAATGTACGACAATCGAAACCACGTAGGCAAGTAAGGACACAGGGCGTTTTTAACCATTTAAGCTTGCTTCTCCAATTGTGTTGAGATGTTTTTAACCTATTGTTTTTTTAGGTACACAGATGAAGAGATCAATAAACTAAAAGAGTAAGTTCCAACTTACGATTTAGCTAAACGTATAAACTTTGACTCTTTATATTAACGGTTCAGGTTGAGGGAGCGACACGGGAACGACTGGGCAACTATTGGAGCGTCACTTGGCCGCAGTGCATCTTCAGTGAAGGACCGCTGCCGACTCATGAAGGACACATGCAACACGGGTCCGTTTTTCCCACTGTCAAACTTCCTTCTTCACGTTCTTCACAAGAAAACAGCGGTTTCTGAGATGGTCCCCCATGACTTGCAGTACATCTCATCCTTCATTTCTAGGAAAATGGACTGAGGATGAAGAAAGAAGGCTGGCAGAGGTGGTGCATGAGCTGACAGGCACGGAAGTGGGTGAAGTCGTGACTCAGGGAGTCTCCTGGGCATCAGTGGCCGAACTTGTTGGCACTCGCTCTGAGAAACAGTGTCGCTCCAAATGGCTGAACTATCTGAACTGGAAGCAGAGCGGAGGCACCGAGTGGACTAAAGAGGATGACATCAATCTTGTTCACAGGTACTTAAAACAGCCTGTTATGATCTTATTTGATCAAACCGTCATAGTCGTCAATTCTCCATGAGCAGAATAGCAGAGATGGAAGTGGACGATGAGAATGACATTAACTGGGACACACTGTCCGGTGGCTGGAGCAGCGTCCGCTCGCCTCAGTGGCTCCGCAGCAAATGGTGGACCATCAAAAGACAAGTGGCCAATCATAAAGACCTTCCCTTTTCCTGTGAGGGTTGCTTTCTCCTTAAGGTTGTGGCTGCTTGTGAAGGCTGATCTTGTGTCTTTGTAGTCTTGTTGAAAGGTCTGCAGGACATTGTGGAAGCTCCTGCTTCGGCTCTGAACAAGGTGGTTGTGGTTGGTTCTCGATCTGCCAGTTCGTCACCCAGCCCTGTCGCCGCTCTGCAGATCCCGGTGCAGATTCCAGTGCAGATCACGCATGTTTGTAAGTAACTGCATTCAGTACAAGTCATGCATTCAATACTCTAGGAAACCACATTAATACTTTAGCAACTTTACCAGGAGATCTTTGAACGAAACAGGATAACAGCAAAATATTAACATCAGACATAATTGAATTTATCGCAGCAATAATTTTTGCAACACTCATGATGCGTTTCAAACATAATGGTATTATTTATGGACTTTTAATCTCAGCATCAAGTAACTTGCAGACACGAAGGTAGAGAAGTTTGTCATTTGATGCGATGTGCTCAGATTAGATTAAAAATAAGAACAAGGGCTCGGTGAAGTCTTGGTTGCAAGTAAAATAGACGCAAGATTTGTGACTAAATTTGCTAAACAAAGCAGTTGCGTTCCACTTTAAAATTTCAGAGGATAAAAAGCTAAACTACAAATTCATATTATCTTAGCCCCACTATTATGTATGGGTGAAAATTACCCTTTTTCAAAGTTTAAAAATGCCGTTTTTATTTTGTATTTGAAACCTTGCCCGCTTGGCCTTTTTAGTGTAATCAACAAGTAATGGTTATGTTGATATATTTGTAACCACCACAACATGTTTATATTACAAAGATACTTTTCGGCTCAATTTGAGAAAATGGAAGCTAAGAGCTAAAGAGTCGGAAATATCAATTATCGTTTGTTTGAAACAATGAGACATAATACACCCATGTCTCACTCTCTCTCTCTCTCTCTCTCTCTCTCTCTCTCTCTCTCTCACACACACACACACACATTTCTGGAACATTTTGGTTTCTAACACATCTAACGCATAATTCAAAGTCCCCTGAGTCATATTGACCCACAAACATCAGTTAAGAAGCACTTTTAAGTACTTTTTCAAGATTTTAGTGAACCTAGAACTGCTTTCAGGGTCACTGATGTAATAAAACTGATTCTGGTTTGCTGGTCCACCTCCTAGCTTCAGCGGACGGGGCCAGCGCCGCCTCAGATGGTGAGATGATCACGTTAAATACCGGAGCTTTACAGACCTTTGAGTTACTGCCAGTGAGTACTACACTAGTTACAAAGCAGAGTATTTAAAACAGACATTTAATGTTTTCATTTTGTGTTTCTCCCCAGTCGTTTCACCTGCAGCCCACTGGGACACCTGGAACCTACTTCATTCAAACGGGAGCCAATCAGAGCCTCCCTCTCACACTGTCAGCCAATCCCACGGTCACACTCACAGCTTCACCTTCTTCTCCCGACCAAATCATTTTACACAGCCTCAGCGTGAGTCTTAGTTTAGTTCTGATGAAAAAATTACAACTCGCCGCTGAATCTCTTTTTTATTTTTTGCCACACACGCTATTTTTTTTTTCTTTTTCAAAGGCTGATACAGAAAACGTGACGGTTCAGATGTCCCATCCTGGCATCATCATCCAAACAGTGACCTCTGAGGATCTCGCCGAGCCTCTCAGCCAATCAGTGCTGGACGGAGACCAGGAGCTTATGAATGAACAGCCTTCTGAGAACCGCACCATCTCAGATGAGGAACTCAATGAGCAAAGATTAAAAGATGTAACGGTATTGTCTTATAAACACTTCCACATTTTAGAATCAACCCTCAAACCTGCTTTCCCAATGTCTGTCTGTAGTCTCTTGAATCATCTAAAGTTGTCGGAACAGTGGAGAATTCAGGAATTGGAGGAGAAGCTGTGCTAATGGTTCCATCTCCAAGCAGCTTTATTCCTTCTAATGGAGACATCAGCACAGAATCTGTTTTGCGTCTTGGAACACTGACCGGTCAGTCTATGTCTGGTATAAAATAAGTTTGATAGAAAACTGTAATAACATAAACACTGTAACAAAAATACATTTGCTTTTCTATACAGATCCTATTTTGGAAAACCAGGAAGAGGCGTCTAACTAAGGAAACACTCCGAAAGAATAAAGAGAAATAAGAACTCCTGCACAAAATCATGACTTTCTATTCATACTAGTTACAAAGCCCCATCCAGATGTTTTGTTACTCACCTTTACTCTGCAGCTGCTTGAGAAGACACGGGATGGAAAGCCAGACAAGTATTTGGAGGGCAGCGTTTGGAGAGTTACTTTCAATTGTGCACAACAAACACGTCAGTATTTATTTGTCCAGGTTCAAGTTACTGATTATGTGTTTGTGCCGTCAAATGAAATATCCAGTTGAAACTTTATTTTTGCTCTTATGATTATTTAAAATGATGTACAAACATGTGAAATGTTTTTGTGAGTTTTTATACGTTTGACTAGATTTTGTCTTGTCAGCCTAAACTCTTGACAAAACTGTATGAAGCCACACGATTATGACATTTTCATGGTTTTGATATCAGCTAGTTGGTCATAGTTTATGAGCAGGGTCAGATATTTGTTAGTTTTGAAATTAACTGCCTTTGTGTATATTTATTAAAGAAATTGTTGTCACCATGTGTCATTGCTTTATTTACGTGGTTGTAGTGCTTGTTGAATCCACTTCCTTATTTTTTGGATTTGACATTGTACACCGCAATACTTTTGGAAGGTTATGTATAGCTGCTTCTTGCAAAACAGCTTTTAAATGACTTTGTACAACTCAACTAAATAAAAAAAACAGTAGCTCACAATAGATCAACACAGGCTTGTTTTGTTAGTTTGATGTGGCACATAATTTAAATAAATTGTCTTAAATTGTAAAATAAGGCTTTTAGATCCCATTGAGAGCTTGACTACGGTATGCTACTCTCAAACACACTTAGTTGACGACCTCACATTCGGTATGAGTAACATGTTCTCTTCATGGGCCAGCAAAATTGGAATCTGGAAAAATGTGAGTGACGTGTGACTGTGTCCCGCACTGTGATTGGTCGGCCTAATAGATCATCTAAATGCCTCCATTAGTTAGATTTTATTGTCACATACGCATAAAACAGTACACATACATGATACAGTTACAGCATAACAATATCATCTAGATACAAAAAAAAAGAAAGGCTGGTTCCTCTCCCAACACAGCTGCTAAAAAGCATGTGATTAAAAACATGTCACTGAAGACTAGTTTAAATTGAGCAACAATCATCTTTGGTTGTAGCTGTGTTAAATAAGTTTCCATGTTTTGGTTTCATCATTTACACATTCTGTAAACTGCAAAAGCGTGTTCACAGTGAGTTTACGTCCGAGACGTCGTCGCTCATGTTGTGGTCTTCAACTGAATGAGAGGAAGTGTCCTGGAAAAATTCCTCCTCCTTCAGCATGCTCTGCAAAACACAACAAGCAGAAGCGTGAGGTGAAGACCAGGCCAAACGCAACAACATTTATGAGGTGACTGACGGTCAAGTTGTTGATTTCCTCCGAAAAGGCGCCGATCTGTTTGACGGTGCCCTCGGAATCTTCCATCTGTGCAGATTGGGATCACTGGTTTAGTGAAGATGCGAACACGCCACGTTCCTTGATGAGTTACCTGTACGTGCTCCAGCCGCTCCAAACCATCTTCATACGAGCAAAGGCCTTGATGGAAGCTACTGCTGCTCGGCACCTCCAGGTCCATAGGGCAGACGTATTCTTCAAACTCTTCCTGTCGTTTCCGCCTCAACGTTCCAAAACCTCCAAATGACAGTCGTCTCGGCTGGAAAAAAAACAAACAGGGGAATCTCGAATGGTGATCAAGAACGTTGGCCATCAGAATAATGCACGCAACACTTGATTCTTGCCTTGACTTTGGCGGTGGCGGTGAGGATGACATAATCGGGGTTTTCCAGGTGTTCCTGTTTCAGCCGCTGTGCCTCTGAGCCAATCAGAAGATGGAAGTGCGTTGCGAGGTGACGTCTCAACAGCGTCTTACTCGGTGGGATGTTAAGAAGAGACGCCATGATCTCCACATTAAAGCGAGGCTCCAAAACCTGATCATGAGGCAAACAATCATCCACTTCAGAACAAACCCGTTAACTTTCCACTTGTGCCAAACTTGCCATCAGGCCTCCGTGGACTCCGCTTCCTCTCAGGTTGGGCGCATATTCTGCCAGATCCACCGAGCGAAGCCACTCCATCACTCTGTGATTGGTCCATTGACAAATTTCTGCTGGTGTCGCATTGATCTAAGGAGAATGAAACAAACACAGACAAAAACTGAGGATGTGGTCAGACCTGCCATGTTTGGCTTGAACTTAATGCAGTAATTCAACTCTGATTTGTAACCAAACTTTGAAATCACTGCTCTGAAGATGAGAAAAGAGAATAACAATACATATAAGCAACTCCAACTGTGAGAATTTAACACTGTGATACCCACGCTTGCTCAGGATGAGATAACGTCTCACACAAACCATAGCAGCATTTGTTTGGGACCAGACCAGGAGTGTGTGTGTGTGAGAGAGAGAGAGTAATAAATACTGAAAAAAGGCTATTAAAAAAAAAAATCTCAATTTTTAAAATAAAAAAAAACAAATAAATAAATATAATATTGTATACGTTTATTTTATTAAAGTTTTATTTTTTCCAGCTAAATATTTTTCATATTTAGGAACTTTTTGACAGTTTTGTGGCTTTTTTGTTGATTTTACGTCATGCTGGTTTAGGATCAATTAATTAACCAACACAGCAGAGGGCGTCACCTCGGTCGGTCGACGGCGAAGACAGTTGGTATCATAGTGGTTGAGCCGAAGTACTTGAATGGCCCTTTTGATACTGAGATGGTGAAGCACGCTGCCCACTTTCAGACCCAGAAGATCGTCCTGACCAGAGATCAACAGAAGTGCGTATTATGAGGAATAAAATCCCAGAAGCTTCCAAAAACAAAGAACATCCTTCATCCGCCTTACCACAGTCATGTAGTGGAGCATGCGTCCGTCCACTCGGCCTTCATCAAACTGGGATTTATACTGAGGAAGTCCGATGTCGTCCAGCCACCCTTTTACATCAAATGCATTTTTCACCAAACATCTTCCCCATTATTTTAACATAAAATTTGACTGAACAAGACCAAACAACAACAAAAAAAACATAATTATGCTGCTAAACATCATCCGACAGAGTAATGTTGGCAAAAAAAAATTACAGGCTGTAGCTAGATTTTGCAGTTTAAAGTAGACATAGTAATATTACATACTAGTAATAGTTTAACAGAGTAAAATGACTCACGAGTGACCCAGTTGTAGTCCAGTTTACCCATGGCACTTTCCTCACGTGAGCCCAGTGCCTGAAGGGCCAGTTGCAGTTTTTTCTTGTGAAGAGTGTGTTTGATGCCAAGTTCCTGAAAAACCATAAAGAGTGTTTAAAAATATAAAAATAAAAGAAAATAGTAACAAAAGTTATTCTCTACTCCTTTGGAACTTTAGCTCTCATTTATTCATAAGCAACTAGGCGTAATTTTGTAACATTTAGTTTCAGTTTGTTGACACGGTGAATGTGTTTTATATGGATGATTGAAAGAATGACTTAAAACTTCAACAAGCCAAAGTTCCTTCAAATGTTATATAATGAAGAATATTTATTTATAAATCAAATGGCTTCACTAATTTCTCCAAACAACATTAAAAAATATTCACATTTTTTTTGTTCAGTGCTATTCTTATCCTTCCCTCTGTATTCCACGTCTTTTATTATTTCTGAATCTTTACATCTGTACATCTATAAATTCAGTTTCGTTTTAAACATTGTTTTTGAGTTACATCTAAATTTGTCTTACATTTATTAAACTTCACTAGTTACACCACAATAGGGAAGCATTAACAATGAAAAAAAATTGTGACAACTTGAAAACATTTTTTTTTTTTACAACAAACCCAAAACCACACCAAACTATTCCACAAAAACATCTAAAAGAGTTGGAACCTTTTCCATATCATGTTGAGACGCCTTCAACAAAGTCTGTCCGCTGATAATCCACTGGTGTGCTTGGTTGACATACAAGCCAAGCCCCTGATCCTGAAGCCACTCGCACGTCTGCTCTTTACTCCAGCGGGAAAATGGACAGTCCAGATCACTTTGTGAAACAAACAAACAAAAAAAAGATATTGAAGCCTTTGCACTTCCAAAACAATCATAGCGTATGTAGAAATCCAACTATCGGAACTTGTTATTGCTCCTCTGCGGATCACGTGACCAGCCCAGTCTGGGTCCGGCTGTAGCTCTGACTCCGCCTCTTTTAAACTCCGGAGAATCATTTAGGTCCAAGGATGAGGATGGACTTCTCTTCATCCTGGTGCAGAAGTCAAGCAAAATAAAAGCATCGACTAGTGATTAATACTCAAGTACAAATGTGATGACAAGGGCAGAAACAAAGAGCGAACAGAGAAACCGACCGTCCGAATAGTTTCCGGATGCCCTTTGATTTCTTCTTTCCATCAGGGGAGTGTGTATCAAAGGCTTTTGCTTTCTGTTGTTGTACTCCAGCAAGATCCAAGTGTTCAGTCCCTTTCTGCTCTCCTTCAACTGGGGAAACAAAAGAGCATGTTACGGAACATACAACATTTCTATTTAATCCAAATAAGTCTCTTCACACAAATGACTGGTTGATCTGGAGTTTCTGGCTCACTTAGACTTGGAGCACTGGTGGTCATCTTGCTCCCTCTGATTTTAAAGAATCCACGTCCGAAAGAGGAACGCATTCTCTTGGTGCCAAAGCTTTCAGTCCCCACAGAACTGGACCGAGTCGGAGAGATGGATGGAGGGTCTCCTGTTGTACAGGCTTCAATCTTAAAAACATAGTAAACAAGAAAATGACTATTAGTAAACTTGCTTAATTAAGATGATTTCTTCATGCTGCACATAATCAAGTCCACATTAGCAGCAAAAGTATACAATCTCCATGATTAACATTTAGCTCTTGTTTTATTCAGGTCTATACACAACTATGTCCAGTGGTACCAGCAGGGGGAGCTACTGTTTTCCAACAAGGACTGACGATGTTCCATGTCTATCTTCATTTAAAAGGAAATACAATACAATAAAGAAAAACAATGCAAGTGTGCAGTTGACATGATAAAGAAAAGGTGACAGACGTAAATTAACTCAGTACCTCATTAGTGGGCGCCAAAGTGGGCTTTTCTGCAGAGCCGCTGGGAATGCAACACGGTGCAGTTTACATAAATGCAACCATAAATTTCATTTTAATACAAACTATTCAAATTGTGATGTACATTTCTTTATTTAAATAAAAAAATACTTTATTGTTTTTGTTTGTTTTATTAATTCAAGTAAAAAGGCACTTACAATTCCAAAATATTTATTATTAAACATTTTGAATTTTATTTTATTATTGACATTTTTTCTTTAAATAATAAAATCAGTCAGTTACTTTATTCATTAAACCTTGATTACCTGTTGTCTGAAATAACCGTGCCTTGATTGGGGAC
The DNA here is from genome assembly GCA_028031935.1 of Paedocypris micromegethes. NCBI lineage: Eukaryota > Metazoa > Chordata > Actinopteri > Cypriniformes > Paedocypris > Paedocypris micromegethes. The sequence continues at coordinate 9,563,722 of CM051496.1, forward strand.
CTCTGCTGTTGGTTTGGGTGAAGCCACATTGGGGAGGAAAACGTCTGGAAGCAGCTCAGAGCAGGGAATGAGCTGAGGCTGTGGGAGAGGTGGCAATTGTTTTACTTTTTGTTTGTTCTTTTCCTTTTTTTGTCATGAGGATTCATTGTTGGTGAACAAACAGCACAAGCGGTGGCTAAAGACTCAAATCACAGCATACTGCTCTCAAAGCAATACAGGGGCAAAGCTCCTGTCTGAAAGGTTACCACCAAACTGTTGCTCTCAGTCCGGCCATCACAATGAGAGCAATGCAAAGGGAGGAGGTCAAGAGGAAGTCCAAGGAACATCCTGTGTACAAAACAATGTCTGTGTTTGAGACAGCACAAAGCCTTCATACTTCATCAGTTTCCTCTGAGTCTCCCGCAGACATGGTCTCGGTGTCAGCGGTCTCTGCTGCAACGTCTTCACACATCACTTTTCTCGTGTCATCTGTTTTGTCTAGAAAAAGAAGTCAAAAAACAGAATAAATCAGCCGACTTTTGGCCTCCTGAGACTTCCGGGAAACGGAGGACATCAAATTAACATTAATAAGCTATATTAAAGATTGCGCCTGTATATGGGTTGTTCACTGTAAATAAAAAAAAACCTCAGTCACCTTTTGAGGCCTGAACAGCCAAAACCATTTCCTGAACTCTCTTGTAGCAGATCAGGGACTGATGCAGCTCATTGATTTTAATGTCCTGACGGATTAAGATTGCTGCATTAAAATCCTCAAGCAAATAACCGTAGCGTACTGGAAAGATGGATTGTAGTTTATATAATTTTACCTTCTCATCATTTGCAGCTTTCAAAGACTCAATAGCAAATCTCATTCTCTGCACCTCCATATCTGAAAACGAAAACAAAAAAAATCTAGCCAACATTGATAATATATAGAAGTGAATTGTGTGGAGAAACACCTGTCAGCATCCATTAAAACGCCAGTCTAGACATGCACAAACCTTCTTACATTCCAACAGCTTGCTTTTTCTACCGAGTTTAATACGTGTCAGGATTCTGGTTTATGCGGTAATGGTGGAAGGATTTACACAAAACACATATCGATTCATTTATAAATAAATCAAGACAACATTGTATTCACCTTTTTCTCTGCTTTGTGATTGTTCTGTAATCGTAGTCAACCCTGGGACATCCTGGTTCTGAAGACTTTGAAGTGCCTGCTCTTTCTCATCCAACTCTTTCTGCAATGCCAACACCACCTCCTACAAAACACCTCAACGTTTAATAAATACAGTTATACCTCCAACATTCACAGGGTTCTGCTGGCAACACAAGGAATCTCAAATGTTTGCAAAGTTGCTCAAAGACGTTGCCTCACAGAAATGCTACAAATGATTCAGTCAAAGCACTTATAAATATTGATTAATTTCAAGTTCAGTGTATTTGTAAGGCACTTTTCAAAAACGTTACAACCGTCTCAAAGCGCATGACTTAAAACTGTCTCAAAGTGCGAATTAAAACATGCTTAAACTGTTTATATGAGAGGCTCATGCAGATCCAATTGTGTAAATTATAGATGGGGGCACGTTCAATGTTCACAAATATTGTTCAATGTCGTTTTCCAGATACGTTGTCTCTTATAAACAATTCTTAAACAATTACATAATTTAGTCGTCTGAATGTGGGTAATTTGTGAATGTTCTAAAATAAGAGCAATTCCACAGAACAAAGCATTAATTTACTGAAACATTTCAGTGTTGACAATATTTAAAATCTAATTTTGGATTTTTCCACATTACACAAGCATTTTGTTGATTTCTACAATTTTGAAAGGGGAAAATAATGCAAAATATAATGACAAAGATATTACTGTACACTGAAACAATAAATATTATTTTAAGGAGAACAATTTGCTCGACACATTCCAGTGGTTTCCAGTGAAGGTCAGGATGAACTACACCGAGCTTCTTTCTGTAATGCGTGGCCTGCTGCCCACCACACTGCTGTTAATCTAATGTTGGGCAATTATCGCCTGACCATGGGAAACTCTTACTTTAGTCGTGATAAATCCCCTTTCATACTCTTGCTTCTCATCCGCCATGGCCATCAATTTAAAACGCATCTCTTCCACCTCCTGGTACAGAATCTGAGAACAGAGAATAATTTCAAAGACATTTAAGATTGAAACTATACCGTACGCATGTTTTCTCTCTCAAGACATCAAAAAAAAAAAATAAAAAAATAAAAAAAATGCACCAGCTGAAACTAATTTAAAAGGTGTTTAAAAAAAAATATATACATTTTTCTAAAGTGAAGGAAACCAAACCCACTTTTATGTTCACAGTGGAGTATAGAAACCAAACCGCCCCATGGGCCCGTGGAAAACGTGGAAAAAAGTAAATGCTGAATGGGTCCAGTGTTGTCTCAACTTGAACTGGGAAAAAACACTTCAACAGGAAATGGCTCTGGCTAAGCATTTTGCTCTCACCTTATGCTGGATACTGCTTGAGGCTCAAGCCGCCATAGAAGTTAAACTATAGCGGCCAAATATGAACAGGCTAAATATATGGAAAGTTTTCATTATTGTTCTTAATTCATAACATTTTATATCCCTACTAATTTGTCTGGTGGACACTTTTTTTTTTTGAGAAAACGGGTGGCGACAAGCTTTATTGTACCTCACTTATTATTTACCTCACTTTCTCTGCAATCCCCCTCTGCAGCAGCTAACTTTAGTTTCAGACTTGACACTTCCGTCAGCAGTTCCAGCTTCTCAGTCTCCAAAGCGCTTCTGCAAAGCAGCTCCTACATCATGCAGGTTAGGTAATGAGTTCCATGCTTTAACTGCCAAAGCCAAAAGGAAATCCACTGACCTGCTGTAGTAACTCTTCTGTGGCGTTCAACTTCATTCGATGCTCCTCAAGACAGGATTCTAGGTCCCTGATCTTATCTCCTTGGACTTCCAACTGGTCAGTTTGTACACTTACCTGAAATATCAAAGACGTAGCTAACTTGGGATATTTGTTGTTTGAAATTAGAACCCAAACAAACCTTTCCAGAATTAACAGGAAATAAGAATGCAACAGAAAAATCCCAGACAGGAAAACCACTGTAATAAAGTCGAAAACAGTTTTTATTAAAAACACACCTGGAGCAGCAGACATTCTTTGTCGTTTTCCAAGCGAGAGAGTCGCTCCTGATAGACCAAATCCCCAGATGCAGAACCATGGCCATTGGTCTGGAAATAAAAATGAATGCTTTGTGTGCTTTAAAACGTTTAATCACACATTAAAAACCTTTCCAAACAGAAACAACTGATTTAATAGTAGACTCACATCAGATTAAATCAGGTTGTAAATGGTCGGCAAACTTTTAAAGACGGTTTAATGATTTAAATAGATTAGACACATTCCAACGAGAACCTAAAGGAAATCACATTATTCCATCTGCGTGTCATGTGATGTTTTTACAGATGAAACTGCAAGATGAGAAGCATGTGAACGGCTCAATGGTTTTCACATTATACGATTTAGATTTCCAGAAGTGGGACGCTACAGGTTGGATACGAAGAAAAAAAAAAAAGTGTATTTTTAGTAAAACCATTGCCAAAGGCAGATAAATTAGCTGGAAAGAAGAGAGGAAAATGTTAATGAATAGCGACAGACCAGTGATAAATTACAGAAAAACCAACATGGTTGAGGCTTAGTAGGAAGTGAGCCACTACAAACCAGTTCACAATGGTGTTTTTTTTCATAGAACACAAATCTAAACCGATTTTTACATTTGCTTATAGTTCTACTGAAAATTAGCCAATACCAACACTTAATGGAAAAAATACAGTCAGCTTCAACTTTGTGCCAGTCAAATTTCACAAAACTAGAGTCAGGACCAACCCATGATTATGATTGATGTTCAGACCGAGGTCTTTCATCAACATAGAACTAGAAGGATAACGAAGGCTTCAGTGAAACACCCACCAGCCGGCCTTGCAGCCACTCCATCAGACCTTCGGCTGTGGTTTGAGACACCTGACTGCGCAGACTCTGCTTTTCCTCTGGATCCATCAGGTCCAGCATGGCTCTCAGGTCGTCCAGGACGTGCAGAGCCCGAAGGCTGCCAAGGAAGGGTGAGGTCGGTGACTGACAGTCAAACATGCCATTGGTGTAGTTCATGGCTTTAGAACCTGAAGCAAGTTGGCAGACAAGAATTCACTAAACAAGCAAGACGACTCAAAATGCAAAGTTTAATGTTTTTTGTCAGTTGGATTTGTCAAACAACAGAAAAAAAAAAGAGAAACCTCAGTCTTGGATGAATAAAGTAAGACGTTAGTGACATAATTTGTGCGAACAGTAAATGACCAACTTGAGGCACTTGGGAAATTAAAGGATTGTTGAATTTGTTCCATTGATTTATATTTGTTCCTATGAGTTATGTGAAATTCATACAAAAGGGCTTGTATTTAATAAAACTTAAATAAGCTGAAACAAATGTTGCAGGCACTTAGCCAAAGCAAATGCTGTTCTAATTTAGTAACAGAACACTGCATTTTTATGTTCATCTTTTTCAAATAAACCAAAATACCTGAACAGAATAGGTGAACGTATACTGCAACCATCCATATCCAGTGTAACTAACTGATAAGTGGCACTAAAATACTCTCCTGAAATACAATTTTCTCTGATAGTTAAATGATGGACTCTATTATGGCTTCAGAGTTAAAAAGCATTAGATTTCAGAAGTGCTGAAAGCGGAAAAAGCTCATAATGTTGCTCACGTTGCAAATTGCATCAGCAGAAAGTAGTTTACCAGCTTTTAAAATTCTGCAGCTGAACTTGCCGCTTAACATTTTAAATGATATTGCGTTTAACTTAACAATTCTGGAATTCTGAAACCGGAGGATCCTAGTTCTGAATCAAGCCCTATAGAATGATAAACAGTAAAGAATCAGAAACATTAGATTTAAGTAATGTCACCACGACGGTATTAGTACCTGCGATGATCCCATCCATCTGCTCGAGAGCAGCAGCCAACATCTCACTGGCGTCACACATCATGGTTCACTTCCTCAAAATCTGCAATAGTAACAACTAAAATTAATCTATTTCCTTTAGAAAACATGCAAGAACTAAAGCGTTATAGACAAACGGTCAAAGGTCTTGCCAACAGGGCATTTTTAAAAAATCTTGCTTACTAATACTTTTTGTGCAATATTAATTTTGCTTACAACATTTTGTCGAAGAAAAAAAAAAAAAAAAAAAAAAAAAAAAAAAAAAAAAAAAAGAAGAGTAGTCAGATTTTCCCCCTATGCAGAGAAGGGTTGAAAATGACAGGATTCTCACAGGATTTTTTTCTCTTCTGTGTGTTGGAATGTTTGGAATGCCAAACCTGCAAAACAAAAATCCCAGAGGCCTCACATCCAGCTAATGCCACTGACTTACAACTCACCAACCACTTCCACACCCAAACCAAACCCCAAATACCCTTGCCGACCGCATGTATCCCAATTGTGATTTTGAAGCCAGTTACAATGCAGGACGGCTGTTGTAGATGCAGTGTACAAAGATTTCACAGCTATAGATATGATCGAATCACCATAAGCATTCTATTTATTTCTCTGCTCTTCTGTGGCTGAAAAAATATTTAAAAGGGCAAAATATATTCCAAAATGTTTTAATTGTAACAGTGGGTTAAGTCATATTTATTACAGAGCTAGATTATTAGTTGTTTAGAAAAAAATTACATTAAAAAATATTAGTAGCTAACAAGAGGCTGGATCCTGCTTAATGGTGTCTTTAAAAAAAGTTAATAAATATTAAATTAAAATGTTTTTCTTCTGTGTAAGTGATCTTTCTCAGTGAGTGAGTGAGAGAGTCAGACAGACAAAGAGTGCACAATTACGTTCATTCTTCCTTCAGACTATGTACGTATATTCATGTATTACGCATATATTAACTGCGTAATAGATGACGATGACTGTAGAAAGGACAAGACAGAATAAAGAGTCCCACAGAAAAAAAAAAAAAACGTTTATGAATTTCTGATTATAAGTAGTCAATGAGCGCTTTGTGTACAATGCCTTGACTACAGTCGTAAATGGACATTGCAGCTAAACTGATCAGCAGCTATTTATAACCACATGAAATTTGTATTTTTGACTGCATTTTCTTTAGAACCCACATGATCGACCTTATGATCGCGCAGAGTAAACGTCATGATTTAGTGGATTTGAAGGACCTCAGGCACAGCTCAAGCCAGAAGAGGACATCTACCTCCACTTGAATCCACTGCTTTCCATGGGCTTAAAGTTACTTTTGGCAAGCGGAAAACATTCCCCACGTCCCTGGAGGAAAAGAAGCTGTATTTAGTCAGCTGCCTGCATCACTTCCTACGGGGAAGCCCTGAACTTCTGGCTGCTTTTACAAAGAGCACAATGAGAAATTATTATTTCAAAGAAAGTGATATGAATGTTTCATCCCTTCGCGGGAACCAGATGCCGTAGGTCATATTTTAATCAACAACATGAGATCGGATTAAATTAACGTTAGAACACATTCCAACACAAAACTTGTACTTAAGAGCGACACATGGAAACACTGAGAAATATATTTCCATATAAACGCAACAGAACAAGCTCTATCCCTTAACCATTCCATGATGATTAGACCTTAACTTCAAAACCTGAATGGGGGAAAATACCAGAAAGAAAACAAAGGGAACTTTTGATGGTGAAGAGTGATCTTTGGCGCCAATCAGACGATTGCACAATTTCCAGCAGCAAATCAGTCACTAATGGACTGAAGAACTTTATAAAAAAAAAATAATAAAAATTATCTACAGCATCTTGACATTTCTTTTCCTCAAGGCCCTAGAAGTACCATGCACCAGTCGCTTCATGACCCAGAAGTTCTGGATCCTCCTACTCCACTCCAGATTCCTCAAAAACTCCTCCAGATGTGCTCTGGCTCACATACCGTTGCAATCAGCCAGCATTTCCTTGAAACAGATATCACACGGTATCCCACAACTTGCTCTCAGACCCCACACAAATTCATTTCTAATAGCTAGCGACTACACAATACGTTTACGAACCACATATTTCCCTAAAGCTTAGCAGGAGGGATCATCATAGCTGGACTGTGCCCACGTGGGCTTACGAGGACAAAGGTACAAGTCATTTTGATTTATTTACGCACTTTGACGTTGGCCAGATGTGGAGATAGGGGGTTTGTGGGGGTCGTCTGAAAGAATAACACTCCCCCAACCAAGACCATTATCCAAGCTGAGCCTCACTCTCAACACATACCACCAAGCCACGGCAAGTTATTACAACTACGCAAACACGTAGATGTCTCACATTTGCAGCTCCCCGTGTTGAGCTCTTATATAGAAATCTTCCACTTACTTGTGGAAACTCCACTTTTTAACATGTACGTTGGATCTCAATTTGCTAAAAAAAAAGTAAACACACACGACAAATGGATCTCCAATCACTTTGACTGATAAAGCCTTTAATGGCAAGGCTTTAATCATATCAGCATCCTTCTAAAGGACTTGTTGGCTGATGCAGGCCAGACACTTCACTTATATAAACGCTTTGCCTTGTTCAAGCCCAGAGAAGTAGATTTGAGCAAATATTTTAATGTGCTCCACTTGCAATGCATGCACATTCACAATTTCCATTTTTAAGCAGTGCATAAGGTTATGCATTTTCACAGGAACAAGCAAACAGATATTCTTAGAAATCAGAAAAACACCAACTTTTTTCGGTGCAAAATGTAAGAAAATGTAATTTTCAAAATGTTTGAAAATGCAATAGTTAAAACAAACCCTTTTAAAAACCAGTAATATTTGTAAAAAGTTAGTACGTTGACAACAAAAATTCATAATAACAAAAGAACATTTGCTATTAATTGGTCCTATTCAAGAGCATCACCAATTAACTGTTTAAAAGCCCTGTGCAATGAAAAAAGGAACAACGAAGAAAAAACACAGCTTTGGGTTAAAAAATAGTTTAGTTAAAAAAAAAGAGAGACTAACAAACGACTTTCAGGTGGGGAAAAGATGAGAACGTTAAATCAGCAGTTTGTGTGTGTTGCTATGTATAAAAAAGACTCACCAAACAAAACAATGACGTTCCGAAAGTTTTCTGAACTGGTTCATTCGCGTCAGAAGATAAAAGCGTCCGAATCTAAAATTAATTTACGAGTTTCTGTCATATTACTTTAATACGAGTTAATCGAAAAGCATCCGAAATCAGTCGCACACGTTCAGCTTTCAAGCGGAGTTTGGGGACGAGTTTAAGCGCATGCGCAGCTGCGACCAATAGGGAAAAAGGACAAACATTCTAATTTCGTTTAATTAACTCTCAAGCAAAGGATTGGACATTACTAATAGCATGTCTGACATTTTCTATAATTAATTTATTACTAATAAACTGTTCCTAATTGCTATTACAAAAATTATATAATACAAAATAGAACATGTTATATAAAATTGTTTTACAATGCAATGATATGTGTTTTATTATAAAACGCTTTTAGTAGTACTGTAGCTCCTTACAAATATGGAGGTTATGTTATATTTTAGATGAAAGCTAATTGTATGAAAGTTCTACGCGAAAAACCGCAAACGTTTTAATATGTTGCCATCTTGTGGTTACAGAAAAATATTACAAACGTCAAGAACCAGTATTGGAAAGTTTATTTAGGTTAATTATTTACTTTATCAATTATAACTTATTATACGTACTCAATTTAACAATAATCTTACTTCTTACTAATAATGCTATTATCAAGATTATCACTTTAACATTTGAACTTCGAAAAATTCCTTATTTTCTGTAGTTGTATTGTTTATTACTATATCTGTATGAATTTTAGCGTCTAAATTTATAATTTTAAAAAAGTTTTATAGTGCCGACATTCTCTGTTAACAAGTAATTATCTTGACTTTGACTTGATTTCCCTTTTATCCTTTATCCTTTATCGAATCCACTAGATGGCAGTAAAATGCCAGTTTTAGTGTGTCTTAGCAGGTACCATACTCACTTTTACTTTTGCTTGTGCATAGATTACATACATACAATTTATTTAATATAGCTACATCCTAAAAAATAGGTTCATTTTTTGTTATAGTGGAAATTGGCTAACCCCGCTTAACTTCGCACATAATGTTTGGCTTGGAATACAAACCAACCATCTGCTAGTCCATTACACACAGGCCACAACGTTTTGTCTTACAGAACCTTGACCAAAAACAGCTCCATGATTTTCTATGCTTTTTTATATCTAAATAATTTTTGTGTCCATGGCAACCTGTCTCGTTTTTTTGTCCTCAGAAGCAAAACATCTTTGACAGCGATTCTGTTCCCAGTCTGGGTCAAGTTGTCACTCTTGAACAGGGGAAAAATGCTACGTGGGAGACAAACAGTTTACCAAATCTATCAGAAACCACAAAACTTTAGTATTCAGAGGAACCTTTCGCAAAGCCCATCTTAAATCCAAGCAATTTTTGGTGGACGGTGTTGAAATTGTCTGGGATGGAGTCACAAACGCGATTACCATCCCGCTTTTTAAAACAGATAGACATTAAACCAAGATCAGAGACAGTAATTACATCTAACAGGCCACTGTAAGTCGAGAATAGAGAAGTGTTTAGAGGTCACGATATGGTTTCTCTTATTCACTGTGTGTAAGGACACGGTATATTAATTACCAGATCCGCCGTCTCTTCTTCTCACCTGGGCACTCACCTCTGCTTATGCAACAGCGTCCTTACTAAATATAGAAATGTGTGAAGGCCACAAACAAAGACCAGGCTGCGGAAAGTGCAGTCATTTTTCAAATACGCAATTTATTTATTGTTATTGTTATAATTTATAATGATTTTTACAGAAACACTGGGATTTTGTTAAATAAGAATTATTTAAAAAGTGACTTTTTTACATAATTTTAAATCTCTAAAAAATCTTAAGTGCAATAAAAAAGCCACAATCCTTGTCATAAACAACATTAAAATGTAAGGAGCACATCAGGAGAGTTCATCAAGACTGAATCTATTATGTGTGTGTGTGTGTGTGTGTGTGTGTGTGTGTGTGTGTGTGTGTGTGTGTGAGACAGAGAAAGAGAGAGAGAGAGAGATCTGTGCTTTTACAATAAACCTGGCTTTCAAATTAGCAAATATCCGTAGTAAAGTGTGAAAAGCCCTGCCACGTTAGATAATTTTCTCTGTTAGCTGGTGGCCAGTGACTTGAAGTTCATGTATACGCTGACACCCAGGGAGGAAAAAGCCATAAAGCAGCTTTTAGTCAGATGGATGTGCTGTATCTCGAGCTTTATGTGAGAAACAGACTGGGTATTAAGACACACACTTATTAATTTCCCCAAGGTTTTAACTTCTATTGCATTATTTATGCATGTTCCTCCACGACTCCTACTGCAAGCCTAATGGAAGCTCGACTTGCGACAGGAAGATTGCAGGTTCAAACCACAGACCGGGGAGTGTATGTGTTCCTCTCAGTGTCACAAGGACACGTGTAATTCCACTACGTTCCCAAGCGATAATAATTTTCAAACCTACCTCATTTTAACACCTTAAGGAGCAATAACAGATCTGTAAAGGCCACAAAAATCTGGCTGATTATTGTTACAGGCGTCTGAACTCACACTAAGGCTAAGCAATGACGCTGTCAGCTCATTAGCGGTCAGGTTCAAGGCTGTTAAGAGGCGGAAATGCGGATAATGATGGCTGTGTCATTGTGATTGTCATCTTGAACAGTTCTCCGCCACTGAATGACTCAAACACTGACTCATGTCCAGATCAGCCGTTCAACAAAACACGTGTTAGGAGCCAAAACTTACTGCTTATCAAGATAGAAAAACTCAGCTCTCTTGATACATTTCAGCTAAACTGTACTAAAAGTACTGCTAATACATATACAGAAGATTTTATTTTCTGGATGCCCGTTTCCGCCACTAAAACAAGTATTCTGACTTTTTTTTTTTCCTCACAATTCCGAGTTAAGTCAGAATTCAGACTTTTCCTCTCAAAACCACTGAGTCTGTTCAGACGCCATAAAGAGGATTCTAGACTGCAGCAGATGGCCCTATTCTCCATGCTACTGTATAAGTTACCTGGTACGTCTTAAATTCCAATTTTTCAAAAGAACAAGATTTCAGGCTAATAATTTGCAATCGCCATAATCAACTTTTTGGATAAACGGCTTGTTAAATGATGTCATCATTTATTGAATGTAAAAAATATTTGGACGTGTGCTGTTATTTTTTTTAATCATGTATAGAAGTGTGTTTTTTACTGCTGGTGTAAAATGCAATTTCACTGCTGTGGGACAAATAAAGGTATTTTAATGTATAATGTATTTTAATATATTCAAGGACACTAGGTTGTAGAAGCTTCTGAAATGGGAATTGCAACACTTGGGTGGCAGATCCATCTCCCTGGACCACAACTGAACTACAACAACAACCTACCAACAGCAAAAGAACAACAACGGAGATGTACTTAATGTATTAGAAGATGTATTTAACTATTTTAAAATTCAAGCACTCAGTTGAGTTAATGTACAGTCTGTTGTTTTTAAAATGGTAATATTGGGATCATTGCCAACTGACAAACAATGACATTGCAAGTCTGTGTTAAACACTTGAGCTGAAGGATAATGGTCCAATGTCTTGGTGTTTAGATAATGAAATTGAGAAGCTAATCTCTTAACGGTACACACTCACTCACACGGAAATGTCCTTGTACAATTTTTGTCCAATGCACACTAGGTGCACAAAAAGTCTTATGTTACATAATTTTGTTTGGGACAAAATAAAATATAGCTTATAATATTTAGGATTTTTCAATTTTCACACAAAACTTGCTTTAAGCTTCTTCAACTCTCAAATTGCATAATTATTTTCATGACAACAGTATCACCTTTGGAATGGCAAGCTCCTCACGTCTGCCTCTGGAATTACATCATCCTTGTTGATGTGAAGGTATCAAACATTATGTGTTGCATCATACAGTATAAACCATTTTCAACGCGAGTCGATGAGTTATATAATCTTGAATCTTTCTGCAGCTTCTTATCCTTTAATCTGCTTGTCTAGAACTTAAGCTGTAATTAACTCCAGCATAAAAAAGCACAATCGATGTACGCATGATAAATTATCCACCCACTAATTTGAAAAGCAATGTTACCAACGAGACATGTCACACGTGAGTTGCTACTCAGACAAAAAAGGCGAGACACAAAAAGACACAAACTTTAAACTACGTAAAAACGTGTGAATATTCACTCCATGTGTCGTCTGGATCAAAACACATCTTTCCTCGTTTTTATGCAAACTGAGTTATCCAAACAACATATCTGCATGATGAATGTAATTACGCTTACAGAGGGGCTCACATTAGACCACCTGTTCCAATGTGGCATCACTCATTAGATTTGGTTGTAAACTCCTCCAACAAATGACATTCAGACAGAAGCTGAAAGTCACGCGGCCGACCGGGATTTGGACGCTCAAGCTGAAGTAAAAGAGTTCTTACCTAAGCATTACACAGCTTTCATAATTCGACAGATGGTGGGAAGGCTACAATTGCTAGCAAACCTAATCAACCTAATTTCTACTGCGTATGAATTATTCAAATTCACTTGTTTTTGAATTTGGCTGTGTTTGTGTTGCAAATGCAACTTTTTTTTAATATCTGGCTAATATTTAGATGCGTCTCCGAAACCAGCTAATATTTCTCATCAGTTGGTACCATAAATGGTTGGAAAAATGTGAAATTAGAACAACACTTGTGGGAAGACAGCAGAATACCAACACACATGCAAATATAGACGTACACGTTCACTGTTCACCCCTGTTAACAAAAATGTCTATTTCCACAAAAAAACATAGAGGTTGTGATACAGACAAGTCATACAGGTTAGTGGACAAGGGAACAAAACAACAACAAAAACGTAGATACGTGTAAGGTTTCCGTGTAAACATTTGTTTTAGTTAATGACTTTAGCGGACTATATAATGGCACAGGATGCTGTTGGGAGTCTTGTGGAAGCGAGAAGGTCCTGGTAGGGGGTTTGGAAAGGAACTGATTGTTCTGTATTACATAAATCTTTTATCCAAGATCATTATTTTCTGCTCAACTGCGCATCTGAAATTGCAAAGCATATACACAACCTTGAAGGTTAAGGCTTACATAACTTCGATTCCGGCTCTCACCTTTATGTTACCAACAAGTCTCACACAAATCAACAAGTGTTCCAGTAATAGATTTTAATAATGCAATCCTGCTGCCAAAGATAGTGAACGCAACGATCCGATTATAGGTCTACACTCCACTGCTATTGTAATTCTGCCAATGTGAAAATAATTTGGACACATTTATTACCTTATGGAAATATGTAAAAGAAATTAAGGATACAGTTCAGCTTTGGAAAAAATGACATAGAATAGCATCAAATCCCATGACTACAAGTAACTTGCATAAAAAAGTATTAATAAAGTACACATAGATCCACCTTATCCATACAGTAGATATTTTGTAAAAATCTGAAATGTCTCAAATGCTGCTGTTGTTTTTTTTTTTTTTTATAGCTAAACTTAAAATATAAACTACTTAAAGTACTGTATATTACAAGACACTTTGTTTGCTGTGCAGCTTGAAGAATATTGCGTTGCTGCTTGACCTTTTCTTCTTTTTGCTTAAAAATAAAACCAAAAACAAAATCTTACATAAGATGGCAGTTTTGGTACATATAACCTCGCTAACAGTTGTACTCTGGACAGTAATGTATTGAGCGTGTTGTACTGTCCTGGCTGCAAATGTCCCTGAACCTCATTTACTCAATAAAAAAAGAGAGAACAAAATGAAAGAAACGACAACATCAAAACTAAATTGCTGGGAAATAATGGGCAAATCAAAAAGCAATAAACATGTTGGATAAGAATGCCATGCAAACACAAAAGGAAACATTGAACATAATTTTTCTGCTCCCATGATGGAAATAATTCTGCTTTGAAGAGAAACAATAAGCAACGTGCGGTGCAGTGCGATAGCAGTGATGTTCTGCAATTAGATTGCTCAAGAGCTTCGGAAAGTATTGTAACCTTGAAGAAGTTTATAATTTTGATGAAAAGTTTATATTGTAAAGATGTATTAAGTTTTTAAAGCATTTGATAACGCTCAAAGCAAAAAGATGTACAGTAGTTGAACGCTAGGGCTTGTTAGATCAAAATCAACTACACAAGACAAGGCTTTTGTTTCGGAAAGGTCAACTGTGTGGATGCTCTTCGGCAGCTTATTTCAGACCAAATGCTAACATTTTGCATCGGGTGTTTTCCAAAAAGTGGTGCACAAAGGTCAGGTGATGTCCAGACGTCTTCACAAACAAATGCCAGATACGCAAGTTGGGTTTTGCAAGTATCCTGCAATTATAAAGACATCAACACATTTAAAATTACATTTAAAAAAAAATAGTGAAAGAATTAAAGATGTCCTTTCGGTTGCAGGGAGCTGGAGTCAATCTCAGCTTCCCTGAAACAACACATTTTGCATGTAAAGACATACAATATTTTTTATTAATTACAATAATGCATCTTAATTTATTGATCAATGGATTGGTATACCAATAAAAAAATTACATATAGCATATATTATAAATATAATCACCAACTAACTCTATGAAGGAACAAGTCAAACACTGTATCGATAGTAAATGTGTTTACTGGTTCAGACTTCTGGCTCTGTTTTCCTACAATCACTTGGTAAAAACTCACTCGCTTTTGAAGCAAATGTGCAAGATTTCAAGCACTTCACATATACTACGTAAGTTTGATTGAAGAGGGGTGACAGAAAGTCAGAAATGCTTTTGTTTCTTGAGTACTTTATCACAGTAATGACTTTCAACCTCGGCTGTCTGATTGACAAATCTTTTTGGAGTACAGGCATTTACATTTCAATACCATATATGAAAAGTTTAACATATTTATATATATTCATATAGTAAAAGTTTAATATATATATATAGAAATGATTTAAAATTATATCTATATGAACACTTTCTATTCATAAAACAAGGTTGTTTGAAAGCATTGTAAAGTTATCAAAAGTTACATTACTTGGAATCATTGTAGTCTAATAACTGGATGACAATTAGATAAACTTTGTTGCAAACTTACTTTGATAAATGTAATGCGATTAGATTAAAAAATATCTTCTGACAAATCAATCATTCCATCTGTTTTAGCTTATTATAAAATCTTGTTATCATGCTTGTATGCTGCCACTATTCTGCCGGGCAAATGGTGTGTGTAGAGTCTTATTTTGTAAATAAACCTTGACAAGACCTTGAGGGTCTAGACGGCATTAAATATGTTTCATTAATTATTATTTATTAACATCATATTTTTGCAAATCCATTAAAAAGTTGATCATTTATACATTTGGTATAGTAAAATGTTAAAATTAGTTAACTTTGTAAAAGAATATGCAAAAATTAATAAACTGCAAATAACAGTTCCATTCTTTAGGAAAAGTTTCTTTAATGTTGGTTTCGTAACTCCAATTAGATTTTACATCCACTTTGTAATCACATTGCTCTGTTGAACATGCTGTGTCAACAGCAGAGAGTAATAATTACAGACATATGGATAGGGGGAAACACCTTGTTAGAAATGGTTTTTCATAAAACAGGCTGAAAAACAGCTTTTTGAAGTAAATACGGTATTTCTAGGCCATTAGAAAGACAGCGTGAAGGCTATGTGTTCCGTTTATGAAGCCAGAGAGCACTTAGTGACTGTACCACTTTGAAACCTTTTCAACATCCTTCTGTCCTCTCTGGCCTTCATTACGCTGAGAAAGACACGCAAACAGACAGACTCAAAACACTGTTCCATGTAGTTTTCTCCTGCATTAACTCTCCAGCACATTTTTGTCTTTGTTTTGTATTTTCACATGGTTAGATGTCCAAAAGGTTGAAAAGTATGGGTCTGGCAACATTGTGTCTCAGCCCCTGTTGCACACTGACGCTGTAGGTTTCCTTTTTCTCCATCACGACCTTCTGTGTGAGAACAGCTTTAATGAGAAAGGTACATGGTAAGTGCACATTCACACCGTTCTGCCCTACTGTGTGTCCAGCTGCAGATCCAGATAAACACTGGCAAGTCTCCCACACCAGCTGAGACGGCACACAACATCCTGAGGGCAAAAGCTGGACGTCCATTATTGCCATTCTAATGAGTTATAATGGCATTTTGTACCAAAAGCACATGGGAAAATGAAAAGAAAAGACATTTAAGAAATGCTGGTCAGTGCTGGCAGAAATAAGGATTCAGGAACTGCTGACTGAAGCGAACGTAAATGTCTCTTCTGCACCACCAGTGGCGTTAAACAGATTACAGAAATAAGCATGTGCAGACAGGAATCAAAATTCTACCGTCACCACCACCGGTTTGCTACATAAACAGCAGACCGACTTAGTAGTAGTCATATGCTTAAAACATGCTTAAAACAAAATTCATGCACCATTTGCATTGTGAGCAACTTTATTAAAACTTAATACATAATTTAGAGAATTGCTGTTTTTAATGATAAAATTATATATATATATATATATATATATATATATATATATATATATATATATATATATATATATGTATGTGCATTTGTGGGGAAAAAAAATAAACACTTAAAAATATACTATATAAAGAAAACTAATGGTCAGTTCTGGAAACAATATGTTTACAGCTGAAGATACTAGTGTCTAACAAATATGGAATCTAATACCCCTACTTTACTATAATACAACCAATATGTCACCTACCAAAACATCAGCTCAAGTTAAAACTGATTTGACATTTACAACTCACAAAAACCAAACAAATCCAACACTCATGTTTCTGGAAATTACAGTTGTCACATCAGCACAGTTAAAACACTGGAAGTGCATTTTCCTGTCACACTTGCATCATTACACAAGAGTCTCAGCCGCCCCCCGTGTTGACACAGTAATGTAGATCTCAGTAGCCGTAATAGGATTCACACAAACCCCCGCATCCGAGAACTAGTCTGCAATTAACATTTGACACCAATCAGCTCTAATGGTTCCGAGGGCCGGCCTGCAGCTACGCAACAGCAACGACCAATTAATGTACAACTAGAGTTCTATTAACAGACTTACTGGAACCAAAGGATGCATGGTAATATTTGATAGCGTTCTGTCTTTCCATTCCACCGTGAAGACTAGAATTGGCGTGTACTGTGAGTGAAATGGGGCCGTAGATGCATTCAAAGCAGCTAAATCTGAATTAAACATCCCCATGCGGCAAACCATTTCAGCTCTCTCCGTTCCAACAATCACATGGGTGTTTGTCGAGTAATCAGGAAGTGTCAAGAGAGATGCAGCCAATCAAAAAAAGGCTCCAAGAAGAAATCATAGGTTATCCACAAGATGTTCTCAGCAATGTGAATTGATTTAAAGGTGGACTCAAGGTTAATTAAAAAGGCGAGGCAATGGCAGCAAGAGGACGGAGAGAGCTGCTGGTTCCTCTCACGTCTGTTTGTGTGACAGGACATTTTTCTGGCAGGGTTATCGCACCGGATGGCAGTGAGCAATGTCGTTCAATCTAAACCCAAATGCTTTTTGAATTCAAAAGTCTCTTTGAAGTCGCCATTGATGCAATTTAAATGTAAAAATGAGCTTGATGGTTAAAACGAGCTGGCACAGAAAACTGCACAGATATTTTAACAAAGCAAGAATTGTTGTGGAATGAAAAATATTACCAGGGAATATCTTTCGTGAACCCAAAGCAATTTGCTCAGTGACATGAGACAGACCCAACTTGTTGCTCATAGTTGTTTCCTGCTGTTTTAATGAGTTTGAATGACTGAAGCGAGAAATGTATTCTTCTGTTCAAATCCTCTTAACATGCTTTGTGTCAATGGCCTTTAACGAACCAAAGCTATTATTGCCCTTTTATTGTTTCTAAAAATCTCACTTGGTGTAATTATTCAATGCATTTTTCGAGACGTTACAGTTTAGAGGACGTTATGTGCACAGATTATATTTGATGAACTTGATTGATCCATCCATTGATCCATCAGTTTTCTACAGCTTATTCCATTTCTGGGTCTCAGCGCCTTTGATCTCAAGACGACCAATGGCACTATTCATTGTTTGTTTGTTTTATGAGGCACACTAAACTGGCATTTCCCTTTACTGAGATGTCGGACAAGCTAAACATCAACTTGTGAATGCAACCATCTCGCTTTATTGACTTGGGTCACCCAAGCACACTGGAGCGTAACCTCAAACTTCGATACTGATTACCTGTCAGCCAGCAGACGGTTTGTTTTTCCATGCTTGGTTCTCTTTTGTCGGCTCCTGTGGTCAGAAACTGTACTACTCTGTCCGTTTGTCTTTGTTTTGTTGTGTGACTGAACTCTCGGCCGGGTCAGAGGAACTGTAAGCTAATTTTCCACTACCACACAGCTGGAAACCAGAACATTCTTCAATCAGAGTGAAATGGTCTGCCAATGGAAACCAATTTTAAAATATAGTTTGCATGTTTATATATATCTACAGCATAAATTATCCATGGCTAAGCAATTTTTAAATTAGCTTCTTATCTGTACAACCATGCTGTAATTACATTTTATGCTTAAAAATTGGAAATATGAAAGGAAATGTTTTTGTTTTTTTTTTCTCTACTGAATGGAATTAGTTATCATACAAATATACTTTGTTATCACAGTCACATGAGGAAAAAACAATCATCAGCAGATATTTGATGCAATTCCCATAAGTGTGGCAAATATCTATGTAAGATATTTCAGAGAATAAATGAAGCTTTGGATCCATTTAGTGGCAGTTGTAGTCCAGTGGTGGGGAATTGAACTTGTGTCCAATGGTGGCAAGGGTATGTTCTGTGGTTGCCATGTTGGCATTCTCACTCCCTTTCACTTTCTTTCTAGCCCTCATTGTTCTTGAGATACAGTACATCAATTTAAAACTCTGGGTTTATATAACGTAAAAGTGTTTTTCAGGAAAATGTCAAGTGTCTATTGGGAAATCACGTTTATCTAGGTTTTTAGTAAGATCAAAACTTCTAATAAATGTATTCTGAGGAAAATTAAATCCACAAATATTGCGGCCAGCTAGTGCTGATTGATTGTGTGTATTGCGTGTATATTTCTTATTAAATCTACTGTACATACTTGTGAAAGTGTGAATTTGATGTACATAAAACATTTAAAAAGTATGCCACATTTCTTTTTGTCTGTAAGCAATGTTAAACCAGAAGGAATTGACCCGCTGATGAGGACACAAGACACACGATTAGTAATGTCAAACGCACTGGACTTAATGCGCACGTCAAAACGTATTTATTTCTTTACCGTCAAGATGAAGCTAAAGCTCTAATGTCTCTCGACAGACACAAGGTGGAAACAAATAAGATTCGATCTGACGATTTCGACATTCCGTTTCCTGTTGGCCTCCGGTAACCTACACTGCCGACCCGGTCGCTGTCAATCTTGGTGGTGGTGGAGTGTTGGCATGTTTCTTCCCGCTGTGCTTGATCATGTAGACAGATCGCTTATGTAACCGATGATGCGACCATGCTGCTGCTGCTGTTGTCGGCCAGAAAATCAATTTCCATAGTGCTTCTGCTAACTACTCTGTCACCCTACTCACTGCTGCATTCCTTCTGAGTAAATACAACTTTTCTCTTTCAAGTAAACTCTCCGGTGAGGCCGGGTCACTTCTAAAGAATTGCTCTTAAGTTCCAGATTGACGCTAAATGTCTTTGTGCAGTCAAAATTCAGACATTTTGATTCGCTTGAACTGTTGACAGTTATCCTGTGTGAAAGACTCACCGCAGGCATTAAAGTGCCACACATCGATCTGGCTGATGTCTGCGTGGCAACAGCATAGATTTTGCCAAAGGCTGGCTGACCGACTCAAAGCTAGTGAGAAAGGCACACAGCAGGTAAGAACATTTCTTAAAAAAATGCAAATCATGCTCCTCACAGAGGCTTGTGTAGCATGACATTTGTGTGACCCCAAACAAAGTGAAACTGGCCATGGTGACCTTTTCTTTATGGCCTAAAGAGTAAGATTTTCATCGTTCATTATACAACAGCCCCCTGGTGATATGTAGACCTCTTTTCCTGAAAACGAATGTGGTGCATCTGCCCTCTATATGTAAAAGTGCATGAAACTTCCATCTTAACAAGATCGACCATTTTTTAGCCTAAAGTTAAGAAGGTAAATTAGAAGTTTCAGTTAAACATTAATTTCAGTAGTTGGCTATCTGTTAGAACCGATGTGGAAATGTGACAACTATTGTCATGTAATGAGGAAGACAATGATGACTAGCAATTGAAAAATATCTTTTTTGAGAAAAAAAATAGAAAATAAACTAAAATCAGAAAAATCACTCTGTATTTAAATAATAAATGTTGAAAAATGTGGCAATTCAGAAACTAAAGTCTTTTTCCAAATCCTGCAGAACCGCAAAAAGATAATCTCAGTTTTTGTCTTCTTGTCTTCTTGTCATCTTATCCCGGTGATATCATGTAACTGTGACGTAATAAAGGAAGTGACTCAGATAAAGATTGACCAAATATGAATAAACCTTTATCCGAGTCATGAAGTTTAGTCCAATGAACTTGGATGAGTTTAGTCCAAGTTTTAATCAAATTAACAAATCTTTACATTTCATTCACTTTATAAACATTTGATTCATGTTGTTAGAACGAAAAGATCAGAGTCACAAAAAGGATCAGAACAGATTGAACCCTCACGGTCCAACAATCAAGAAATTTACAGTATAAGTCAGCGACTGTTTGTTCCAAAATGAGTGAATGAACGTCTGCTGAATATTTGTAATGACCATCGGACAAATCCGAAACCTAGCCAAGTTCATTTTAGAAGAGTTTCTACTCCAAACTTCCAGAGCTCTCCAATTATAAGAATAATTTTAATTTTTCAGCAAACCTTTCAGAAGGAAAAAATAAATTCTTGATTTACAGTAAAATCTATAAAATATTGCCTTTTAAACGTATGCCTTTAAATTATAAAATGACATTTCTCAGGACTACTACTACTACTACTACTACTACTACTAATAATAATAATAATAATAATAATAATAATAATAATGCACTTTTTCAATATTTTCTCTAGTTTGCTCAGACTACAGATGATTTTGTTTCTCACTCAACTACATTTTCTTGGCCTCTAAAGAGTAACATCTGCTCACTGGGTCATTGCCACTATTTTGAATTTTAGAGGGCAGCCAACAGCTTGCAGGAACTCTACTCTGCTGTAGTTTAAAGTCATGGTTTAGCATAATAGTACTCCAGATTTAGTATTGCAGTAAAAAAATTCTTATTCTTAATTAATTCTTAATAATCTACCTCTAAATCTGGCATAGAAGTAACATTCATTCATGCAAATGCTTTTAATCAAACAAGTCTAATTTGCAAATTTGTGGTACTTGGTTTTGATGATAAATGATAATGTTCAGATTACAGCCTCTTTGACAAGAAATGGTCTAAAACAAGCACAGTAGTTATTTGCCCAACTAATTTCTAATCGACATTTTATTGTATTTGATGTGGTAAGCACACTGTGGATTGAGAATACTCCGATTACTTCTTCCCACTGCAAAAATCTGATTTCAATATGCAGCAATGGCTTCAGCTCCGTCATTTTCTCCACCTGCTCCACAATGTGGCAGTTGTGGTGGTAGGACACTTGGACTTGTATCCGAGTTGTATGACTGGTTCTACAACTGAGTGTCCCTGGGCAAAACATTGGTCCCACATGCTCCCCGGGCACCATCGTTTGGGCTGCCCACTGCTCCGGGTTTGTGTGTGTGTAATGTGAAGCTGCCCGGTAGTCAAATCAAATTTCTACTCTGGAAATGATTGAACCGGGCAGTCCTTCGGTGATTATGTTGTTGAATGTCACACCCTCGCTAGTGCTAGTGGATGGACACTCTGATTGTTGCATATCAACGAGGTTTGAATTAAAAAATTCAACATCTATTGGATCTATGTGATGACAAGATCGTTTTGGAGCCTTTCGTTTTGAAATCTATCCCAGTCGTTCAATTTATGACCACCTGCAAAACAACCAGCAGAGTGTGGTGGTGATGGGGGTCTTTCCAGATCGTGTTACTATCCCAAACTAAGGGTGTACTCACATTGCTCGATCTGTGCTTCGGTACGATTGTCCGCCCTCCCTACTCCCCCGCTGGCCTGCACTCTCATTAGGTTTTGGTAATCGCGCTTCAGTACGCTTACTGATGTATTGAGTAATACTAGTAGTTACCGGTAAATGTCGTAGGTTTTCATCATACTTTGTCACTGAAATAATGTTGGAAAAGTTAGTAAAAATACGAACAAAATACGAACAGGTTTGTGCGTTTTCTTGGAATCCAAATGAGTCGAAATGTATATGTTATTAAGCATATAGAAGGGGACAAAACATTCATTATTACGGTGCAACGGTTTCAAGATAAACAGGAAGAGCTGCGCTTTCACTGAACCAATGGATTCTGTCGCTCTGGTGAGTTTGTGGCTTATTATTTTAAATCGTTTGGTCTGCGGAGCTTCACGGCCTCGCAAAATCGCTTGTTTAATAGATCGATCGCTTGAAGTGCCTGGAACGTGACGCCATGCCCCCTGATCCGTGCTTGAATACACTTCGCACTCCCACTACAAGCAAACCGTGCTTTTGTACCTGGGCACGGAACACTACCAAACGAACTGTGCTTAGGTACTCGTGAACGGATCCGAGTACCTAGTGTGAGTAAGCCCTGGGACCCCTTGAGGTGTTTGACAGGATTTAAGTTCACCTGTCTGTCCTGCAGCCAAGACATATGTTCCCCCAGCTATGTGAGATACCCTGATTGTGCACACCTCCCTGGGCTCTGGACCTCGTGGCACCTTTACATATAATTACTGGTTGTTCTCCATATCTTGGGAGTTGAGGAACTGGTTTGATACTGTGGAATATGTCTGACTGGCTCTGCCTCAAAGCAATTTTTCCGCTGTGGTGCAAATAAAGGCATTTTCATTTATTCATTCATTCATTCATTCCCATGCTCCCCACATCGAAGAGTATGATAGAGTATGATGTTAGCAATGCCACATGGCGACTTTGAGTCCCAGATAAAACAGAAGGTCGTTTTACTACAAAATGTAATATTTAGGCTTAAAGTGTCTGCTGAATTCATTAAAGTAAAATGAGATGTAAATGACATTTGTACTATAACACATTCATGGTTGTGACTTGTAAAAATGTCAGTATAGAGAGATGGTTTTTGAATCAGAATGAGTAAATTACAGTGTGGACCATCACAACCTAACAAGGTCAATTTATTCATTAAAGATTTGACCATTGCTCTCACCTTCATAGGATCCACACAGTAGTAAGTAGCTCTTCAAAGGTCTCCGCATGAACCCCATTTACTGAAATTATGGTACAAATCCAATACATGGAAGGCTATTCATCATCAGAGAGTTACAAACAGACTGGGATCATTACATGAACAATTTAGAGCTAGAACTCCCTTCAAAACAGGCTTTGTGTCAACCCTGGCATTTCACCTCCATTACAAACTCAAAATACACATCTATTCCCTGTGAAACCAGGTCAGTGTACAAGAAAACAGCACTAACAAAATGCACAGCTATATTATAATCCGCAGTCTGAGTCACTATTTATGCAATTTTAGCCAAGTTGCATGTTTATGATGTCATCAGTCAGAGAGGCTCATTAACAAGAGCTCCAAAGAAGGGAATAGATTTATGTAAAGTGTGATATATTTATCAATAGTTTTTTATAGTCAGTTCAATGACTATGAGTGAGCAAGACAATAGGTGACATTGATTGTAGGGGAAAAAAAAACTTCAAAACAAAACAAAGCAATAAATATCCTTTGTATTTTGTTGAAATTGGAATCAAAAGATGAATTTGCATGTTGTCATGATTTTGTTATACAAACAATAATATCAGTTGGTTCCTTTAAGATAGAAAAAAATTATACGCTCACTTCCTCATAAACAAAATTGATTTGTAGAGCAACAAGGGTCAATATGGGTTTTCATATGTCACATTGGAAAGTCAAGCACTTGAGTTCCTCTAATTCACTAGGCTCCAATTAAACTAGTGGGAAAGTGGCTTGAGGCAAAGACGGAACATGCAATAGTAGAGGTCTTTTTATCTGAGCAGGGGCCATTATTGATGTCAAGCTGGTTGGCTTTTTCATGCTTGCAATCCTCAGTCGGCATAAACTGTAATTCAAAATTTTCCCAGACCCCCCTTGCTATGGGTGGAGTGATGGGCTTCTAATCAGTTTTAGGTCTTTTCCCACCAGTTCCCATTCCTCTCCGCCTTTTTGCATGCTTTTACATTTCACAAAGATGTCAAGTTTGCACTGCGCATATCCTGGTTCATCTCTAAAAGTTTCATATTGTGTATTGATTTTCACTTTATTCAAGAACGTGCACATTTTATCTGCAGACTATGAGACCACTACCTGAAACTGCCAAGATAAAACTCATTGATTTCTTAAGCTTTTAAATGTGTCCTCTTGGATCTTTGCAATAGATATACCAAACCAGGAACATGGTCACACTGGTAAGATTCTATTAACAGATTCATCACTGGATGAAATGTAAATAACGAATTTGGTTAAACAAATAAACCACAAAAAGCAAAAAGAAAAAAAAAAAAAAAGAAAACCTACCGGTAATAATAATTTTTCATAAAATGTTCACATAAAAATTAATACCAACAACTACAAAAATGTAGTTTGAATTAAATTTAAATAAAAAATGTGTAGTGTGATATATCATACATTGTTAATATAGCGTATTAACTCCTAAAAAATTCGGGCTCAAAGTGGGGGGCTCGACTTATGCGCGCGGTCCACCGAAATAGAAAGTATTTTACTCAGATCAGTGCGCGAGCACAGCACAAGCAAAAGCAAAAGCTCTCCACAAATAACCAGATTTTGCTTTATATGAAAAACAAAATAGGGTTTCTACTCGTTTCTATCTATTCACTTTTCTCTCATTTATTTCCCCCATCTAATAAGGAAGTCTAAACGGAATACCACAATCTCACAGCTGAACTAGGGGGGTTATAAGCGGATCGACTTATAAGCGAGTAAATACGTTATATATTTTTTGTTTTACATATCTTGCTATCCTTAAAAACACTGAAAATACTTAAAAATGAAACAAAGACTCTGGGTAAAGCCTGCATATTTCCATATGTAAAGAATGATTTAATTATGCAGTGGCAATCTATCTGTCTGTTTTTCAGCTAAAGATCTTATCTAAGTAAAGGACCCCAATCTGACATTTGACATCGCATTACAATAAATTAATATCCCAATCCACACAACACTTGTCATCAAGAGTTTCATATGATAAGAGTTTAAAAATCAGAACCGCGCTTCAAAACACAAGACTGCAGAATCAATACCAGATATCATTTAGTTCCATTCTGCTGAAGTAAAAAAATAAACAGAACTCATTTTCCCTTAAGGTGCTGGGAAGTTTTGAAAATGTGCTGTATTGATTCCCTGCTCTGTCTGACATGGCAGCATTGTTGTGATGCTGACTTTTAGCAATCAGTTTGCACAGACAATCTTTCAAATCAAACTTTGAACGATTATTGAATATAACAGTTTATTAATGCTTCTTTTCTTGAAAATCACTTTTTATATTTTTCCAGTTTATCCATAACATGACAACTAACTCTAAAGCTGTTTAAATGCAGTTTTATCATTTCCAAATACTGTTTGTCTTTTCGAGGAATCCATCTCAGTGAGAATGGTTGTTCAGATAAGGGCGAAAGAATAAACAGATAAAGTTAAATTGGGAAGGAAGGAAATCTCCAGACGGTGAGGTTCACTTCAGTGATAACAGGTTCTGCTCACCTTTGGTCTCTAAAGGATCCAGAAGAGTCTCACTGTCAGGAGCGACATGGCAGCTGGAAGGAAACGGTCTGATACCATCGACAGCAGATGCAAAAGGCCAATGCACAGAAAAGGCTGTAGTGGTTCAGCCGCTGGCAAACAACAATAAAAGCCAGTGTTTTCAACTGCATCTGAATGTGACAAGAAGGTACAGACAGTTTGTTCTTAGTTCTCTTAAATTGCTCTGGGCTTTATTTTTTGGAGTTTTAGAAATATATTTTTCATCACCAACATTCCTAAATTTAATTCTGAAATTATTCTGAACCGCTTTTCCATTTCTGGGTCACGAGGACCTGGAGAAGCACGAGGAGAACATGCAAACTCCCAGACAAAGACCCCGAACTTGTGAGACAACAGTGCTAGCGACTACACCACAGTGCTGTCCAAAATGTATGTATTATTTAACATAGATTATAATACAATTTTAAAGGGTTGATTCCAAAAATTCCATTTATTAAATGTTTCTGTAGTGAGTTTTAAATTCCCATGTTTTCAACGGGCCTAACTGGAAATATTTCCTGTTTTTACTTTCATACGTATCAAGATAATTAGCAGTTAAGCTTGATCTAATCTACCTTACACATGGAAGCAATTGAGCAGGGAAAACAGGATTCCCTCCTTATCGTTGTTAGGGGGTTTGTTTACTGCTCATCATTCCAGTATAGCAAACCATCCGTCCAAACCAGTAATCTCAAATATTATATGGTCTGTTATATAAGCAGATGAATGATTACATAAAGCTCAAAAAGGTAAAGAAACCATTTAGGATTACAAGAACATGCTTCCGTTGACTGGAAGAAATGAAGACTGAGAGGTGAATGTACACGAAACAAACAAACAAAGGAACAAATATTTGCGAGGGTGTGTTGGAATCAGGGATGAACAAAACTATCCTACATTTTCAACATCGTAAAGTAATGCGTTGGTCACGACTCGAGTGGAAAAAGAATGACAGAAGTTTCATCAGTGAATATTTTGGTTAAACCCTGGGACAGCTATAGTTAAGAAAGACAAATTCACAAAAGTTGTTTAGTTGTGAGTGGTTTTGGGTTTATAACAAAATTTTGCCTCTTTGATTATGATAAATTAATTGTTAGGTTTGAAATCCCATTCACCATTTTTAAGCACTGCATTTGTACAGTTAGTAAGTTCATACAGTATGAGCGCCCAAAAAACTCATTTAAAAACATGCGTGTACAGAGAGTATGTGTGTGTACAGTGTGTATAAAAAAACAAAAAAACTCATGCACAACCCCAGATAAATGACCAACAAAAATTGATGAGATGAGTTTCCAAGTTTCCTGACACCAAGTAAGACAGAGGCCTGAATCAAGAGGAGTGAGCAAGTTATTGGACTTGTTCTGTGAGTTGCTGTGCTCACATTTTTTTCTATCTTTGTGAATTTAAACCACATCAAGTAGATTTAACCTTCAGCCATGTTCACACGTTTTCTCTTTCAAATATCAAATTGGTAATTTTTCTCTTTCCTCTTTCAAAAGTTTCTGCTAGTAATATGGAATGTTGTTTTCACGCTAATCCATTGTGCATATTGTGATACCATTCACCATCTATGCCAATTGTTCACATGTTGTGAACAGAGACGCTGGAGGAGATTAGTGCTAGATGCTAGCTCTAATTGGAGTTTAATTATAGCCCAGCAAGGTGAAGGGAAGACCTCCACCATGAGTCCCCAACCAGTATTGACTGGCGGTGGGGTTACCGTGGTAACCAGGCAATCAAAGTGCAAGGCTGATGAACGGTGAGCCTCTTGTATTGGGATAGATGTGCAGGCACACACACACGCACGCACACACGCACGCACACAGAGCATTTTGAGATATTATAACGTACCATGGAGGTGGGACTTGAGAGTGAACTTTGTTCTACAAAGGTTCTGCGACAATCATGTTATCTATAATACAGAGTAAAAATATGAATTCTCTATTCTGGTCAAGCTAAAACATTCGTCACTAGGTTCTAATTTAATTGCATTTGTGTTTTATAAACACATATAAATATAATAATGACAACATTAAAAGTTATAGTTAGAATAATAATATGGTAAAATCAATGCATTTAATTGGAATAATTCACGTTTTGACTAAAAGCAAGTTTAAAGATTCAAGCCAAGTAAGAGGAGAACATGTTTAAACATTATACAGTCAATAAAACATGGTTGTAACAGTCTGTATACGGTCTCTCATTTGCTTTGTTTTTGACATTTTAATGTTATTTGTTACCATGGAGATGCTTGGAATGATAGCGCCAACAAGAGGAAGCAAGAATTGATTTTTTTTTTTTCGTGTTAAGCTCCTTCTGTCTGATTTTTTTATTTGAGACGAAAGCATTCTTATTACATTTGATTACAATTTAAATATAATGAAATACATAATGGTTTTGTTGTCCCAATTAGGACACATTAGTAATTAAGGCAATTATGAGACAAGAGATATGGCTTTTTGCTTCTGCACAGGCCTGGCACATGAACTAGTGGCATCAGTAATGAGGTAGGAAAAGCTTTTAGCCAAATTAAACCAAAATTTCTCATAATTCAAATCCCACTTTAAATGTTTGGATGTTGGATTTTTTTTTAGAAAAATAAACAAAAACTAAAGCTAATTTTCCAAAAAAAGAAAGGGTAATTGCTGTCCTTGTTCTCAATCTGTAGACCTGCAGCTAACACCAAGGTTGTGAGATCCATTCCCAGGCAAAAACAGAAGAATATCTGAGTATAGCACAAACGTATCTGCTTTAGACAAGTAGCATTTAGGGGTCTGCTGAATGCAAATGCAAATACTGAAATTAAGAAAGAACAAACACTAAAAAGTTACAATAAACCAATCATACTTGAACATTTTAATTAATTATGATACAATTGTGCAACTATTTACGGTAATTACTGTGTGTAACATATTTATTTCAAACAAACTCCATTCTGGCTGGATGTAAATAGAATTTGTTTGCCATTTTTGCTCAATGCCTCAGAATTTCCAGTACACAGGCTTTAAATCATAACAGTACGTTCTAAAAAATTAGAATAATAAGTAAATATGCAAGAACCTGGTCTTTTTTAAAAATTACTTCCCAGGGGGTGTCTGGAGGTCTTTCCATGCAGAGGTAATCACACGAAACAGCCTGGTATGAGGCTCACACTTTTCTTGGTTCATTTTTACAAGTGTGTGTGTGTGTGTTTTAAAAACTGAAAGAGAAATTTGAGTTTGCTCGGGGGTTTCCCTTTCCCTTATGTAGTAGTTTATAGACTAACAAGAGCGTGTGGAGATTAACAAGCTCTTAATGATGGAATCGCAGTTTATGAAGTATGCGTGGTCAATGCGCTATTGTCTTTCTGCCAATGAGCTTGTGTGTATTTGCATAGTCAATACAGAGAGGATTTAAGACTGAAGAGGTCGTTTTATTCACAGATTTCCCTAGTACAGTATAAGGTGCTGCTGTACACAAGGTTGCCATCTTGCTTTGAGACCATCACAGAGATTAAAAATTAATTTAACCTTTAAAGAAACGAGAAGTGATGAGGCAAATTGTTCATCTGGCCCTAGGATACTGTCCTTTAAAGCATGTGATTAAAAGAACTGCTTTTAATGAGACTTCCATCAGTAAAAGCAGCAAAAACAAAGCCACGTTTTTATTGCAGTGAAAAGTCTAAATTGTTTAGGTTGACACCACAAAGCTTTTTTTTATTTTTTATTATGTATTTTTAGGGAAACACACATTACTTTACATCATTACAGCTGCGTTGCTTTATAATAAATAATTATAAATATATTATCTTGCACATTGGCTACGCAGTTTGTTTATATTCATTTCCTACAATTCGTATTAGCTTTAGCAGTAAACACCCATGTATCCCAATTATAAAAGGATGCTTGAAGGTTGTTCTTACATAAAGCAGTGGCAGAATGAAAATGTTCCAGAAAAATTGTCTCACAGCGTTTAGTCAATTTAATCAACCAAACAGCTTCCATTGTCATGAAAACAAATGGAAATGATAATGTGCACCACTATGGTGGGACACAATTTTACTGTAAATAAAGAGCGATTTACAAGAGTAATTTAGATTTCTGCACCGAGAATCTTCCTGCTGCTCTAATGGAGGTTTCTAGAAATGCGAGCCATGGGAGATTCTGAATTTAACGGCATGCCATTACACCCAAAGCACCAAAACAGCAAGGCACTGGATTAGTTCTTCAGGAATCAGCACAACAATTGCTATAATATAAGGAAACATCATATTAACAAAGGTTTTAATAAAATCAAATGTCTCATTAATCATTCTGGATGGTGAATCTGAACTTTCTCCAGTAGAAGAGTGGCACTCAGATGGAAGAACGGGCTTTATAATTATGTTTCAGACACACAGATTATTACATGGTGACTGAGGACACTTCAGAAACGAATAACGTGCCTATTAAGCCTGAAAGTAGCATTGGTGCTAATCTTTTCCAGGGTTATCATTCCCGGAAAGAAAATTTCTCAGCATGGGCACTTATACACCTGTAGAAAGCAGCACATTCTTCTTTAGATGAACCAACGCGGCACAATCACAAACTATTACAACTCAAACATAATATGAATTCACATGGAGAAATATAGTAAGATCCCTTTGCTTTAGGAGGTGACACGTACAGTACAGTATGTAGATAGATTAGATTAGATAGATTAGGTTGGTAGGTAGGTCAGTAGATACTGTAGGTAAATAGTTAGACAGACAGACACACAGATGGATAGATACAGAGACAGATATGAAACAACTTGTTTTTATCCCAAGTTATGCACAAGTTATGTTTAGCACAAACGGTTTGACAGGGCACTGTCACACACACACACACACACACACACACACA